>LQNS02278091.1:24854170-24870351 GCA_001587735.2 Parhyale hawaiensis | reverse complement strand
AGCAGTAGGTCTCAAGTGCAGTGTGGCTCATGAGTGCATATAACAACGAAGGTTTATTACTACAGTAAGTCATAGAGCGTGTCGCAGCCAGCCGTGCGTGCACCATAATGTGTTTTATGGCTGGAATATTAGATGTGTAATGCGACTTTGACGATGCCCGCTGCGGCGACGTGGCTTGTTGTGCGTGAATCGCTTTGGTGGTTTTTGTGGAGTGAGATTTGTTGGAGTAGCGGGTATGAATATTTAGAGCAGTAGGTAAGAACAAGTAAACTAGTGAGTAAAGAATTTTGGACAAACTTTGAAGGAGCAGTCCGAAAATATTTAAAGTAGCAGACAAGAAAATGACCCTTAGACTGACAGAAAAATATTTAAAGAGGGCAACAGTATGCAGACTAACAGATAAGAAAATTTAGAGCAGCAGCTACAAACATATGAAGCAGCAGATGAGTGTATTTGTACTATTAACTGATATTGAGAATAGCTGAATGAAAGTAAACAATAATTCCATGCACCAGATAACGATATTTAATTAAGAGTAGTAGATGTTAATATTTTATGCAGTAGATCAAATTATTTAAAGCAGCAAATATTGATATCCAGAGTAAAAGGTATGAGTATTCAGAGGAGCAGATGTAAAAATTGAAATGATCAGGTTATAATGTTTAGAGGGCCAGGTAATATTGGTTAAATAAGTTACTAATTATACTTAGAGTGCACAAATTAAAAATTAAACTTGACGTAGAATATCTAATAATGAACAATAAGGCCAATAATATATAGCATACATATGTATTACTCATAGCTATACAAGATGTTAAAATCAGACAAAATTGAACGTTTCCAGAATTCACTCATCATCAGCGACATTATGTGTTACTTCTGAAATGAAGGAAACATTGGATGACTACAAATTCTAAAGTAAAAAGTTAGTAAAGTATGTTACAACGCCTAATTTAATCCTGCTTGGGGAATGAACTTTGGATGTTATTAAAGGTGGGTTCCAACTAATGATTGAAAATGCATGGATTCTAGAATTTTGAACTCGCTAAAATACGGGGATCCTGACAGAATTTTCAAATCTTCCAGTCTGACGGCAGCACCACACCTCTTTGTATGGAGTCGAACGTTTGAATGGGGAGGGTTAGCTCAGGGGGGTCCGGTACGTGGACTTGGGCCAGCATGTTCGGATACCGTTGTCGAGAGCCAGCGGGAAGCAAATCCCATGTAGCAAGATACACAATTGGCACAATTGAAGTTATAGATAAGGGATCTTTGCATACAGGCAGGAAGTGCGTCCTTGAATTTAAAAAGTGAACCGGTAGTATACTTATTTGTCAGTATGGCTCTCTACAGCGACTGTCGCTAAAAGTTTAGTAGAATAGCTTCTAGAGCTCCTTTGTAGTTTATCTGAATGCGGACCAAACTATGGGAAACTAAAGTGCTGATATACTGAGTTAATTCAGAAGGAAACGATTGGCGGGAAACGATACTATCTAAAAATTTTTTCATATGGGATTAATGAGTCCCCTCCCCCCCCCTCAAAAAAAAAACAACGATTGGTTTTAAAGTATGCACTTAGAAGCTGTAATGCGTCCTGCAAATGAAAACTAATTAGAACTAACCCAAAAGGCACGATATAAAAGAGGTTTGATAGCATTCAACTTGATATTACGTGGAATATAACTAAAGGAACTCGTACTGAAACCCATGTAACAGCAGGCTTGTCATTAAGAATCTAGTACCTAACTCTCTGAGCCTCACAGCTTCAATACTATAGTGAGGTCACATACATGAAGAAACATTTTGTTGACAAACCTCGTAGACCGAAGGATGGTGCTATCAGGATATTTTGTTGCAGGATATTTCGCTTGCGAGGGACTTGCACTTCGCGACGATGCGAGTGTCTGGCAACAATGGGCTAAACAGTAGTCACGGTAATTCCTTCTAAATTTTCCAAACGAAAATTATTATAGCAGTGAAGAATCTCATGGCGCTTTAGATCTTTTCGTTTGCTCGATATCCTAAGCGATGTATAGTGTTCTCTCCTGGCATTGGCATTATGCGTGTCAAAAACGTTCGATGTACCGACCTATCTGCTCATTTCTTTCTTACTGTTGCTGCTCTAGTCACGTACTCCTCAAAAGTGTTACTATCTTGTATTCTTGCAAAAAGATCCCTTGAAATTTTCTCTCTTTCGATTTCACTTGAATCAATAGTCGTACCTACTGGATGTTGATTCAGCGGAGGAGGTTTTCCGTATTGTAACAGGTTTAATTTTCTTTCGCTGAGGGTCATACGATTGTCCGACGACGACCGGGAAATGAAGAGACGGACGGTGCGTCCGTCTGCCGCTGACTGTACGAAGCCAATAATCGTGAGTCGCCGCAAACCAAACGAAGAGTGAACCGCAAATGTGCCCTAGTTCCCAGTGATCATCATGGGGAAGTGTAGAGGACTCAATGTGCACTGGTTCCCAGTGATCATCATGGGGGAAGTGTGTAGGATTCAATGTGCACTAGTTCCCAGTGATCATCATGGGGAAGTGTAGAGGACTCAATGTGCCCTGGTTCCCAGTGATCATCATGGGGGAAGTGTGTAGGATTCGATGTATACTAGTTCCCTGTGATCATCATGGGGAAGTGTATTGTATTCAATGTGCCCTGGTTTCCAGTGATCATCATGGGGGAAGTGTGTAGGATTCAATGTGCACTAGTTCCCTGTGATCATCATGGGGAAGTGTATTGTATTCAATTTGCACTAGTTCCCAGTGATCACCATGGGAAGTGTAGAGGACTCAAGGTGCACTGGTTCCCAGTGATCATCATGGGGAAGTGTAGAAGACTCAATGTGCACTGGTTCCCAGTGATCATCATGAGGGAAGTGTATAGGATTCAATGTGCACTAGTTGCCAGTGATCATCATGAGGAAGTGTAAAGGACTCAATGTGCACTGGTTCCCAGTGATCATCATGCGGGAAGTGTATAGGATTCAGTGTGCACTGGTTTCCAGTGATCATCATGGGGAAGTGTATAAGGACTCAATGTGCACTGGTGCCCAGTGATCATAATGGGGAAGTTTATAGGACTCAATGTGCCCTGGTTCCAAGTGATCATCATGGGGAAGTGTATAGGACTCAATGTGCACTGGTTCCCAGTGATCATCATGGGGAAGTGTATAGGACTCAATGTGCCCTGGTTCCCAGTGATCATCATGGGGAAGTGTATAGGACTCAATGTGCACTGGTTCCCAGTGATCATAATGGGGAAGTTTATAGGACTCAATGTGCCCTGGTTCCCAGTGATCATCATGGGGAAATGTATAGGACTCAATGGGCACTGGTTCCCAGTGATCATCATGGGGAAGTGTATAGGACTCAATGTGCCCTGGTTCCCAGTGATCATAATGGGGAGGTGTATAGGACTCAATGTGCCCTGGTTCCCAGTGATCATAATGGGGAAGTGTATAGGACTCAATGTGCACTGGTTCCCAGTGATCATCATGGGGAAGTGTAGAGGACTCAATGCTACACCTTGTGGGACGTTCCACTGAGGGTCGGTTGGTGTTCAGATACTTTTAGCAACAATGACCAGAGATGCATGGGTGCAGTTTGAACACCCTCAAGTTCGATTCAGTTATTCTATTAGAGACTATCAGATTCCGTTTGATATTTTTAAAATCGATCAGTGTTTTAAAAGGATTTTTAATGTGCAAATGTGCAAAAAAAAAAACCATCTACCTAAGATCAAATATTTTATCACTGCTAAAATGTAAAGCAACTGTGAGTAAATATATACAGTTATAATAGTAGCTAAATTCTCTGAGAAAGTGATAGGGTAAACGATAATTTTTGTTGCATATTATATATACGTATAAAACTTACTTGCAAATTATTCTCATGAATAAGCTTCTTCTTATAAATTATTAAATAATTTATCATGATATCTTAGGCACTTCATTTTAAAGAAAATACGAAACTGTGAAAGGAACAAAATGAATACTATTCATTTGAGAAAAATCGAAAAAAAACTATTAGAAAACTGCTCTCGAGAAAAAAAGGACGACGTCGACCTGGATTATTCGCTAACCGCCTTAAATTTTCGGTTGTGCGATTGCGATTATGCGATTCATTTTTCAGGAATTAGTCCGATTTGAAAATATGAGTATGAATAATGGGAATTTCGAATCGCATCGCCCTCCCTCATAACTGCCTCAGCCGAGGTCAAGTTTTGTCGGTGTTTGTCTGTCGTTTTGGCAGCCTGTCGCAGAGATAACTCAAAGAGTGATGGATGTTTCTTCATGAAATTTATAGGGATTAATAGGTATGTTAGGAGGAACAGACGATTAACTTTTGGTAAAGATCGGTTCAACAGTTCCTTTTTTTGTCTACCTGTTATTTTTTCTTCACAACATAACTAAAGAGTTTTTAACGGATCTTCATACAATTTCAATCAATCAACTTTATTAAGTACGCAATTGGATGGTACAATAGCTATACTAAACGTAGCTTATCACTAGACTTAAATTAGATACAAAAATCAGTTGATAGTCTTAGTACACGCTACACTGCATTGCGGCTCATTGTTTGGCCTCTGTTTGGTAAGAGTATGAGCTACCATCGGCTATACATATTTGACAGTTTGTAACCAGGGCCATTACAAACCAGGTTTATCAGTGAATTTGCTGATTTTTCTATCCTGGTTAGGAGACTGAAAGCGCATTTCCTTGTTCCGACTTTCAAACAGTCAGTATACTTATGAGCAAATATCACACTAGCACTGTACGACCTCGGTACATTCATAAGCCAGCGAAATATGTCCATATAAGCCACAAGTAGGCGCCCAATGGTCTTCTGCTTAAAGTTCGACCAAAGCGAGTTACAGTACATAGGGTAACAATAGCTACGAAATAACTGACACTTGACCTCTTGAGAACAGTGACCAAACTTCCTCACTAGCAGGAAATGTTTGGTATTTTACCACGAGCATATGACCAAATTTTTGGAATATCTCTCCTTGTCCGTTTATATGTTTGCTTTTGTTTGTTATGTATCCCAGTAATATAACCTAAAATGTTGTGAACGTATATTCACGAAATTTTCAGGAAATGCTCGACAAGTTAAAAGACACAAATGAGCAGATTTAAATAGTGATCTCTTAGTCCGTTTGTGTGTTTGATTATATGTGTTTCATGATGTTTGTCAGATGAATCTTCTAAAAAATCGCAGGCATTGTTAAGAATGTTTTAAGTAACAAATGACCAAGGTTTGGTAACGATCTAAAAGACATCATGGTTTCAGAAAAAAAAAAAGAGTTTTGGTTAACATTACTAGTCTGGGGTATGCGCTTTCAGAGTGCTTCTCCAGTTACACTTTGGGTTATGTTTGTCAAGTATGCTTTAGCTCACCGAAAACATTTCTCACGGATGCCCGTGTTGAAGAGCTTGAGTTCAGATTTTGTTTTGGCAAAATCTAAATAGATTACGTCCACATATATATGCCTTGGCAGAATTAAGCCGAATATGGTCATAATACTCGTGCAGTTCAGATGTGATTGATCGTTTATGTCGCATACCATGTTAATTTGATGTAGGTATATTCGTTTTATTGACTTCTGATCTACGCGCTTCAGTGCGTTCGGAACACTCTTGCACACTTCTTCACTACGTGGTAAGTTAGGGAGACAGAGTTATAGTTGGCTAGATCCATAAAAATTCCAGGCATGGGAATACGTGCTATTATTGCGAGTTTGTTGGTGGTTAGAATTACCCCTTCACCCACTCGCTACCCCCGTACAAGCTAAAGTGAAGAGAAATTCTTAGCTTATACTGTATGTCTGTAAGATTTTTGGTATCGCATCATTCAGTCCTGCTACGCCGTTGCTGCGAATTTCATTGCTTGGCACCTCGTTCAATTCTTTGCTTTGTAAATTCAAATCTGTTCAGAGGTATCTCAAAATGACATCTTGACAATGGATGAGGAGTGCATAGTTTGGTCATGTTAGCCTGGCCCTCTTAATCTAAGTTACCTTTACTATGGTAAATATAAAGTAATAAATAGAAGTCGACTAATAAAAAAAAATGATGTTTCGGGATAAATAAATCCTATCTTCAGAAAAAAGGAAAAAAAACCTAAGCTACAATCTATAAATAAAAATTTCTTTGCTTATCGATAAGGGGAGCGAGGGTGTTGCTTGGGGGAGAGTCTAAAACGCAAATGAACGGAGCTGCGTGCAGGGACCGGATCTCAGCTCCTGTACAGTCGGTAGAATTCAGGCTAGGTATAGACAGTATGGAGCGGTACAGTCGAGGCCATGATGTTGAGGCTAGGCTTGGTTCTATGTATGTGGAGAGACTCTAATGTTGCGAGCTCGATGGGATTGGACGAGTCTATGATGGAAAAATCATTCCTGTTGATAGGATGGTTGTTTTGCTCAGCATGTAGGCGAGGGGCTGAATGTGAGGGCTTCGCGAGTGGTAAACCGGTACGGCTGGGCTTTCCCCCAACAACACCCTCGCTCCCCTTATCGATAAGCAATAAAGAAATTTTTATCTATAGATCGTAGCTTAGGTTTTTTTCCTTTTTCTGAAGATGGGATTTATTCATCCCGAAGCGTCAAAAGTTTTTATTAGTCGACTTCTATTTGTTAGGTTTCCTTTTTTGAGACACCCTGTATATCACCAGATATTACAGTTGCGTCCAAAGCTAAGGGACAAAATTTGAAAACGTTCAAGTGTTTTGATGACAAAAGTGAAAACGTGAATTTTTATCATTAAATAGTCCTTATCAAATGTAATGACTAGAGCCTGGACATTGCTTGAAATAAATGCTTAATGTTTATTTTGCTTAAAAAGATGAGATTTTGTAGCTTTTAAAATACTTGTAAGCAGCATTCAAATTTTTGCTAGCTGCATAAAAATGTTTTCTAGCGCTTAAGTTGTTCCGGCAATTGGCCTACGTTTAAATTGTTCGGAGACCTTTTCTAATTTAGGGAGTTAACGTGTATGTACCTGCCTATTTATTGTACGCAACATGCCAACAACATACGAGAATAGCGCGTACATAAGACGTGTTTTTGTGGCCATGTTCGTGATCAGAATCCCCGTGATCACTGAACAGCACAAGAGCGGCCAATGATTTTGTAATCAAACCAGAGACGCCATGTCTTTTATCCTCTCCGTTTGCTCTCATCTTGCTTTTACGAACATCGTAACGGCCGGAAGCTGTAGAACTGAACTGTCGCTCACCGTGTATATTGTACCGGTAAGTATTGTTTTATGATTCATATTGTGGTAAAGAGGCTCAACATAAGTAGATTATTATGAAATAAATTTTGTTTCTGAATCGAGTAGCAGCCGTGGAAATTGCTCTTTATGTGGAGCTTGCGGCGACAAACTGACGTAAATTTTAGTGCGCAGAGCAGACGGTGGGATGACGGGCAGGTGGGATGCTTGAGTGAGCACGTCAGTGTCCGCGTATCCATGTTCCTCTCAGAAACCACTTCCTTTCACTATATATCGACGTTATGAATCCTTTACCCTAATCTGGACTTTCTTCGTGAAGCCTCAACCCAAACATGCTCTCAATATATTTTTTACGGTTTTTTTGTGAAGTCCGTCGACAGTGATGTTGATGCCGGTGCTTACCTTGCTGTAGCTCTGCCCTTAATTGATATAGAATAAAAAATAATAAAAAGAAATGTCCTAGTCAGGGTAGCGTTATTTGAGGAGATAATGTGAAGGAATTCCTACGGGAAAAGAACGTTCCGTCAGAGTATTATATCAGCGGTATTCAATTTCTTCAGCTGCTCGATACGGTCCTCGGACTACTTCTTTTGACCTCTGCTACTCGATTGTCTACTCTTATTCAGGGTATTGTTATTGTGCATTAGTTAATGCTGCAAAAAAACATCTATTGTATATGGTCCGTTGATACTACCTCTGTTTGTAAACTGTGTCTCTCTTCTATATATGATTTTTCTCAGTGCTGTACTATAGACACCAGTCTATATGATCTCTCTTCTCGCTCTGTAGTGGTCAGTGATGTGCCCACTTCATCTTTATCGTGTTCTCGAGTGACGTAACCAGTGGCAAAAGTACATAAAGAGTCGCATTTAGCACTAAAATTTTTACTTCTTGAAATTGTTTCAGTTAGTCTGTAAAGTGAGGTAGTGCGAGCAACGGGATCATGTATATTTTCATATCACGTAGTGTACATAATGGGCCTGTAGCAGGGGATCATGAGAGAAGGGAGGCAGTAGAGTGACACCATGCTCGGTGTGCATGGTGAGATATTATCATAGTCTACAGTTTTTACTTTCGAGGGCATAATACCAACGAAGCGATGGCCGTCGTTAGGTAAAAAAAAAATGTTTTAAACATGTATTTAATATGAACCAGTGTAGGAACTTGTCGATATAAATATATATATTACTTGAAAAGTTTGTATCTTATTTAATGAAAGAAAAACTCTTATTTACTAAATAGTCTGATTTCCTTGTAATACATATCTACCCTTATAATTTTTCACCTAAATAGGAATATGAAGCAATCATTGGAGCAAGTGCAGTAGGTCCCACTGCTGATTGATGGTACTTCAATAATCTATTTTCCAACTAACGCAGAAGTCTAGGAGATGAGACAGCTTATTCATAGTGGTGCAAAGAATGAGTTTACCAGCGAGCAGCGAAAATTCGTCACCAATGGTCATTGGTGGGCCGAACTCATTCAGTTTTTGGACACTGCAATGAGATGCAATTTGTCAAAATTATCTTCTTCCCTAGCTGATGAACGTGTGTTCTTTGCTAATACATGGAAAATCCTTGTGTACCATGCACAATTTTTATACGTTCATACACTAATCAGAGAATATTTTATTTCAGTTTCATTGATGAGCTGTTGGACGCATTTGCCCAGACTGGGTCCTGGCTCAAAAGAAGTCACGCTATGTTTTCGTAATAAAACACATTATGCACAGTTGTGTTCATGTAAACACAATTTCATGCCTACCAAAAGCTTTGCCAAAATAGTTGCCGTTATAACAGCTGGTTTAGCAAATGTTGCTAGTGAAGTCTAGGATATCTCTTCAAATTTGGAACGTATGCGTAATCAGAAAACTCTGCAATTTCCTGCGTTTTAGTTATTACGCTGATTGAGAAACGAATTCTGGACGCTGAGCACTACTTTGTACATTGTATGATTCACTCACTTTTTTGTCTCTCATTTTTTTTCTTTAATTTAAATTTCCAAATCAGTCCTCTGTATCTACACGCTTTAACGATACAGCCTCCCGACTGACTAGTCCTTTGTTACAGATTCTTCCGTGCATGGGTTTCCTCTTTTTCTCTACACGCTTCAGATCGATGCATTTTCTCTTTCATGATACGTACACCGTTGCGGTGGCTATGGAGGGAGTCTTTAACTAACACAGTCTCATGATATTAGACAGAAAATTATAACTGCAGTGGGGTCTAGAGTTACTTTGCAGTGAAAAGTAGTGGTGCTTTGGGTTCTGCAGCATCTGTTCTATGGCTAAGTGCGCGTCAGCATTGGTCACAGTCAAATTAGTATAAAATGAACCTGTGACTCTGGTAATACTGCACAGTGTGCAAAGTTAAGTATGGGTTAACATTTGGGTGACTGCTACCCTCGTTCTCACGGCACAGCCTCTGTGTTCCCTATAGGTACCGCTGAGCTATGCTCAATTAAGCGCAAGGAAAGAACACAGCTTTCTGAGTTATAATTCTTTCCAAATTTGGAAAAATATACAAAGTATTACTTAAACCAGCTGGCCGGTGTCGCCCTATGTTGCCGACTATCGACCCTTCACACTGACGTCCATTTTGTCGAAAGTGTTCGAGAAGTTGATCGCTGGTAAGCTTGGTCGTTTTGCTGAGGTTACGGGTTTGCTGCCTGCTGGTCAGTTTGCGTACGGAGTTGGCTTGGGTTGGTGTGACGCTCTGTTGTCGATGTCACACCATTTACAGTCTGCGCTATATTGTAGGTCGGAGGCACGTCTTGTCCAGTTGGACTTAAGCGCGGCGTTTGACAGGGTTAACCACAGGGGTCTATTATACAAGCTGGAGTGGTAGGGTGGGTGGGTAGGGTGGTAGGGTTCTGTCAATATTCGCGATTTTGTTTCTCAGCGAACGCAGAGTGTGTCTGTTGACGGCGTTTTGAGCGCCTCAGTCGCGGTGGTGTCTGGCGTCCCTCAGGGCAGTGTGCTTGGCCTGCTGTGGTTCGTTCTCTATAGTGACATGTTCTCTTCGCTTGAAAACACGATGATCAACTATGCCGACGATTCCACTTTGATGGCAGTGATACCTGCTCCTCGCCTGCGTGATGCTGTCGCTCAGTCTCTGAATAGGGNTCTCTTCGCTTGAAAACACGATGATCAACTATGCCGACGATTCCACTTTGATGGCAGTGATACCTGCTCCTCGCCTGCGTGATGCTGTCGCTCAGTCTCTGAATATGGATTTGTCTTGCATTAGTGCATGGTGCTCGGCCTGGATAATGAAGCTGAATTCCAGTAAGACCAAGTTGATGATTGTCAGTCGGTCTCGGACACTTCTACTGCAGCATCCCCAACTGGAGATTGATGACACTTTGCTTCAGGAGTCTAGCTCCTTAAAGATTCTTGGTGTTGTCTTTGATGAGAAGCTTACTTTTGAGCCGCATATTAGGAGGTTGGTATCACGTGCTTCCACTAAGATTGGGCTCCTGCGTAAGGTCAATTCTGTGTTTGGTGACAGTCAGGTTGTCCGCAGTTGTTTTTTATGCGTTTTTGATACCTGTGTTGGAGTAATGATAATGGCAATAGCTCATAGAGGGCCGGGGCATATGTTCCGGCGTCTCTTTGGGAATGGGCCTATTGGTTCGTCTACGGCCGCCTATCTAATCTATTGCTCACCGGTCTGGTCTTCAGCTGCTGTCACTCACTTGCGTCTGTTGGACCGACTTGCTAGTTCAGCCAGCAGGCTCTGAGCTGATAATGATCTGGTGAACTTGTCCCGCAGGAGAAGAGTAGCCGAGCTATGTATGGTGTACAACAATGAGAGGCAGTGGTTATATTCATATCTCCCTACCCTCAAGGTTTTTGGGAGAGAGAGACTCGTGCTGCGTGCGGAGCGCACTCTTTCACTTTGGAGGCTGTCAGATGTCGAACTAATCAGTTCTGTCGGTGCTTCGTGCCCTGGTCGGCTAAGGTTTGGAATTNTGGGAGAGAGAGATTCGTGCTGCGTGCGGAGCGCACTCTTTCACTTTGGAGGCTGTCAGATGTCGAACTAATCAGTTCTGTCGGTGCTTCGTGCCCTGATCGGCTAAGGTTTGGAATTTGTTGCCGGCATCGGCTTTTGGTCGAATAGGCCTGCAGGCGTTTAAGGCAGTTGTTAATGGTTTTTTGCTGGATTTCCTTTAGTAGCGTTTTGGGCTTCCTGGTGTTGCAAGATGCTTCATTTGGGTTGTATTACCTGCCCGAGGAAGCTCAAGTGTGAAGTTTTAATGATAATTTTAATAACGAATGCTTTCTTAGCTGTCTGTCGTCTGTCCGAAGCCTTCCCAAAGCCGTATCCATCATGATACGGACCCTGGAACGTCCCTATAGACATGGGCACGGGCGTTTGTGAACTTGATGGTCTTTGTGCACTTGGTGCACTCGGTGGATTGTGTGTACTTAATACATCGCACACCGAGTCCCAGTGTTCTAAAGTAAGTGCTGTATTACCATGCCAAAATGTGTACGCTTTACAGATCCGTCTGAAAGGCCTTTCACTTACAGATTAGTCTGAAAGGCCTTTCAAAGCCGTGAAAGTTTCACGGGTACAGCTTGTCAGTATAAATTGTACAAATTGCACCAATAACTAGTCCATCTTGGCAACGGTGATGCCTCATGACTTAAATGCAAACAATATTAGCTGATTTAAAAATAACTTTGACCCAAGAAATTAGAGTAATGTTGAGGGATGGCTACTGCTTCTAGGATGCGGAGCTCTTCTATGCTGTTGGCTCTCCGTAAGACGGTGACGAATTCCAGTATGGATTGAAAAGATACGCGGCGCAGGTGGAGGACGGTCTTGAGATGTGTAACGAAACCGTGCTGCTTAAATCTGAGTTTGAGTGTTTGTTCTGTGTCCCCAATGTACTTTTCAGGAAAGTTACACTCTCCTAGTGCGCAGATGTACTCAGGGAGTTACAATAACTATTATTAATAATAACTATTATTACTCGCTTGGTGTACTGATACACACAGTTATGGTCACTGAGCCGACTGTGGAAGTTGTTGCATATCAAGCGTTGTAGTTTCAGGTTCTTGCAATAGATGGTGAAGTGAGCTCTACTGTCGCCAGTTGCTTGCACGTTTCTGTGAAGAATGAGCCGTAAGTGAAGCTCTTTTGTTCTGTAGACGGGCGTCATCGGGGCTTGGAAAAATGTTTCTGTTAGTGTCTTATCCTTCCTTATTTGCTCCTGTACTTGCTCGTATTTCACTTCCAGATATTTCTGGATTTTTTCCATCTATAGTTGCCATTAGATAATTGTTATTGGTGAGAAGCTGGCGTCCTGCTTCATTCGGTTTATTTCCTCATCAACTCATTTCCAGTCACTAGTTATATGCTCTGTTGAATGTTTTGATAACTCCTGCTCAGTAACGGTGCGTTCATACACAGACTATTATAATTTATCTATTCGCCGCTGTTCGTTGACTTGGTGTGCAGTGCGGGCCCCTGTTTCCTGATGAGAACGTCCTGAAAAGCCAGCTTATCGTCCTTTTCTTTTCCAGTGGTGAATTTACGTACAGAGTTCGACTCAAACAAATGTCGTAATCGGTCTTGATCTTCATCACCTCGTAGCAGCATAAACACATCATCAACCTTAAACGATCGGAATTTCGTTGGGATTTTCACTCAGGACTTTATTTTCAACTTCACACATATAAAAATTGGCAAAAGTTGGGCCTAGACTGCTGCCCATCATAACACCGTCGGTCTGAAGGCAAAGGCTCACATCGATGTTTCGGAAAGCGTGCGTGTAGTGCATACAGTCAAAAAACTCTTTCATAGACTTTTTCGGAGTTCTGGGAGGTGGCACTTTTGCATTGTGATAGATGTGATTCTGAATTATTTCTATTGTTGCATAAAAAGGCACTCCGGTGCGAAGGCTCTCAACGTCCAGGCTGGCTTTATAGATTATAATGATCGGGAAAGTGAAACGGTCTGATTTATTTGAAAATTTCATGGGTGGATTCTACCATATACTTTTTCGGTATGTGCTTTGATATGACGCTGTTCAAATGCATGACAATCTCAGCTGTAGGCGTTCCTATTTGCGACACTATTCAACTCATCAGAATATCGATGATACGCTTATGGATATAACTGGGTTAATAATGACCGATAAACTTAGGAATCATAGCTCCGTCTACCAAGGCATTGGTGGCTGTAATTTGATTATTGTAAGCTGTCTTTAGCTCGTCAATTGGGTCTTTCGCGTTAAGCTGAATTTCGTGGAGATTGTGCAATAATTCGTTTAAGTTTATTGACATAAACTGTTCACCAGAACAAGCACATTGCTCTCAGCTGCTTTTCTATTCACTATCTTTTCATTGTTCTTGAGGTCCTTCTGCTTGTGGCGATGTTGCTCCTTTGTCAGAAAGTTTTGAGTGAAGCTTTGTCTTTTGAGACTATAGAGGCGCAATTCACTTTTCAGTCAGTCGTCGTTCTCAGTTTCTTATGCTTACTTTCTTTGAATTTGATGTGACTCTAAAGTTTTTCCATAACTACTTTATTGGTTTTGAGTTTTATGTGGCAGGTCATGCGTAGCGGCATATCAGCAGCTTTCGGGTCGATAGGGTGGTTGGAGATATTGACGACAGAGTCTCTAGATATTCTTGGTTTCTGTAACAGTGGTGCTCCATATGGTCTAGCCAACTAGCTCTCCCAGACTGTAATGGCTTTCAGTGGACGTCTTAGATATCAGTGGGTCGAGAAACACCATTACAGCTCTAAAATGGAGGTTTGAACGCGCGGTAATGCTCAGCTCAGCCTTACCCTGTACAACGTCACTTACTGCATGACGCAGTTGCGCCTTCGGTTCGGCGACCTGCCGTCGTACAGTACGCGGTCTCGGTGGAAACCGAACACGAGCGCATCTGTTTTTGCTGCGTCATCATGCAGACGAGCATTGGTGTAGGTGAGCAACAGTCTGTTAATCAAACAAGTTTTGTTAAAACGCGGATGGCATTCAATTTTTATTCTTCTAATTTTAAATTTGTTTAGCTTACGATAGGCTTCTTTTAGTAGAGATGGGTATTTACGAAGAGCAGCAAAAGAAAGCCGTTTGGCTCAAACAGTCTGCACAAAATCGTTCAGCAACGTTTCGGATCACCAGTACCCATAATCTTGCTCAGTAGTAAAATGCTGTCTGGCAACGGTGGCGCGCCCTTACGGTACGTGCTGAACGGTGGACGCCAACCAGAGATTTTTCTCTTAGTTTCGCGGAGAATGGTGCAGATTAACATCAGCTGACATACTCTGCTTTTACAAACTGGTATCATGCTGCTGTGGTTAAAATTGATTCTAAGCTTACTAAAATGAATAAAACTGATTATAGAATATTGAAAATGTTCTTAAATTTAGAATGAAAATGTGAATTGGGTGGGGACTAATTCCTTATCAATCTACATTGAATAGACGAAACAACGAATACGAGCTCTCGTCACGAATCCGTATGTTTAATAGCTCCTCATTTTTTCATAGTGTAAGAGGTCATTCAATGGACAAACGTATGCTCGGCGTCCGGAACGGGTTTCTCCATCAGTGTAAAGAACAGTTAAGTGTAGAATTTTCTGAGTAACCATTCACTCCAAATCTGAATGGATATCCTAAATTTACAAGCAACCCTAACTAAACCAGCAGTCATAACGGCAAGCATACGTAAACCTTTTGATGACACAGAATTGTATTTACAAGCATGCAACTGAGCGTAAATAGCTATATGTACGCGTGTCTCAGTCTAAAACTAGCGATGCCACAAAATGTTTTGTAGATAAAATTATTCGTCTATGATAAATTATTACTGTTCTTTCGTTAAGAAATTGTCGAACCTTTCCAATCCACTTTACCAGTTACTGAAGTAGGGAACTGCTTTGCTTTTGCATATTCTGTCTGAAAAACGCCAGCACACGTTTGAGCACGTGAAGGAAGAGCTGCCCGCAGCTGGAGTGCGCTGCCACTAGTGCACTATAATCCTGACATGGAACTGCGCTTCCCTTGCGATGCATCACGCAGTTTACGGTGAAGGGATTTCACGTTTTTGTAAGAGTGGTATAGGAAGATCAATGGTACTTGCTGCCTCTCTGCATGTGCAGAGAGGAATTAGTGTTAGGTTGTAAGGGAAGCAATTTCAATTATCTTTGAAGTATCAAAATTTCACAAGTGTCTCTATGGCAGAAAAATTTCGAGTCTCTCATCTCCAAAGTCTTAGGAGAATTTGCCGCAAGCCAAACTGTGCTTGTACGACACTCATTGGTTGAGCGTAAGTGGGACTCAGGAGTTATCCAGGAGCTCTTAGGTCATGCCAATTATCGTTTGCCGATAAATAAAAGAAAAGTTATGAAACATGCCAGTCAATTTACTTCCTTTTATTGGGCGCACATGCCGACAGAGGACATGCACCGCATCTACACCAAGTAGCTTCTTTCATCAGCGTACCTAAAGATTTTAGAGCACTGCAAGAGGAATTCAATTGATATTTAGTTAGCAAAGATTGAAAAATTTTAACGCGAAAATGTTCAATTTCCGAAATCTGCAAGAGTTTTGAAGCGCGTTGGCAAATTTCCAGAGAGACTGCAATATGCATTTATATACCTTACTAGATTATGCTGTTATTAAAACTGGTTCTTAGGAATCTGTAAAGTTTAAATTTACAAATTACATTATCTTAACTAGAGCACTCTGAGAGCGCATACCTCCGCCAAGTGAAGCAACGGTAGAAAAATTCAAATTGGCTCTGAAACCATAATTTTCTTTGTACAAACTCCAAAATCTGATCATTTGTGCCTTTTCATCTATAATATTAATAGCGTTGTTCCTTCGTTCCTTCGTTCCTTCGTTCCTTCCTTCGTTCCTTCCTTCGTGTGTTACGCCTGAATTCAATGTTCAGCTCGCATTTGGCCTTACATGCGAAATCCG
>LQNS02278091.1:24805067-24829533 GCA_001587735.2 Parhyale hawaiensis | reverse complement strand
GTTGTAGTCCAGCGGCTTCAGGCTGTCAGTTGTAGTCCAGCGGCTTCAGGCTGGCAGTTGTAGTCCAGCGGCTTCAGGCTGTCAGTGTAGTCTAGTGGCTTCTGGCTGTCAGTTGTAGGCCAGCGGCTTCAGGCTGTTAGTGTAGTCTAGTGGCTTCTGGCTGTCAGTTGTAGGCCAGCGGCTTCAGGCTGTCAGTGTAGTCTAGTGGCTTCTGGCTGTCAGTTGTAGGCCAGCGGCTCCAGGCTGTCAGTTGTAGTCCAGCGGCTTCAGGCTGTCAGTTCTGCCGTTGGTGCAGCTCTTTGTCCTGGAGTACTACTGAAGTACGTGGAAGCGAGAGCAGTCGGAGAGACGGTGACATCAAAGTGACGTGCATTTGCGTCGTGAAGCTCGCCTGTCCAGAGGTTCCTCAGTAATGCCACATAACTCTTGCGCCACTGCAAACCGCGACGTTCCTAGTAGTACCAAGGCTAGCCTCATACCAAATAGTTCCTTATTGTACCGGCAGCTACAATGGAGCAGCCAGAGACCTGCCGTGGTACCGGTGCTGCGGTGCACCAAGACTGACAGAGTACCGCCTGTACCGGTCAGTCGCAATCGAGTTGCGAAGCATTGAGGAGGTGTGTGTTCTGCAGCTCGCGTGAAGCGCTTCAACCGACACTTGCTCCGTCCTCATTTGAGGAGAACATTACACAAAACTACATAGTTGCAGTTATTCCCTTTTGTTGCGGCGATGGAACTGTCACCACCCCATACTCCAGATGCGCCAAATGCACGGTAAGGGATTATCTGTCGTAAATGTATACTTTTACTGTATTGTGTGCTTGTTGCTTCCGCCATGATATTGGTTAAGTACCCGAGTGTTTTAAATCGTAGTGCAAAACGAACTGTTGTAAGTATGTGTATAATTTGGTGCTATTAGTGCAGCGTGGTTCTATTGAAGCTCGTTGCACGACTTCCCTACGTTAGCGAGGCGAGCAGTTGTGCTTGCAGGGCGGCCGGCTGTAGCACAAGCTTGTACTACGCGTTGCTTGCGCTTCTTGGCAACAGCTGCTTAGATTAGATGGCAGTGCGACTGCACGCGACGCTTCTCCACAAATATCGTCAGGTGCTTGTGCTGTTACTCGATCTGTGCATAGAGAGCATATACGAAGGTATTACTGTAGCCTGCCTGTACGAAGAGGAAGCTTGACCGAAACCACAAACTACGAATGTAGCCGGAAGAATAATGCGGTCGCGAGAATGATGTGTAATGGATTATTTTTCGAGATTAGAATGCGTCTCTAGAGCGCTGTCTGCTGTTTCTGATAACGATATCAGCCTCAGCAATGTTTGCAGCTGCGCGAGATACTTCGTTATATTTAAATATTAGTTATTCCAGTGATGAATGTGCTGTAGAATATTGGAAGACGATAAATATATTATATATATCTGGTATGACATAATATGGGGAAGTGTGTTCAGTGTCCGCGCTCGGCTCCGACGGTTCCGCTCCACATTGCTTATTTCTATTCAACGAAGTCAACCGAGCAGCAATATGGATTAGCATTCCAGTGATGTTCCCGGTTGAAAAGTATACCGTGCGATGTTTCTGGGAGATTCTGTGGCAGGAAGACGTGTATAACACTTAGACCAGCAGATACACGTGCGCAAGTTGTGGACTGCCTGCGTTGCGTGCAGCAGGGGCTGTTGCAAATATACCTGCTCTGCTCCAGGCTGCTTGCCTGCACCCACTCGCTGCCTAACAACCTGCCGCTGCAATGCCCATGGAATGCCCCGACTGTCAAGGTCAGGCTGAGCACCGGCGCTTACGCACGTTGGTGTTATTAACCTTACCGTGTCTGTCTGGTCTTGTGTTTTTGATGAAGTAGTTATTAGCCGAGTGTCCATAACCCTGCCATGTCTGCCTGGTGTTGTGTTGTTGATGAAGTAGTTATTAGCCGAGTGTCTATAACCCTGCCATGTCTGCCTGGTGTTGTGTTGTTGACGGAGTAGTTATTGGCCGAGCGTCCATAACCTTGCAATGTCTGTGAGCCTCTACTTTCAGCAGGTAATGGTGACGTGTTTAACTAACTGAGAGCCACCAGCTGTACACATTTGCAGTCATAAAAAAGATTCAACACCCAAAGTTGACGCCGAAGCTGACTGGAGTGACTTCTCCTTCCCATATAATTGCAAACTCTGCGTCCGATGGGCTTTCATCATTAATTCGTACAAGCTCAAATCTTCGAACAGCTTTTTTTAGGTACGGATTTCCGATTGTTGTTGTGTAATAGACTAAGAAAACACGCCTAGAGTGGCCAGGCTCCGTGATGTTTTTCGTTAATTTTAGAGACTCGCATTTGCTTCGAACTCTGCTGGTGGCAAGTTTGGGCCACATTCACGCAGCTGCACACGGCGGCAAAACATCTCGCAGAAACAGTTCGCACCTTTCTATAGAAACTCGTACAGCTGTTTCTGCTTCTCTTAACTCTATTACAATGTTGTTTTTTATGTTCAAGTCATTACGTGGAATAACCTCTACAACATAGTTATGACGAATGTATATTATTCCGTTTTGTATTTATTTACTTATTTGTCTCATTTCTGTCACACTTTAAGAAAATTGATTAGTGAAAATTAAATCAGTATGAGACGGTGGTCATCCTCTCATCCTTCATTGAAAACCGATTGATGGAAAATAGACTAGTTTGCAGATGATTACAAACCTATTTTCGTATTTGAATGCCCTTCTTGCTTAGCCGACGCTGAAATTCAAACACTGAAGATATCTGCATCTTCATTTGCCGCTGCCATGGAGTCTGATTTTTGTTATTTTCTCTATACATTGAAATTATATCTGTTCTCAGTTCACTACGTACAAATTGAATGGATGGTGAACGAAGCACAGGAGTAGCAATTTTTCACAGTGCAGTACACACAGTAGGTAGTTATTTTTCCAACTTGCTTTCTTCTGTTAGCGAAGCAGTTTTCACTTGAGCATAGGATACGCCTCGGGAATTTTAATAAATTCACTGATGCTTTACTGCTTGCTTATATGAAGTTGTTTTTCTACATGTCATCTAAGGGAAAGAAGGAGCGTGCTGCTCAGATTAATTGAACCGTAGAGCACTCATATCTGATGACAATTTGAGTTAGCCGTTGTAGCGTATCCTCATAAGAAGTACGTATATTAGCAACGAAAATATGATCAGTAAAGAAGGGTCATCACAAATTCTTTGCTGTTATTTTTAACCCCCCGGATACTCTCGTAACACAAAAAATATATATATAATCGTACAGTCAGTCTAAAGTAGCAGCACAATGTTCGTCCAGCAAAATTAATCATGAGGCCATGAGGCTCACAGAGCGAAGGCAGAGGTACAGTCTGTTTAGTCCATAGGGGCTGTGTATTTGACAGATAATTTCTGGGCGTAATGTTGAGCTTACTCTTTTATTGGCATATTTTTAACCAGAGTGCCCGCGCTGTCAAAAATGACCGCGAAGAATTCAATTCCTGTAAGAAGCACAGTCGTCTCCCACCATAGGTCAAATGCGGACAAAATCTTACATTAGCAAGCAGCAAAGACTCAGTGAATTTAAACAAATAACCCGCCGCGCATCCATGATAACGAACAAACCTTGAGTATATCGAAGATTTTGTGTTGAAGTGAAAGCTGCTCCGTCAAAAGGAAGACAGCAAGCTGAAAGAAATAATGTCTGCTGCCCGTGAAAAATCATCGCTTCGTCCGCCGTTTGTTGATTATTTTCTAAAATTGTACATGGAAAACTGAGAACAAACGAACAACCATATGGTTCGATGTTTGCATGGCCGCGCTAAAAAAAGCTTTAATATCTCTCCATTTTTCGATTCCAAAGAGTGTTTCAAGTCAGAAGTGCATTGAAACAAATGAATAAAGATCCCACTTTCACCATCTTCTGCAACGTGGTCATCGATCTCCAAGAAAACGCTACATTATTACAAAATACGCAACCTGGCCTATTTTTCGTTCATTTCGCTAACGGCGTGACCCGAAATACAAAAATATATGATAATTACCTCCGCCTAGAAGGTTATGTTTCCGTCGAGTTTATCTGTTTGCATGTCTCTTTATCTGTCTGTCACCAGGATAACTCAAAAAAGTTCTGAACAGATTTCAACGAAACTCACAGGGTTTGTTAGGTACGTTAGGAAGATCAGATGTTTGCTTGTTTGTTTCTTTGTTTGTCTGCCTCATTTTTCTTAATGCCGTATAAATCAAAAAATGTTGAACGGATTTTTATGAAATTTGCATGAGTTGTTACGTATATTACGAACAGTAAATGAACCCATTTTCATAACGATATGTCTATAACTCAAAAGTTAGGAACAGATCTTTATGAAATTCACATTAATTGTGAGAAATGTTGAAAGGCATAATTGATTAAATTTCCTATGATGATCGGTTGGTCTGTTTGAGAGTTGTCTAATGTTCGTCAGAATGTTTGTCAGCTGCATAACTCGGAAAGTTGTGAACGGATTTGCAACAATAATACCGTAGCTTATATTATCATCAAGCGGCACAAATGATTAATTTTGGTGTTGATACGAAGGAAATAATAGTTTTAGAACCAATGTGCATTTTTTCCATTACTTTTGCATTGCTTAACTTGAGCACTCTGGCAGCGCTTACCTCCGTCAAGCGAGGCAACGGTATTGAGGCTCTGAAACCATCATTTTCTTTGAATCAACTCCAAAATCTAATCATTTGTGCCTTTTGATAGTAATAACAGTTTGTGCAATTTTCTGGAAGATCCATTCATTACTTATTGAGTTATGCTGCTAACAAACGTTATGACAAACATGAGCCAAACATCCAAACAAACCCACCGATCTGCACCAAAATTTAATGATTTATGTCTTTTAACATTAATAGCAATTCCTATGAATTTCATAAACATTCATTCACTATCTTTTTGAGTTATTGTTCTAACAAGCATAAAATTAAAAACAGTGACAAATGAACGAACGAACAAACAGATCATTACAAAAATTTGGTCATTAATTTTTCGGTATATAGGTACCTAACAACTCTTGTGAATTTCATAAAAATCTGTCCATGTCTTTTTGAGTTATGGCATTGAGAAAAATGAGGCAGACAAACAAACAAACGCATGGTCGGATCTTCACCAAAAGTTAATCAATGATCTATTCCTCCTAACATACCAAACAATCCCTGTATATTTTTGTCCAAATCAGTCTATAACTTTTTGAGCTATCTTGATGAAAGAGAGACAGACAAAGTAACAGACAAAAAGACATACAAACCCGACGAAAACATAACCTCCTTGGCGGAGTAATTAGCTGAGATATGCGCTGTCATTTCTTACTAGGTTATTAAATTTTATGTCACTTTTCCAGTCTGCGTTGGACCAAAAATTATTCGCGTTTGTGAACTCCTATACATAAATGTCAAATTTAGTACAAAATTATTCTTAGATCTTCTGCTGGATTTACTTTGAAATCTACTGTGTGCCGCAAGAATTTTTCTTGTATCTTCCAGCATGCACAAAGTTGTTATCATAGTGGTGTCAATTCTTCCTTTTCATACTAATATTTTTGTTGATTCCAGTTGCTCAGCACTGCTACTGTGACTATTTAAATTAGTCGGATTTAAATAGCACTTTTCCTCTAGCAACTGTTGATTAAATCTTGCGCTCAAGAGTTAGCATACTGTTCGTAAGTGAAGTTTTGGAGATTTTCGTGCACTGCCACATGCCATGTGGCATGTCGGTGCTCAACGAGGCACACTCGATTTCTATTTCATATTTGCGCTGCTGTAGTTGGTGATCTCACTAGTCACACGATGAGTGCCAGAGTGATGTGCATAGTTGGTATCTTTTGCAGAAGTGAGTGCCGTTAGAATTGGCAAACATTATTAAAAGCCCCGTCCAGACAACCGCTCATAAGTGTGAAAAACGTGTGTGCGATTTCGCTGAACGCAGCAAAAATTTCACACCGGCGTCCACACTGTCGTGCGGTGCATTGTAGCGACGCTCCACAATTTATTAAGCGTAGATCTTCAGCAGAGCTTCGTTGCTCCCGCTTCTCGATCTAGAAAAAAAAGCTATAGCTTTTGTCAGTATTAATAACTAACTTTACTTCTACTATCGACACAACTATGAATGGGCGATCACTATAATGCAAATACCGCTCATGTGCGTGTTCCAGCTATACGCGTTCTGCCTGCCAACTCATCTTGGGTTGACATTTTCACGTTTTTCTTTACCACGCAGTAGTCTTTTCGAGGGAGTAGCAACACATTCAAACGACTTGCTCGGGTAGCAATCTAAAAAGTTATTGTCGAGTAAATAAATATTTTAGGAGGGGCCGCTCGATAATGTTCTGTTCCTCATACGTAGTGCAAAGTGTTCGAACATTTTATTAAATCTCTTAAACTCGACTGTGTCCTCAAAGCGTCGATAAAATGTTTGCCGTCCACTCAGTTTTGCTTACAAATGTCACTTCTGCTGAAAAGTTTCATATTTCTCGTCAAATTAACAGTGCATTAGAACTTGGAACTTCAAAATGTCTATAAAAAACAAGTGAGTTTATATTATATAGGGTGACGCTACTTTGTTCTCAGCCTAAATCGTGCGAAAATATCCAGTAGTTGGACGCTCGAGAAAACGCACAATGTTACGATTTGACGACGAAAATTCGCAGCGATCGATCAGCGTAAACGACTCAGTGTGGACCGATATTTGCGGTAGTGTGGACGGGACTAAGGTAAACTTTAGTCCTAAGCTTTAACCAACCCTAGCGGTCGACAACATTATTGTGATATCGTAAATGTTCGTTAAGCATTGTAGCGTTCTTATTATTATTAAAACTTCACGCTTGAGCCCTCACGGACAGGTAGTACAACACAAATGAAGCACTTTGTGACACCGGGAAGCCCGCAACGCTTCAAAAGGAAATCCAGCAAAAAGCCATTAACAGCTGACTTAAACGCCTGCAGGCCAATACGACCGAAAGCCGCTGCTGGTAACAAAATCCAAGCCTTAACCGACCATGTCATGAAGCACCGACTGAAGTGACTAGTTCGGCACTTCACATTCTCCAACCGCAGCAGGTGTAATTCTCCTAAAGACCTAGAGGGCAGGGAGGGAAGAATACAACCAATGCCACTCATTGTTGTCCACCTTATAAAACACACAGAGTTCGGCCACCCCTCTCCTGTGGGTCAGGTGCACCATCATTATCCGCACACAGCCTGCTGGCTGAACTAACAAGTCGGTCCAACACACGCAAGTGACTGACAGCAGCTGAAGCCCAGGCTGGTGAGCAATCCTCCAACACAGTTGGCAAAAAATCACAAAAACACCTTCGGAGAACCTCACTGTCACCAAACACATATTCACCTTACGCAGAGGCCCGTTCTTACTGGAAGCACATGGCACGAGTCGCCTAATATGAGGCTCAAAGGTAGGCTTCTCATCAAAGACAACACCAAGAATCTCCAAGGAGGTAGACTCCTGAAGCAAAGTGTCATGTATCTCCAGATGTGGATGCTATGGTAAAAGTGTCCGAGACTGACTGACAATCATAGACATGGTCTTACTAGCATTCAACTTCATACTCTAGGCCGAGCACCATGCACTATAGTCTGGCAGCAAAAGGGGCAATTTTGGCCAAACCATGTTTTGACTCAACCATGTTTTGACTCAATTAGTTTTTATCTTTGCAGATTTTGATAGTTTAGAGTCCATATAACGTTGCCTGGGTGGGTGTGGAGCTCCCACCCTTGAGAATTTTTTTTTGTAAATGCAAAAATCCAATATGGCCGCTGCGTGACGGCGACAATATATGAAATACCCATAACTTTCTTAACACTTACGATAGAAACCTGTTTTTGGTGTTCATACCTAGGTTTTTAGGTATAAGGATTGCAATGAGATGATGAGATGTGCATTTTCCTCGTCTGATTGTTTTTTACTGTCTAAAACATGATGCATTATGTTATTTTTCCGTGTTATTCAGTTATCTCGGAACACATTTTACGGGCTATTCAGCATGCATACATTATTATCATTAATTATTTGAGATAAATTTTCAGCGACCTAATAAATTCCCAATTTTTGTAGAGGATTATTCTAGTAAAAGCTTATAACACACAATTTCAATAAACATGAACAGATACATATAAAATACATAATGACATACATCAGGGCATAGAATGAATCCAACTGGAATCTATGCGTTCCAGTTGTCGAGATGCTTCCTCGCTTTTTTGCTGCAGGGCATGTGAACTACGCACGTTATGCCTCCTACCATATGATGACCGTGTATGATCTGCCCGGAGGAATACTGCAATAGTTGTTTAAAGGCCAACGTGCCATGCACCACATTACTGGGCTAGGTAGGTATTCAATGGAACTTGTGCTATATATAGCCGCAGCAGGTACTGCATCATTGGCATCACCTTGCAATTCAGAAGCTGTATAGACACGGGCACACACCTTACATGCCTGCTACAATCTCCTAAACACCCCAAACGAAATGCGCAGTGACTAACATACGTCCAACCACACCACACACCAGGAGTCGTCAAGGCTGATGAAATTTGATCAAACAGACAGGAGGAATCTTGGTGCAATAAAATTCTACTATCTGGTGACCCTCAAAACCTAAAAGAACTTTCTGATAGGCTTGTACATGCAGTCACTGCAGAGATAACCAAGCACATATCTGTCAGCCCTAACTAAGATCTTCAACTTGAATGATAACAAATGTAGAAATTTATAAAAGTTTGCCAGATGGCTTCTATCAACCCATACCAAAAGTGATTCACTCCATGGCGACACATTAAGCTAGGTAGACGAGTACAAGATCGTTGCTGTGGGGCATCTTATGCGAGAGTAATGAGTCGGCAGAACACCTCAAGAGCACTTGAACATTAAAATTTCGTGTACTATGAATTGTCACTTATGTTAACTGCATTCTTTAGCGATCATGAAGATGCGCTTGACATACTCCAAGCCATACAGAATACCGTTGTACAGTGGAAATCGCTCAGAAAACACAGCCGCTTTGTGCCATTGTAATGGACGAACGTGTTTTTCTATGGGTCACTCCAAGCCACCGACCGGCTCAATTGGCAAAAACTACCTAGAAAAAAGTTTGGATGCACATTCACTAACGATTATAGCAGGCTGATGTGTTGCTGATGCTTGATTGCAATAACCAGAGCAGCACAAAAGATCCAATAATATCTTCCAGGGAGAATAAATCTAGTAGAGTGTACACTGTACATGCTGACAAACACAGCTCGTCTTCCAGAAGAGACTTTGTCAAAGAACAAAGCTCAGCTGATTGACATCTTAGGTAATGATCACAAGATTGATGTCCATGAATTTCAGGGAAAACTGTTATTTGGGTCTAGAAAAGAACCAATTACCTATGAACTGAACTGTGGATAAATAAGTAACACGATATGTCAACAAGCCAGAAAGAAGCTAACACCATCAGAATACGGCAGGTCTGCCGAGTTACGAAACAAACACTGCCCTGGTTGTGGCAGATAATACTGATGTATTTCTGCTTGAGTTGCATTAGTGGAAGAAAAGCGAGATCTCTTACCCAGTATTCATGATTTCCCTTATTGAAGGGATGTGCTTCTTGGACATGAATGCATCTGTGGAGACCTACAAACAAATCATACCAAATACGTCGGCAGCCCGCGCTCTCGCTGGATACCACGCTGTCCCATTGCCTCGCGGCATTGGTACTGTCGCAGGCCTGAGCGTCTTCAAATCCCAGACTTGTGGGTACTTGATCAAATGGGTCTGATCTACCATGGACGACCATTGACACCAATTTCTGTTAACAAGATTGTGATATTTCTCTTTGTATGTTTTGGTCTAAGAAGCTACCAGTCTCTCACTGAAGTTCACCAAACGACATGGATCAAGAATATTACCAAAAGACGAGTTTCTGCCTCACAGCTGTCGTCATTACCGCTACTGACGCAGCTGCCAGCAGAGAATATCGTTCTAGTTCAGTCACAGGTATCTATCTGGCGACGCGCATTAGACCCTCATTCACCTGATCTGCATGTCATATCAAATAGCTGGGCAAGATGCGAAGGAACGGACAACTTGCTTATAGTTACTGTTAGTAACTGTTCCTGGGGGGGGGGGTAGGTTGCTCCGATACCTCACAAACTGCTCAGTTGAGATCTTGTAACTTTTAGTAGCATAAATTTTTTCTATGAAGATATTTGCGGCATTGGAGATTTTGAGCACAAATGAGAGCCGAGCAATTTTTGGCTTTCAGTGTCGGTGGACGTTGCTTTACGTGGCCGCCGAATAATGATGCTCTGTCGCTTTGTGTTCGTTCCCGCTGCCCTGTTATATCAATAGAATATCTCCGTCTTTGATCCTTCTCTTGGGAAACGAGCGCTACAGGTAACGGTATCCAGAATAGCATACAGTATATACATACACGGAAAACCGTCGCTATGGCAACAGTCCCTAGCCAGCGCTGATATGTGCAGCGCTGACCTCCACATTTATGTTTTTTATGTCAACAAAAGTCTTTCTGTGGCACGATCACATTTTGAGCTTAGAAACAGCCGAAGAATATGTCCTGTCAGCTACAGTTATTTTACATTTTAACTCAAATTTTAGATAGACTTTACGAGGTGACTAAACGTTACTACCAACGGGATCATAAAATGCGAAACAGTCGACGTTCTTGGAATATAAGTTTGAGTGACCGGGGCTCCAGTGGAACGCGAATGAACATCGCAGTGCAATATACACGTCGTCTATACGACTTGAAGCCCACTCAAAACTGAGATGTTCAAAACTATATCAATGACATTTGCTACATACATAGATACAGTATTACAATGCTGCCGTAGCGACTGAGATGTTAAACAGTTTTCTGGACAGTGAGACACGTGCCAACTGACTGACGCCAAGGCCGCGCACCACCGGTCTCGCAGGCAGCGGCTCAACCGACCGGTTAAGTTGTCAATGTCCTGACAGCATTTCGTAGACGAGGGACAGACGAAAATGTTCATTAAGATTGCAGCAATTCTTTTTTGATTGCATTTCATCAAAAACTTATTTGAAAATTTTCTGGAGGATTCTTAAGGGTGAAAGTGATGTTTTTTTTTTTTCGTCAGTACTAAAACAAAAGCTAAAGTGAGCTGCTTTTACTCCTAATTTGAAATTTAATCATGACTAAGGCTGCGCTCCTAGGACACAGACCGCCACCAGGCAACGCAATGCTAAAAGCATAATCCCTAGCAACATTTGAGGCTGCCGCGACGCCGCCCAAAAGCTTAATCAGGGATTTGGCTTCTGCGCCGACGGCAACTCTAATTGTTTGTCGGGATGGTAGACAGACAAGCGGACTACCGGATCACCACCAAAATTTAATTATCTCTTCCTCATCACATTTTTAACCATTCCTGTAAACTTCTGGAAGTTCACTTGCTAACTTTTTGACTCATGTTGCAACCATGCAGGCAGACAAACAAACCTCCTTGGCGTAGGTAACGACGCATAGAATGGTTCAATGAACAGCAATGTAAAAAAAAAAAATTATCGTTTGTTGATCATGTCGGCGCACTTATAACAGAGGAAAGGCGGCGTAAATAAATTTAACACGACGTAGCGTGTTCGAAAAGTTTCATCTTGATTATGGCATAGTTCCATCTTTTCATGTAGAATATAGTTTAAACAATTATATTCATACACCCATTCGCCATACACTTTATTTCAGTGGATTTCTCCATAATCCTGCTGTGTATTGCCTATTTAAGTTAGTCAATTTTGAGTAGCGAAGAAAGTACGTGGGAAACTATCGGCTGATGAACGATCTAAGTTAGTCACGTAGCTGGCCTTGGGACATTAGAGTCCGCTTCGTTAGACTTGATAAATGATAAGAACGCGCTCGGAGCGGCACGTGTATTACGGCAGAGCGCCACGCTAGTGGAAGCCCCCGCACTTGGAGCAGCTACATGCGCAGCAAACGAATGCTATACACTTTAGCATACACCTCACTTTCTACATATAAAAAAGAGACACCACCGTAGCATTTCTTTGCTAAAATCGTCTGTACAGACACTACCAGTTGCTACGGGCATTAGTCTAACGAGTCCTCCTGTTTTTTAGAGTTTTGGTGTAAGCGACGATGTTCCTCGAGGAACATGGGGCACGTGAGGTGCCACATTCCCGTCAGCATCACCGCGCCAGCGCAGCACAGAAGAATTTCACATGCGCGTCTAAATAAAAAAGCGCTTCACCAATTATACCAGAAACTGTTGCAACGTTTAGGTTTTCAACCATTTTCTCATTATAAAGTAGGCAAAAATATCATGGGCATTGTGATTTTACTAGTAACTTAGGTACTTACTAGAGACTGTAAAAGAGTCTGTTTTTTTTTTTTCAGTACAAATAGACCAAGCTTCGCAGCTGCACCAATAGCCTGCATGGGAATTAATAGACTTCATTTCTTATCATAGCGCTAATACCAGCAGTAGCATTAATGAAAAGAGCGCTACGTTTATGAGGCTTCAGTCACAGTAACACTTGACTCCGCCCGTTTCGCTAATTCCTTTAAAGCAGCAAAATCTCTTGGCGGGATATCCGTCCGTGCCACGCTGTTTCACGCGTGTTATATTTAACCTGCACCCGGTGAGTGGTACAGTTGCAGTGCTACCGAGCCCATTTCTCACTAGGTGACTGGATAAATATTTCATAAGTAGAGCCCGGATTTCAAGTCCTAAATAAGCAGTCAAAATGGCAATTAAAAAAATCCACATTGCAGGTATCATTGCAAAATAGTTCTTATTAGTAGCAAAATAGCACGTAAAACTTTGCAAGTTTTGGCTAAAATTCAGCATTTTTTTTTTCATCTGTAGCTATGAAAAATTAGAAGTTAATATTTTAATCAGAAGCCATTTTTTTTTTTCACTGAACCTATCAGAACAGTGCATGAACAGGACCTTAAATATATATAGCTGTGAGCTTTCTTTATAGCACTCAATTTGGATGTATACATAAGAATTAAATACAATAACTTTATTTACATTTCACAATTAACGGAACCAGGTTAGGGTTACGTCAGGTTAGGTCAGGATTACGTCAGGTTAGGTCAGGGTTACGTCAGATTAGGTCAGGCTATTCACTAAAAGAATTCTCCTGCTCCTGCTTATATTCTGAATACCAGTCACATAAAAATAATGACAAAACTGGAGGCTTGAATATTATAGGAGACTTCAGTATAATATAGGACATAATATAGGTACCTGACTAAGTACTCGGTTCCTAGATAACTACAGCACTGGACTGTTGTAGGAGCTTACAAAATAATCTAGTGTCTTACACGAAATAAATTATTATTCATCTGCCATTATGTCTCATAAATATACTGCTTCCACATTTAACAAGAACTGATTGCCCATAGACCGCAACAGTACTTGACTCTTAGGTCCGAGTGGCCTCTGACGCTGCCGGCCAAAATGGGAAAAATGGGATTTTCTCAAGAGCTATTATGAACATGTCCAGACACGGCCATGCAGGCAAGCGCCCAAGTGCGTCCCCGCCGTATCCAAGATACCTTTTCCGCAAGAAAGATGTTAGGTACCTTGGAATTTTTTCTTCAGTATTAGATAGGGGGAAAAGAATAGCTCTTAAGAAAATCCCATTTTTCCGTTGCCGACTTTTGGCCGCCAGCGTCAGACCTAAGAGTGAACTACTGTTGCGGTCTATGGATTGCCTTATGCATGTTTGTCTTACCTTCACGAATCACGACTATAAAATGTCTAGCAGAATATAATGCTGGTGGTCGGTTATCATGTAACCCATCTCCTTACAACTGGCTGTGGGGGAAGGGGCACATCAGGAGCCTTCTCTCAGAAGCCTTCGCATCTACTTGGGGCCTTCAGGAATATTTTTTTGTCGTTTAAAATCAGTTTATCAACGCCCTGAAAGTGCATCCGTAGGTACCTCTTCTGCTACTCTATGACAGCCGTGTGCGAGGCAAGTTAGGTGCAGCATATTGGGGTACAGAATTTGTAGAACAGCAGCGGTTTTCTTCATTTGTGCTGGAGCACCTGCCGCCAGCAACAATATGTTGCTATACTTAATGGATTCTGGTCAAAGAAGCGATAAAGGTGGTGCAGTGAACTGCCTTCTTGTTTTACTATTAGTGCGTTCAAATTGAGTGAAATTTAACAGAAACGTGCGAGATGCTTTGTTTAATTCAAGTGTGCCTATTAATTATTGCTGTCGCAATCTGCCCTCCCGTAGTATCAGTACACTCGTCCACAGCCAGCACTTGAGTAATTGGCAATGTTATGACCAGAATGACTGTGACTAGCACAAAATTCCTTACGTTTTCTTCCAAAAGAAATTTAATTAAAGTTTAAGTATGGCAAACTTGATTATATTTCAATTATTTATTGAGCGTTTCCTAATAATTAAATAATTCTATGTTTAATGGTACAAATACGTTCTACTCTCTGCAGGTTTTATAGTCATTTATTGCATAATGACTACTTTTTGGCTTTGCGTTTGGTCAAAATACCGTTTATAATAAGTAGAGTAGTATATATATATGTAATAAATGCAAATTTTTATTTGCATTTACTGCAAAACAGCAATAATCGAATAAATGCTACAAATCTGGGCTGTATTCATAAGGTTTACCTGCAGTAACAATATCGCATTCCTTGTATTACACTTTGATGTTCGTCAATATATGCGTTTTATAAGAGTTGCATCCATTGCACATTTAAACACACCTCACCGCCTCAATGGTGTTGATGAAGTAACATGACATGCACTAGTAGATGTTGTCCTGTGTTAATAAGTCATAATATATTACTGATTCAATTGTGTCGTTGTTGGACGAGCGGTTGATACAAGCTTTTTCCTCTCAGGCCGATATGTCCCAAACTATTAGTGTAGATCGTAATTTGAATCTCAGCACAATTAGTCTTTTGCGTGTACAACCTTCTCACTAATATCCCCGGCCAGTCCTATTTTCAAAACTTTAGTGTTATCGGACATAGTCTTGTCGACTTTGTTCTGTCACTCTCGCTTTCATGTTTTTGACTCGATTCCCACTAGTGTTGCTCTCGCGAGTGCCCCTGGCCGTAGCGACTTGTTATTATTCCTACTTAAGTAGACGGTGCCGCCGGGCTGCTCTTTTATTTTGGTCGTTGTGTGATTCAATTTACGCGAGCTGCAGCACTGCGACGTGTGATGAAGAGCAATATTCTCTGATGGATTTGGAACATGCGTGACGGTTTCATTGATTCTCGGGCGCTGTGATCCGTGCAAGCGCCGAGGTATGCCGAGCTGAGTTCTTTCGAAAGCTCAGGAAATGACGTATTTGTTTCCACGTGTGTTATTTTCACGGATATGGACCCAGCTTCCAACGTCACACAGTGACGAGTTCGCTGTAAGGATTACATCATCTGTGCTATAACGTAATGACGACCAATGTATAGATTTTATACACGTACATTATAAATGATCGCTACGTACATTATGTATAGGTATATACTGTATGTCACAAATTAATAGCCCCACTCGCACCTGGAAATATCCAAGAAGACAGTTCACAGTCTGACCATTTTTTCGAGTTAGATAAATACAGCGGGTGGATTGTGGGAACGAGCCCAGGCCCTAATGCATAGCAAGGCGGGGCAGGCTGCAGTACTTCGTGGGCTGCATGTTTGTCTTCTATGCTTCGTCAGTGCGCACGAGGCGCCACTAAGCAAGGGGATATATGTATGAATATACATACTGTATGTGACGCTTGGCATATACTACAGGAGCGAGCGCATACACGAATTCCTCCGGATCCTGCGTGTCTTTTTGCCTTGTTAGAGCACAGGCGTGTGTTGCCGTGTGAGCCTGCCCTAACTAGGGGTTCCGCGAATGCTGGCGATGTCCGTAGGTCAGACGAAAGTGCTAGGGTAATAGGAGAAATGACGACAAGCTTGGTACTGCTGATGGTAGTGCTGTATTNGCTGTATACGACGGAGCTGTGAGCTGCCCCGGGAAGCGGGTCAACCCTTTTATAGCTGAGGGCTCGACAGACAAGGTGTGACAGGAAAAGGTGTGACCGGATATCGTCACATGATCACAGAATGGTGCACGGACGGCGTCACAGCCTGGTATTCTGGCTTGTAGCAAAAGGGGGAGGGGGAGGTGTGAGCAAGGAGCTTTAAGAGAGAGGAGGGAGCCCGGCCTGCCGCCTTAGGTTATTGAAATTGAAAAATATTTATTTCTCCCCGTAGGAAGGTATTCATACAATAGTTCTATTACAGTACATGTTCAGTACACTAGTGTAAAACAATAAGCAATGAGTCTTCTACGCTAGGTTAAGAATTGACTGTACAATGCTACTTTACAACCTACAGCTCGTACAAGAAAAAAAGAAAGAATCTATGTTTCTCCCCTTAGGAATTTTTTCATCGAATAATTCAATTAAAATACTTGTTGAGGAAACTAGATTAAAACATCAAAATGAGCCTTTCAGATTAAGGAGCAAATTTATAGCACTATTCTACTTCACGACCTACATTCTGTACAACGCTCTATGATAGCAATAGGTTCACAGTCCACACACAGATATATTGTAAATCAACTAATACATCATGTTAATTTCGAGACTAAAAATGGACAACTTTAGGAAAACATGAAATTATAGATATAAGAAAGAATAAAAGAGAAGTAGAAAATGCAGAATCTAACATACAGCTGTAAAAGATTATGAGGGGTGCCGGGCGTAGATAAAGTGAGGAACCATTGTTGTAAAGCAAATGAATAAAAGGAGATCGTGAAGATGATGCTAATATTCGGCATTACAAGTGAAGTTATAATTCATGTAATGAAGGATTCTGTGAACCCTTGCGAATGGCTTGAAATGGGGTTGAATAAAACAGGCAATAATTTGATGCTTCCGTTCAGTAAAATTTCAGTAATTCTACAGTTAAAACACGTCACTGAACGCATGTACCNCCAAAAGAAATTTAATTAAAGTTTAAGTATGGCAAACTTGATTATATTTCAATTATTTATTGAGCGTTTCCTAATAATTAAATAATTCTATGTTTAATGGTACAAATACGTTCTACTCTCTGCAGGTTTTATAGTCATTTATTGCATAACTACTTTTTGGCTTTGCGTTTGGTCAAAATACCGTTTATAATAAGTAGAGTAGTATATATATGTAATAAATGCAAATTTTTATTTGAATTTATTGCAAAACAGCAATAATCGAATAAATGCTACAAATCTGGGCTGTATTCATAAGGTTTACCTGCAGTAGCAATATCGCATTCCTTGTATTACACTTTGATGTTCGTCAATATATGCGTTTTATAAGAGTTGCATCCATTGCACATTTAAACACACCTCACCGCCTCAATGGTGTTGATGAAGTAAGATGACATGCACTAGTAGATGTTGTTCTGTGTTAATAAGTCATAATATATTACTGATTCAATTGTGTCGTTTTTGGACGAGCGGTTGATACAAGATTTTTCCTCTCAGACCGATATATCCCAAACTATTAGTGTAGATCGTAATTTGAATCTCAGCACAATTAGTCTTTTGCGTGTACAACCTTCTCTCTAATATCCCCGGCCAGTCCTATTTTCAAAACTTTAGTGTTATCGGACATAGTCTTGTCGACTTTGTTCTGTCACTCTCGCTTTCGTGTTTTTGACTCGATTCCCACTACTGTTGCTCTCGCGAGTGCCCCTGGCCGTAGCGACTTGTTATTATTCCTACTTAAGTAGACGGTGCCGCCGGGCTGCTCTTTTATTTTGGTCGTTGTGTGATTCAATTTACGCGAGCTGCGGCACTGCGACGTGTGATGAAGAGCAATATTCTCTGATGGATTTGGAACATGCGTGACAGTTTCATTGATTCGCGGGCGCTGTGATCCGTGCAAGCGCCGAGGTATGCAGAGCTGAGTTCTTTAGAAAGCTCAGGAAATGACGTATTTGTTTCCACGTGTGTTATTTTCACGGATATGGACCCAGCTTCCTACGTGGCACAGTGACGAGTTCGCTGTAAGGATTCCTACATCATCTGCGCTATAACGTAATAACGACCAATGTATAGATTTTATACACGTACATTATAGATAATCGCTACTTATACTAGTATATACTAGTGGCCCATGCCGTCATTATAAATGACGGCAAAAATTAACATATCACCAGAACCCCCGCCGTCTTTTGGGCTTCCTCATTTTTCCCCTATCTAAAACTGAAGAAAAAGATTCCAAGGTACCCAACTTTTTTTCGCCTTTTGAAATCTGAATTTTCTCCTATCTTATTAGTTTTATTTTTCCCCTATCTGATACTGAAGAAAAAGATTGCAAGGTACCCAACTTTTTTTTTTCGCCGAAGAAAAAGATTGCAAGGCACACCACTTTTTTTGCATTTTGAAATTCTAATTTTCTCCTATCTTATTCCCATAGAGCGTGACAGGAAAGATATAAATATATAAGTAAATAATAAATAAATAGAAACACGACGTGAATTATTATATAGTACTGATACTGTATGTCACAAATTAATAGCCCTACTCGCACCAGGAAATATCCAAGAAGACAGTTCACAGTCTGACCATTTTTTCGAGTTAGATAAACAAAGCGAGTGGATTGTGGGAACGAGCCCAGGACCTAATGCATAGCGAAGCGGGACGAAGCGGGGCAGGCTGCAGTACTTCGTGTGCTGCATGTTTGTCTTCTATACTTCGTCAGTGCGCACGAAGCGCCACTAAACGAGGGGATATATGTATATACATATGTAACGCTGGGAATATGTATATATACTACCAGAGCGGGCGCGTTCACGAATTCCTACCGGAGCCTGCGTGTTTTTTTTTGCCTGGTATTCTGGCTTGTAGCAGGAAAAGGAGGAGGAGGTGCGAGCAGGGAGCTTTAATAGAGAGGAGGGAGCCCTGCCGCCTTAAGTTTAACCAGTTAACGTTCCAATTTTTCCAGTGCAGATGTGACGCGATGTACTGTAATGGATTATTGTATGAATACTTTCCTACGGGGAGAATTCAAATCAGCCGTGAAAGTGAGTGTATCTAGCTCCACGTGACTGTATCGAACGAACATACAATATTTTCATTGGTAGAAACAACGCGGGGGAAACAAACCAACTGATGTATTAACATGCGATTGGTGCATACCACGGAGGTAATATCAAGGAGCTTCAATAGAGAAGGAGGGAGCCTTGTGGCCCAGTTACAGACTTGCTAGCGAGTCAACCAGATCTCTTATGGCTGTGAGACGTTCATTGGTGAAAAAGACGGGGGAGCACTGAGTTTCACGGGGGAGCAGCAAACGAACCGAGTTACTGATATGCGATTGGTGCTTACGCGACTGGCTGCAGCCATAAGAGACTCTGTACTGATATGCGATTAGTGCATTCAACAACTGGCTGACAGCCATAAGAGACTCTTGAGCTTCAACGGGCTAGGCTACTGGCTCCCTCCTTCTCTATACAAGCTCATTGTGTAATATAAGTAGGAGTGTACTCTCTCTATTTACCCCACGGGAGCGTTTCAAGTAAACATTTCTTGAACTGGCTCAGTGGTGTTTCCGATCGGACAGCGGCATTGCCTCCCGGAGCCCGTAAAGAAAGAAGCTCTGGGTTCAGAGTTTTGTAGCCGTTAACCATCAATGAAATTTCGAGCGGCAGGAGATATGCAGATGAAACTTGTATCCTGTATACCAACTTATATGAAAGTAACAAAGTGAGCACTGCAAAAGTATCGAAGAACTGCCTGTCTGTATCTTCCTTACTATGTGCTCACCACGGTCTTCGGCCCACTGAGAGCAGTTCAGCCAATTTAGGGAGTCCAAATGCCAGCTCCCGACCTTTTACTCAGCCATTTGTGCACGTACTCGCCGAATGAGAGCTGAGGCTCTCTCCTCCCAGTACAACCTCCTTGGTACATACAGCGAAAGACAGCAGCCGCGGGGAAAGCCACACCGAAAACTTGAGCTTCACGTTCGAGGCTCCTGACTTCTATTTTCTATGAAATCTCCTTGGGTGCGAGGCATCAAACCCATGCTGTTCTGAAACTATCTGAGCTGCACATACTGGCCACATCTGGTAAATTTTAGATCTTTGTAAGGAGCTTCAATAGGGAGGGAACCATGCCGCTAAAACTCAGGCTCTCCAGCGAGTCAACCAGATCAGGTGCTGCTGTGACGCATTCATGACTATCATTTGTGGAAGTGATGCGGGAGCAGAGAGATATACGGGGTAGCAGCAGACAAACCTAGGTACTGATATGCAAATGATGCATACGGTGACTGGCTGCAGCCACACCCGACTCTTTACTGATATGTAATTGGTATATACGGCGACTGGCTGCAGCCACACCCGACTTTTGAGCTTCACGGTCGAGGTTCCTGGCTCCCTCCTCTCTATTAAACCTCTTTGGACCTCCACTTCTTCAGAAAGGGGGATTAAAATAACACTCGGTATCTTATATTCCAACCTCCTTTAATTTCTATCCCGTCTTGAACGCAAATTTTATTTTCTCGGTGTAAAAATTTGCTCCAAGATTTTGCTAGCAGATTCCGCGAGTTATGCTGTGCTGATGTAATGCAGGTTATTTAACTGAGCTTTAAAACTGGCAGTCATCCAGTCAGTCAACCTGATTGACTACCGAGTTGGAGGTATTAAGAGTGGGAGAGTTCAAGCCACTTGATAAACCCGCCACTGCCAGCGACGGTGGCTGGAGGCGCACTCCAGTATAGTATTTACTCCAAATGTGACGTTGTCCACTAATGTCCAGTTGTGTTTCCCTCATCACCTTTAAATTTAATGTAAACGTTCATGTAGCCGAGCTCAGGTTCATCTTCCATACCACGGACACAGTCGAATTGAAGCTTAAGCGCTCGAATTTCTTCCTATCTTCACGCGAAGATGCTGACTGAAAACAAGCAAGTAAATAAATACACAAGACGGAAGTAAATAAACATGGTTCTCAGAATTTTAGGGAACTATAGATAGATATTTATTACTTGAAATAGTCTCTCTGACTGCAGTTGGAGCTGCTCTGTACTGTGCTCTCCGAAACGGACTTGGTAGCACTGATGGTTATTAACTTGATACGCAAAACTAACTAATTACAGCTGCAGATGGTACAGACAATCCATATTAAAATTCTGCCTGTCCCTGCCTTGGTTGGTTTGTTAGTTCCTTAGATGTTTAGGGCCTACTTAGGACGACCATCACGCTTCCATCAGTATTAGAAGAGGAAAATTAGGGCATCCTTGAGGTATCGTTGATACGACCTGGGAAGGGATCAATGGGAGAAGGAGTCAAGTTCAAATTTGAGCTGCTACTACTCTCAAGCCTTAGGTAGAAGATTCATGGCCTGACTTGAAACATTTTCAGCCTTTGTATGCGTGATATTGGTCCGACGGTATCATAATTTAGAAACTCTTCATTTGTTCGGTAGAATTTCCACAGGTTCCTTCATTATTAGATAGCGAAAAATTAAAATTATGCCTTTCTGAGATATCACTGGAAAACATTGCTTTTGTCCATTGGAATTTTCACAGATTCCATTCAATCGTTTTAATTGTAGGATCAGAGCAAAATTTCCCTCGTGTCCGGAAATCTCGAATGCCTGAAAATGCCTGAAAGTTGAGCGGCACCTAGAATATATGGTTCAATCAAAAGAATTCACCGTAAATGGTCAGTGCTTACTGTAACCTGGATACCATCAGATAGTTCAACCTTCTAGGATCAAAGTTTGGCTGTAATGCGAATCTAATATAATTTGGCCTCTGCTTAGAGTGAACTTTCAACAGCCACGAAGACATTATGATAGGGAAGACGTATGCGAAATGGATTATTAATGAACGGACCAAAAACTCTAATCAAGATTGAGCCTCTCAAACTGCTACGAAGAAATTCAACAAAAATTATGTGTTGTAGCCTATGCACGACAGGATCAAAAACTGTTTCAGAGATACTGTTTTTCATCTACCACGCTTAAAATAGAATCTACAATTTCTACAATATAATGAAGACCGATGTGTATTTATCTGTTTGTGTGCTTATTTATTTGCTTGTATATTTGTTCAGTTTCTGCTACACTTTAAGAAAACAGATGAGCAAAATTAGGCCAGGTTGGAGACGGTTGTCCTGCCAAGCTTCAATGAAAATTGAGAAGTAGAAAATTGACCAGGTAGCTTTTGATGGCAAACCTATGTTGTTCAGCAACAGTAAAAATTCATACAATGTAGGTATCAAAAGCTTAGTCTGATTTGTACGAGAATTGCCTTTTCCATATAACGAATCTATGGCAAAGTATAGAGCGGACTTACGTCTGAATGCACTTCTTGCATTGCCGAAGTTGAAATCGAAGCACTGAAAATAGTGAAGTATCCATTAGCACTCTATGCATCTTGATCGTATTTCCTTCCCACAGATAATTTCATTGCATCAGTTATTCTTCCAACTTTACTGCAATCGTCGACGAAACAGCTGAACGTATAGGATATCCTACCGTATCCATGATACCAGATCGAAACTATTGAGTGTTGCTGAAAGACCTGCAAAAAGCAATAAACTTTCTCCGCGTCAGAGAAAGCAGAAACAAAGTTTCGATACTCAGAAGTTGTGAAGCTGTAAACGGTCATCTTTGTGTGTTTTTAAGTTAGTAGCTGTGTTAAAGAAAACAGCCAATGACCAATGAAGAAGGTGATTACAAATTCTTCACTGTCAGTTTTGACAGCGCCGGCATTGTAGTCTGTAGTATAACTGGGCTTGTCACTGCATTAGTTAGTCACTTACTACGACCGTGATAGTTTCATCAGTATTAGATAAGGGAAAACAAAGGCATTTTTAAGTTATATATCGTTGATATGTCCTGGAAAGGGATCAATAGGAGAAGGAGTCAAGTTCAAAATTAAACTGCTAGTGCTCGCAGGTCTAGGGTAGAAGATTCACTACCTGACTCGGAACATTTTTCAACCTTCGTATGCATGATACGGGTCCGAGAGCATCATATTTGAGGGACAATGCTTTTGTTCCGTAAATAAAATTTTTACAAGTTCCTTCAGTACGAGAAAGGGGATAATTAGGATAATACGGATCTGAGATATTACAGAAGAACGGTGCTTTTGTTGTGTGGAATTTCTACAGGTTCCAGCTATTCAGAGCAAACTAGCTGGACCCGTGAAAATATTCACGGTTTACTAACTTTATTTTGAGTGTTTGGAAAATTTCCTTTTACCGGTATGTTTGTTGTTGAATTTCAATGTAATTAGTTACACATCTAATTTTATCGTGTTTATTATTGCAAATCGTTAGTTGCCCTCCCGGGGGTAGTTGACTTCCCAGGGGTTGTTGTCCTCCTAGGGGTCATTGTTTTCCCAGAGGGTAGTTGTCCTTCCAATTTAAGGGGTAGTTTACCTCCTATTGAGACAGTTGTCCTCTTATTTAGGTAGCTCTCCTCTATGGGACCCGTGGATATTCTACGGTTGGTAAATGATTTCACTTACCATAGTTTTACCTGAGGTAGTGCTTCTAACTTAATCCAACCCGTCTGAGCTGACGTCCGTCACTTACTCCTGTCTTTCCTTGCGCAGTCCGTTTACCTTACATCTCGCGAAACCTTTCGTAGCATATTTGTTTGACCTCTAAAATTAATCACGAATTTATTCCGCCAGCAAAGAATTCGCACTTGTGTCTTGATAAAGATAGAAACATGACGGTGCTCCTTGTATTGCTTTCCAATATATTTGAACACGTTTTATAAGCTCTCTTTCCCACAGCTTACAGGTAATTTAGCCTTTCCTAATCTAACGCATTTCAATTTTTTGTCGGTGTATTCGATTTTTCTCACTATTTTGGGACTGGTGGCTACTGATGAACAGCTCATCATTATTCTGCTTCGTTTGATGCGATTTTGGACCCGCGCGTGAAAAAATTCACCCAATAAACATCAATATACTTGCTAATATAGGCCGATGAGGAATCTTCTCTTCTTTAGTTTGCTTCTTCACACTTCTTCATTGATTGCAGTTTCCTTACTAAAATACATATAGAGGAAAACGCTACGGCGGCCAACTCAAATTATCGTAGGATATAAGTGCTTCTTCTGAGCAGTACACTTCAATTCGTCTGCAGCGCACTCCTTCCCCCCTCCCCTTAGATTGCATGCAAAAAAGAAATTAACTGAATTAGTAAGCGCTGAAACATCACTGAACTTCATTTCCGCTGCGTATCCGGAATATACAGTGAGATAGTTTCAGCAGAGCAAAATTTTCGCACCCAAGAAATTTGAAGATAGAATTACTACGTCTATTACACCGGAAACCATCGGTTCCTCTACGGTGCACTGATTTTCTCCTAAATGTATACATCGTAAACCAACAGAAAATATAATTTCGATGCAGAGAAAAGTAATGACTGTAAGACTCCAC
>LQNS02278091.1:24777806-24790086 GCA_001587735.2 Parhyale hawaiensis | reverse complement strand
ATCGGTAGCCTGGTAGGCAGGATAAGTGGCAGGAATTACATTGGATTCAGTAATGCTCTCCTGCTTGCTAATGTAGTATTTTCTTTCCGCCTGTCACTTAAGGTGGGAAACGATTGTGCTGCTTAAATGAATAGATAGAGAGAGATCTCTGCACACTTATCTCTTATGACACATTGAGTCGGCTGTGTAGTGTGTAGCATATCCTTCACAAGCATTTTAACTGAAGACTGGTTTTTACAAATTCCTCACTGTCATTTTTTGACGATGCATTTTCCTCTGGGGCGCGAAACTTTTGTTCTGCTGAAACTAAACCACAGTGTGTTCTGGATCCGCAACGGATATTAAATTCAGTGATGTTTCAGCGCGTACTAATATCGGTAATTTTTCCGCATGTCATCTAATTAGAGGAAGGAGTGTGCAGAAGACAAATTGGAGTATGTTCTCAGTAGAACGGCTAAGAAAGCACGCTTCTCTTATGATAATTTGAGTTGGCCGTCGTGGCGTTTTCCTGTACATGAATATTACATTGTACTGAAAGTATAATCATGAAACAGTGTCATCGCAAATTTTTCGCTGTCCTTTTTGCCAGCACGGGCCCTCTATAGTAGGTATACATTAATTAATTATTATAATTACGGTACCGCATCACTTCGGGACCAAGATCACTTTCTGGCACTTTGACAATGACAATGTGTGAGAGGATAGCAACATTGCTAACGATAGCAGCGATATACATAGAGTCAAGTATAGCAGGTCTGAATATTTGCTTAGGCGCTGTATTGAGAGGTTTATTTAGTTACGGAATGCCTCTCTGGGACTATAGATATACTGCAAAAGAGTGCTCTCGAGTGATGCATTTCTGTTCCGGCCAGTGTTTACTTCTCTTGCCGTTTCAAGCGCTGCTGTTCCTACGGACACTAAATTTTGGTTCGGCAATGCGCAAGGTTGAAGAAAATCCCATAGTTAGAGCATGAGTGTGTAGCCCGTAGACTTTGAATCCGCACGTTTGCTTTGCAACTCGCTCCATTGTAGTAAGCGATCAGTATTGGTCACTGCTACGCATACTAGCGCGTGCTGAGGCGAAGCATACCGTAAGTAGGATGTGTATGGAATTTCATGGCTCCCTGATGCGGGATGAACATTGCAAGGTTCTCGCACTATCACTAGCTAACCCATCTGCATAGAACACCCAACAGGAACTTATAGTTACGCGTCGCCACAGATATGGCATGTGAACGCGACTTTAGTATGCAGTTTACTCTATCTCTATCACTGCAAAAATATATATTGTGTTTGAAGCCCTTGACTGTGACACTTCGTCAAATTTACCTCCAGAATTCAGAGTTAATGTGTGTAGCTAGTTCGAACTCAGTCGCTCAACTTGCACATTGGTTCGTCAGCCTGCAGTGCCGGTCCCTTTAGAGAGATTCAGAGAGTATCTTTGCATAGCTCCGTAAATGTGCCTTTGTGTAAAACTGCTGCTCGTGCCGCCTCATTTGTACTCTCCCGTTCATTGCGTGTGATTTTACTGCCGCTATTTTTCACACGCGCTCATAGTGTCGGAAGACATACTTTGGCTCGCAGTGCTTGCTGTGTAAATTTTACCGTTGTCAGATGGTGCCCATTAGCAGTCCCGTTTTAACCTTCGTCTAGACGCCTTTTATCAAGACGGCGAAGTCTCTTCAAATCGTGCATAAATATTGGAGAAGGCCTGCCTCGTAAATTGTTATTCTCTTCAGATTACTCCAGTTGGACTCGTTAGAAGCACTGCAGTACCCGCGCTTAATGAACCCTTGCCTGCACGTTTGTAATTCTTTAAGAGTACATATTAGATCATTTTACCGTAATATTCACTGCACTGTTGCCACATCTCCTTTACGATTAGTGTGGGTAGCTGCATGAATGTGAAGTTATGGGATTTGTTGCTGATGCTTCGTGTGTATTTTTCCTGTAGAATTTAGCATTCTGCTAGAGACAAATAGACAAATGGACTAACAATTAATCACAAATTTCCTTCATTTGCTCTTTGTAACATTGCTAACATATCCTGTAAATTTCATGAAAATCCGTCAATAACTTTTTTCTGTTTTTTTTGCCAAGAAACAACAGAGGGAGAAACAAACGAACAAAATGTTATACGGATCTTCATAAAAAGTTAATCATCTGTTCCTTCTGACATAACTACCTAAAAAGCCCTGTAAAATTTATTAGATCAGTCCATAACATTTCGAGTTATTTCGATGACAGACAAATAGACGCCGACAAAACATAACCTCCTGGGCGTAGGTAATAGAACAACCAAAGCTAATCTTACGGTCATAGTTGGAGAAAATACACAAAAAATTCATGGACATCTCGATGTCGAGCTTAACATTAGCCTTTTATCATCTGCAAAACAAACGTTGTGGAAGAACGGTATAATTAAGTTCGCAAGTCAACTGAACTTCGATGGCAAACCTGACTGCGACAATTAAAAACCGAAGCCATAGAAGCAAGTAAAGTTTATTAACGAATATACTCGCATAACTTTGGACGTCCTTAGGATTTGATGAGAGCTAGTAAGCGATAATTTTAAAATTTTCTGGTTCAGAAACTATTGTTTACGAAAGCAAAGAAGCGTAATTTTCTGCACCTCGCGCAAGTGCGTTGGATGTGTGAAATTTATGCTGCAATGGAGAGTGTGTACTTACTCCTTAGCAGAAGGATTTTCTTAACATTACCTGCCAAACTACATTTAATGAAATAAATATGAGAAAATGTAATAGGCTGTGACAATAATTCTAACAGAGGTGAAAAAAATGACAATACGTTCTATTAGCAGATACATATACGGTAACGAAAACAAGACTACCACTTGAAAAGTTCAAAGTTTTTAAAATACAGAGTACGAGCTCTCCAGATTCCCGTTATTACTGGTTGCTATGAGAGAACATACCGTAAATTTTACTTGAAAAATTATGCCAGCAGAACTGTATAAATGTTCCGTAATATATGCGAAATTCTAGCGTGGAATTATTGTACTAGACGACTGATGCTTGGTCCCTCATTACTTCTTTGGGCTCCCACTGTGGTGCGGATCCTCTTAGCTTTTAACCCCCTTGCTTTTAAGGAGTTGGCTGGAGAGCCAGCGTTGCGAGTCTGTGTGCGTTTCGGCGATTAGTTAGGGCATATTATTTCCTGCCTGTTGTAAAAGTACGCGATGTGGTACCTATTCCCAAAGGTCCATTCCCATATCGTCCAATTTACTATATTGTCGCCAAACTCTTTGCGACGCTATTAATGTCCAAACTTGGGCGTTTCTATGAGACTGACTTGTTACCCACAAGGCAGTACGTACCGTAAAGTCATTAAGACTTGTGCTGCCCTGCTTGATGTGGATTGTACAGGTCAGAGTAGATTTGAGGCTGGCTGTGAGTTATGCCTTGTTCAAGTTGACTTCAACGCAGCATTTTCTAGGGTGTCTTACTTGGGGATTCTGCGGAAACTTCAACTACTAAGTATTGGTCTTTAACTTCTGCGCATCGTCGAGGTGATTTCCTCTCCAAGAGACGTAAAGTGAAAAACTTTCTAAGAGTGGTACTGCAGTAGAGATGCTCAGGCTTTGGGGCTCCCGAGGGGGCTTGCTGGAGTCATCATTGTTTCTACTGTGTGGAGCGGAACTGAACTCAATTATTGCTAACTCATTGATCAGCTAAGCAGATGACTCCACATTAATGGCTTTGCCAGAGCCTGGCACTATGGCCATTGCCGATTATACGATTGCGATGGTGTGTAGACCATCGCTATCGGAAAAACTACGTTGATACGATGGAATATCGCAAAAATCAATTGGCAATAGCGATGGTCCGATGGTCCAATAGAAATAGTATCAAACGATCGGCGATGGCCATTTCCTCCATCAGCGATGGCATACGATGGGCAGCGTCATCCGTTGTACTTCCGATGCCGATGAAATAAGGCTAAAACTACAGAAAACAGCCTTACGAGTTTGAAACATTCATTTTTTTAGTAACATTAAAAAAAGAGGGGGTTACAAAGTTTATTTTAATACATTTCCCGGATCTAACAATGTCATTTAATAACCTGGGCCTTACATTTCGCACCTTTTATCTGTTAGGAATAGTATTAGTATTCGTTGTTTGTGGTCTGAGATTTTGCATTTTTAAAATATGCTAAGGCGATGGCCCATCGCCAATTGTGACGCCCTACGATGGCCATCGCCGACGGTTATTTCATCGTAGGTCATCGCTGATGAAAATTTGCGATTTTTGGTTCCGATGCCGATGGAGCGATGGTGTTACCATCGATTTTGCCATCGTAACACAATCGGAGATTCCGACCTCTGGGCTTTGTTACCGACGCCTGCCGAAGGTCCAACGATTTCTTCTTCGCATAATAAAAACTGAAACTGATCTCTGCCTGGTGTCTGTTGCAGGTAGTGAAGGCTAAACTCTCCTATACCAAGTTCATTGTTATCTCGAGATCTAGTACGGCACTGCATCTTATTTCTCGTCAGAATCTCACTGGTGTATGAGAATCTTGATGGTTATCATTGTTATAGAAGCTGTCGTCTGAGCTATACATTCGAGTGTAGTGCTTCTGACTCTCAGGAACATAGAGTGATGAGAACAGCGTCGAGGGCTCTTGCTCACCCAGCTTGGTCTTCCGAATAAATGCTATTACAGTTAAGTTTTGCCTATAGTACATAGAATACTGTTCTCCTATTTGGCAGTGGTTGCTGTGGCTCGCCTCCGACTTTTCGATAGTGTGATATCTCGTGCCGCTAGTTTGCACCCTGTGCTCTTTAACTGCAACCATGTGCTCCACCATAAGGTTATTTCTTGATGCGTGTCCTATAAAATCGGTCACAATGGTAAGCATCCACTCAAGCCCGCGGCGCAGGCCCCCATATACTTTAGCGATGCACTCGTGGAGTCGCTGCGCATCACGATTTTGCAATTCAGTTGCTTTTGGCGAACACTACCCAGTACCAGCAGCCATATAATATCGAGGGCTTAGAGCCAAAAGTGGCTATGTCCATTTTTTGCGAAATCGGGTTCCCCTCACCAAAAGGGTGCCCGTGAAGCATATTTGTAGTGTCACGGGTGTCTATGCCAAATCTCTTCATTAAGAAGAGATTTGGCATGAAAATATCTGGCATAGACACCCGTGATATTAAAAATATGCCTTACGGGCACCCACTTTTTGAATGGAATCCGATTTCGCCAAAAATGGACATAACTATTTCTGGCTCTAAGTCTTCGGTATAATGTATCGCTGTGATCGGCTGTGGAACTGTCTAGATGGCTCTATTTTTGCTCGTTGGGGACTGAGATTTTTTAAATCCATAGAACCAATCGTTTACTATAGAGATCGATTCTTAGGTCATTTTCTTGTCACTTGTTCTAATACATCTTTTTCATTTTCGGGTGTTATTTGGGCTAAAAACATTGTGTTTTTAAGTCAATCACCATTTCTTTAGCTCGCTTTAGGTTGCAATAATGATTTTTGTGGCATAATACTTTCTTCTTGCTGGCAGCTTTGTCAAACGCACCTTCTCTTTTTCGTGAATAGCTTGCTTTATTGGATGATGGTGGCACAACGCACTGTGCTTATTGAGCTTTGCCGTTTTTTTCGATTCTTGTATCCTGCAGAATTTTGCCCAAATTTTCGTAGCTATTCACTTGCTAAGCAATTACTTAGTTATATAGCAGCGCAAGTTTAATCTTATGTGCCGTTGAAAATTAGCGACCGTAAAGATAAAAGAGAGTACATTTGCTGCAAATATCGTCCCTGCCGCTGGCTATGTCGAGATCACAAATTAAATTACTCTCTAAAACGAAAACAGAAGCTATCATTGCGTTTATCTGGTGTGGTCGATCTACCATTAGAAGGTTTATCTGGTGTGGTCGATGCGCCATCATTGCACTTATCTGGTGTGTTCGATGTACCATCAGTATGTCTATCTGTTGTGCTCGAAGTGCTATTATTGCGTGTATCTGGTGTACTCGAAGTGCCATCATTGCGTTTATCTGTTATGCTTCATGGGCCATAAGTGCATTTATCTGTTGTGTTCCATTTCCATCATTGCGTTTATCTTTTGTGCTTGAAGTCCCATCATTGTATTTATCTGGTGTGCTCGATGTGCTACCATTAATTGCATTTATCTGTTATGCTCATGTGCCATAAGTGCATTTATATGCTGTGCTCGATGTGACATCAGTGCGTTGATCTGGTGAGTTCGGTGTGTCCTCAATGTGTTTATCTGGTGTGATCGGTGCACCATCCCTGTGTTTATCTGGAGAGGTAGGTGCACCCTCAATGTGTTTATCTGGTGATTTTGGTGCACCATCAAAGTGTTTATCTGGTGAGATTGGTGCACCATCAATGTGTTTATCTGGTGATTTCGGTGCACCATCCCTGTGTTTATCTGGAGAGGTAGGTGCACCCTCAATGTGTTTATCTGGTGATTTTGGTGCACCATCAAAGTGTTTATCTGGTGAGATTGGTGCACCATCAACGTGTTTATCTGGTGATTTTGGTGCACCATCCCTGTGTTTATCTGGAGAGGTAGGTGCACCCTCAATGTGTTTATCTGGTGATTTTGGTGCACCATCAAAGTGTTTATCTGGTGAGATTGGTGCACCATAAATGTGTTTATCTGGTGATTTTGGTGCACCATCAATGTGTTTATCTGGTGATTTCGGTGCACCATCAATGTGTTTATCTGGTGAGATCGGTTTTCTCCATCATCAGTGGGTTTATCAAACTCACATCAAGAACCTGACGATAGTATGAAAGTAATACACTGGTGTTTTTCCCTAATAGCATCTTTGGATTTTTTGGCGGTGTGACGCATAAGTATCTTCACCTTAAGCCTGATTATTCATATCGGTGAAAAACCTATGCCGTTTTACTGTCATCGATGAATATCGTTAAACTTATGGCTTCATCATTTGGCGCATTAGGCTAACAAACCAATGACACGTAAATTCAAGGAGTCAATTTTCGATCTACTTTTCTGGTTTATTCTCCATAAAGAATTTAAGTGGAATCGGTCAAGAAATGCCATCTGCCTGGCTCAATGCAGTGTTCCTGTTAGTGAGAAACAATATTGGGTAGGGCTTGCGTTATGGAAGCAGTTTCGACTTTCAGCACATATCTATCTCTCATGTACAGAGTATGCACTCGCTGTGACAACGTCAATGCTGTGGTAACTGCGGTCATGACTTGAAGGATGTTTATTTAGTGGCCATTATTTCGTGTGCTATGATAAGAGGAATACTCCACCAACGGTAAATTATTTATTTTTAGTCAACGAAAACATCCTAGACTTACAGGCTGTAGGAAATGAGAGGAATTACATTCGCCGTATTGCTAACTTGGCTATACAACTAATGAGAATAATAAAATTGTCTGATTTCGTAACAAGTATTATATGTTTAATGAAGTAATGGACATTTTCAATAAAAACTAAGATCTTGAAGATGTCCATTATTTCATTAAATAACGATGGTCCAAGACGTCCAATCTTCCGGGAAATAAGTATTATATGGTATGGAGCTGGCGTATTGTCGAATGGTGACTGAGTCAGCATTCCTGTTGAACCATGCTTCGTGGAAATGGATATTTAGATCCAATCTATTAATCAAGCATTACCTTTACAAAAGCTGCTGTAGAAGCTGATATGAATCGCTCGTGATGCAACATAATTTAGCGTTTCACGTAAACCTGCGAACACTGCAAACTTTTTCGCTCTTGTGACTATAAAGACTCGTGCTTTGTGGTTGGTGGCGGAAGAGTCGCCGAGTCCCTTGTGTTGATGTAATAAGTGTATTTTGGTTGGGTCGAGGTAGTTTTCTTGCAAAGTGCCAAAGAGAATACCAAGACATACGACCGTCTCGTGGTGGGTAATGGTATCTTTTAGCCGAGCAACATGAAAGCAAAGGGAATCTCAAAGCAAAAGAGTGAGTAACCACGGAAGAGCATTGCTGAGACAACACTGCAGCAACGAATTCATCTCTTCTAGTGTCACACGTCAGGCAAATGGCCTACAAAATTAACGTGGCATCCATAATGGATCTGGCAATCACTGTGAACCAGACAGACGAATGGCTTCGCTTATGATCATTTATTTGCCCAAGGAAAAACTTGAAGGTGATAGTGGGAAAAATACATGGCTGAATGCTGAAGATACTTCCTTTCTATGAATTTATTGGAGAGTTTGGCAAAAACTCTAGCGGAAATTTACGTACTCCTTGCTTGTGCCTTCACCTTAGCGGGGAAATTGCTCTTAGCGGCCGAGATGGCGAATTGTGGCGTAACAGACAATTTATGAGATGAGCTGTCACGCGTGGGTCGCGCGTGTAAGAACTTGGGAATTTCTGCTCGCCTGAACCTTCGGTGCGACTAACGCGGGACATGCAACTGCGCGAATGAAGTTAATTGATCAGGACGACACTAGTGGTTGCTTTTGAAATATCGTTTTGATAATTCTCTGAAATCCGTACTAAATAATAATAATAATAATAATAATAATAATCTTTATTAAGTACTCATAGACATTACAAAATTGGAATGAAATATGGTACACATGAGAATGTTTCTTATTTCTAGGTTACACACAGAGCATGTCGCAGTGATCTTACATATTAGACATNATGATCATTTATTCGCCCTGGGAAAAACTTGAAGGTGATAGTGGGAAAAATACATGGCTGAATGCTGAAGATACTTCCTTTCTATGAATTTATTGGAGAGTTTGGCAAAAACTCTAGCGGAAATTTACGTACTCCTTGCTTGTGCCTTTCACCTTAGCGGGGATATTGCTCTTAGCGGCCGAGATGGCGAATTGTGGCGTAACAGACAATTTATGAGATGAGCTGTCACGCGTGGGTCGTGCGTGTAAGAACTTGGGAATTTTTGCTCGCCTGAGCCCTCGGTGCGACTAACGTGGGACATGCAACTGCACGGATGAAGTTAATTGATCAGGACGACACTAGTGGCTGCTTTTGAAATATCGTTTTGATAATTCTCTGAAATCCGTACTGAATTTTTGCTTATGTTATTCCCTGCCTGCAAATTTCCGTGCTAATTAATTTTCACTTTTATCTTCATAACATGGCTTGCTTGACTCATCTACTCTTGGGTTGTCTTCCTCTGTGTTAACATGTGAAATGACTGTATGTAATTGACATTAAGTTTTAATTTTAAAATCTATATTACACTACCTAATGAACGGCTAGTTTTACGACCTTGCTGAAGCACTCTGCAACGCTTGATATATAATTTAAACATAAGTACGTGACTACAATTCATTCTTAGCGATTATCGGTTGAGATTCGGCTCTTCATCATATAAGCTCGAGTTGTATGTTGATATCTTGACACCAAATGTGCACGTTATTAATAACATCTACTTTCTATCTTTGCAGACGGGATGTGAAGGGATTCCTCGCTGTGAATAGTGAGTATCTTCTGGCTGGTCATTCTCTAGTTTTAATAGATTCTGAAACGAAACCCAAGTAAGCTTGAGAAAAACCAGTGTAAGCTTGGCACCAGCCAGTTGCGCTTTCTCTTGTCTTTCCTAGTATGGATAAGTAACTGTTAATTATTAATTTTTCGCTGCACTGCTTGCAGTTGAAACGTAATTGGAAAATGTCTTTCTAACTGCATGCGGAAAGCGAATCCATTCGTTCCGGAAGCCTGAAATATTGCATACTTCTACAGGATCGTAACTTGCCGAAACGCGCGTCGGGAAAGGATACCGGCAAGCATGTCTATGTAGAACACAGCAAATCAGACTTTAAAGATATCGCGTTGTTCAAAGGAGTTAATTGTTGGATAAGTAGCAAGGTATTTCATGAAAAGATTTAGCGCCTAACTTTGCGTAGTGCAAAAAAAAATATTGTTGCAAGCCCATCTCCAGGCCATGCACAGAGTGTTCTTGCTGATAATTTAAACTAAATAAACTAACCGTAAGTATACATAAACAGATTGCAATATTGCACCGTGGAACATTAGTTAACTTAATGGCAATGAGAATGAGGACAGTCGGAATATATAGAAGCATAAAATTTTATATTTCGTTTATTATATAAAAAGCGAGACAAGAATCGCTGAACAGGGTCATTTTATTAAGATTCAAAAAGTCATCTTTGAATGAAAATGAACGCTCGAACCAACTCTCCATCTTCAGCAAATTTCGGCGACAGAAATATGAGAAAATTATGGTCCAACAAATAAAAAATGTCCTATTAATTTAAACAGTCTCTAAAAAGCGACCGTTCTCAGAGCAAATAAAATAACAGAACAAACAGAATAAAGAAAAAATAAACACACATCCAGACAGAAAATAAAAAAAAAACGAGTTACACGAAAGAGCACAACGCGGTAAAAAGCTGAGCTAATGAAGTATGTGTTGGCAACGAGAAGGGGACCCACTTTCAGCATCATTTAGGACAGGTTAGAGTGGAAAAATATAGAGATCCGAGGAAACGTATATCTGTTTTGTATATTTTGCTAATATTTTAAAATTATTTATCGTGACTGGGGCGTTACAAATTTCAGTGAGTGATCTAAGAAGGCGGAGAGGAGCTGAGAGAAAGACTGGTCCTATGACTGCGTCTAGCGTACTCGGAAACTGATTGATTAGGGTATGACAGGTAAAAACCTGCATACCGTAATTCGCTATTCGAACAACTGTATTGATACACCAGAGAAGAGCACATGGCAGGAGGTAGCCAATCCTTGAAATGGAGAAATGAGCTAATAGTAAAATTATTGACAAAGATTATATGAATTTCCTATTGCGGAAAAACTTATTGATAAGAATATGAACATTTTCATTCAAACTAATAGACTGGTGACCGAACTAAGGCAGTTTGATGAAAAAAGTTTGTAGATTACAAGACTGCATTGCTGGAGAGTGAAAATAAATATTTGATGAAAAATTATTTATTTGTTTTTCAATGGTGAACGATGGAAAACTGTTATTAGCAAAATACCGTTGCAAAACATCAAATGCTTCGTGTAGGCATGGTATATTCGTGCACACTAGGATCGCGTTATTGATAAGGGTCCGAATGCTGCTGAGATTAAATTTGTTGGCGCAAAAGATAAAGTAACTAATACTTAAGACCAAAAAAGTTTGTTTACAATAAACAGATCACCATTAAAAAACATTTTGTCAACTCTCTGGACTTAAGTATCGAAAAAAGTAAACAGTTATCTGTTTATCTTCCGTACGAAGCTTGATATTGCTGTGGCGTGAATATAAGTATTGGAGAATGAGGCCAGCTTGAGATGTATCTCTGAAAAATTCAAATACGTCATCAACGTACTTCTAGTTAACCAACTGTTTAAAATTAGCCGGATAATCTGTTAACCATTTGATGACGATAATGTAGTTTCATATGTAGCATTAATGAAAAAAGAATTGAAATCTGTCTAACGACACTATTATACGATCTTTCTACATTCATGTGGTTCTCATGTAAAGCTATGATGAAACTTCTAGAACTAGCAGCCTGCAATTCGTTTTTCATTGTCAAAGGTGAATACTACAAACAGGTTGAAGAATTAGGTATGAAATTACCTTTAGGCCCAACCTTTGTCTATCTCTTTATGTGCCACCTCGAAAGAAAACTGGTTAAAAGAGGGCCGCGATAATTTCAAATCGATGGCTTACAGAAGCCAAAAGATATGTTGATGACCCACTTTATTAACATAAAGCATAGATAGATTTCACGCTAACCTCTTTATACAATACACTCACGCGGCAACAATAGCAAGTTTTCTAGGGAAGATGAAGCAGATAATCCTTTACTTTTTAGATACCTGTTTCCAAAGAGCTGACAGTATGTTGTAGCGCTCTGTTTATGCGAAATGAACTTTCTGTAGCTTACGTGCTAGTTATTTTCGCTTTTGTGCCAATAATTGTGCACACAGCGGCATTTGGATTCTTATTAACTGAGCGTTTCAAATTTGTACGAATTTTTTTCATTACACCAGAAATTTAATGGTATGCGATTTTTTACTCTTGTAAACAAATCAAATATTTTTATCAAAGAATTACGATCACTCGCCACCTATTCTGTCTTGTAAACAACCAACGTTTTTTCTGTCTAACTGCCTTTACACCTTTATTTGTTCTAAAAAAAAACATTTACAATCAGAATTAACAATTAAATTCATTGTCCACAGGTAAAAATGAGAACGTGTTCTACTAAAAGCAAGTGTATCGCTTATGGAACACAGCTGACAAGGAAATCTTTAATGTC
>LQNS02278091.1:24656189-24691836 GCA_001587735.2 Parhyale hawaiensis | reverse complement strand
CCGCTACGACCAGACAAGAAGTACCGCATCTTGCTGCTGAAAATTTGGGCTCGGCTTAGCACCGCCTCCAAGATTCAACTTCTGTACTTCGCCATTGCTTTCCTGTACTATGTTGCTCACACTACAGTAAATCTGATTTGGATATAAACCCCGTTTTTAAGCTTCTATTTCATTCACAATGTCAGTTCAACGCTTGGACGCTAAGCGTACCATTGCCTCTTTATTTGGTGAGATCATGATTGGGTTTTGGACATCATCACCATGCATTGGAGAGAATGTCATGTTATCATGAATCGGAACTAATACTGAACTTTGCGGGACACCAAAATTTGTGACGGCATACGGTGACTGAGCGCTATTGAACATGCTGCATGCGTCCTGCTTAACAGATAGCTGGCAAACCAATTTGACCAAATAAGCAACTTTTTCTAATAACATACCATGGTAGGCACTAACCAATGCCTTGGATAAATCCTGTAGTAAGAGAAGAGTGAAGCATTTACGATCAGCGTCCTCCTTTTGTGAAGACAAGCATTCATGACAAAAACAACTTCTAAGGAATATTAAGTAATTAAGAGGCATCCAGAAGCGTGTTGTAATCACCATTTCTGGGTTACCAGTGCTTAAGCCATCGGTGACCCTGCGGCGCGTCGCAACGACGGTTGCGGCACGGGTTGCGGTGACACAAGTACCTGCTCACTAACATAATTACATTTAAAGGGAGCGCAAAGATCATCCAAATGAGCAACGAGTAAACTTCGCAGCCTTCGAGTAAGTAAATAAGTTTATTTATTATATGCTTTGGGCGACAAAATTGCAATAAATACTGACATTGTGGTTGCGGTAACCACTTTTCAGGTTGCGATAACTCAACTGAGCTGTGATTGCAACACACCTCTATACTTTCTTAAGAACATTAGAGCGAAAGGCCATGGCACTTTTATCAATTATTTGTGGTAAACATCTATTTTGTACTGTAGGTTCATTCCTACTGCACATCTTGAACAATTCAATAGCTACTGAAACAGCTCTTGACTCCAGGAAGCAATCTGTCATTACACCTCTGCATAAGTCAAGTAAGGAAGACGCGCTTGGATAGTAATGGTAAGTTTGCTTCCTTCCAATGCTCTCGAAATCACGTAATTAAACGTTGTACCAACAAAATATCACATTTTGATCAATCACCTATGTTTCACAAGAGCCAGTATGCTTACAGAGCACGCAATAATATGCCAGTGTATGTGAGTGCCATTCAGAACAGAAACATCGACGATCAGTCTTTACTGCCATTGCTGATTTTAAGAAGAGTTTTATAATAGTCTTTAACACCATCACGCGTCCGGATATTTTATTGTTTCGATGCAAACAACAAAAGCGGGCACAACAGTTTGAATATTATTTCGTTCCAAATTTAAAGAAACATGCACAACTTCACGAGGGAAATACGCTCTGCACAAAATCTGCGAGCAAACAACTGTCATAGACTTGAAAGTATTAGTGCTGAAACTCAAAACACACCTGAAACATCTGGCTACCGGCTACAAACACTGATTAGCATACATATAAAACTTCTTCCTACACTCATGAAACCTTTCTTTACTGAACAGCTAACTAATAAAATTGAATCTTTTCTTGAGATGGGACTCCTCTTAGGAGCTGAAACAAAAGTGACAGAAGCACTGGAACAGATGAATCACACATCAGCTAATGCTGAAAAATGGCATTGAAAATCCTACAATGGAACCTCAGAAGCTTCGTATCAAGACAACATTTTCTAAAGCTACTTGCAACTGACACAAATCAAGATGTTATATATCTGCAGGAAAAATTCCTCCGAAACGATAACATTGCCAGACTCTCTGGATACGGTAACCCAGCCACTCGGAACGACAGAATCTTAGGAAGAGGAGGCGGAGTGTCAGTCAATACAGGCATGTCCGAGAAACTATACCCTTCTCTCTAGTGCAACTTCAGACACCATTGGAAGCATGTGCTGTCAGACTCTTCCTACCCACAGTCCAAGTAACGGTCTGCTCCTTGCGCCTTCCTTCTAACATACCAAACGCCTTATTAATCTCAGAATTACCTCAATTATCTGCCAGTCTATCACCTCCGTATGTAATTTGTGCCGATGCCCATCGCTGTGTACGGGGCGCTACCAGCAATGATACCCGTGGAGGGCTCTTATTAGATTGGATTGAAAAGACTAATCTTTGTATACTTAACAGTGGGGGACCTACCTACATATCTTCATCTGGGATACATAGCCACATCGACCTCACTATATGCACGTCAGACATCGTATCCAAATTTGGCTGGATTGTGGAAGATGATTCACACACAAGTGACCATTCCCAATGTTATCACCTCTTCCCTTTAATATAACAACCGCTCTTAGCCACTGGAAACTAAAATCCGCCTATTGGGACTCCTTCCAAACTGACTTGAACTTACCTGCAACTTTCTCTACGCCAACCAGCACCTGTCAGAGGCTGACCAAAGCAATAATTATGACAGCCAACAAGCATATCACACTCTCCAGTCCCACAACAAGAAAGAAATTGGTATGCTGGTGGAACAAGGAATGTGCCCAAGCTAAGAGAAGTAAGAACAGAGCTCTTGCCAGATACTGTAACCATTTGGATAACAAGCAATATTGGATTGGATACAAGCGTGCAAGAGCAATATTTAGAAAAACCCTACTCTAAGTAAAGAAAGAATTATGGAATTCATTTCTGACCTCTATAAATGCTCAAACCCCAGGTAGCAAAATCTGGGGAAAGATTAGATACCTGTCAAATAACCAAAACCGACGACAAATACTAACTTAAACAAAATGGTAGCACCATAGCAGAGCCGTCAGAAGTAGCTACCATCCTTGTCAGGCATTTCTTACGACAAAATGCCCTTTCCTCAGATCTAAAATTCATACTACCCAAAAACACAATTGAGCTACAGCCTGTCAATATAGATCGAAGCCAAAGGCCATGGTATAATGAACCTTTTACCAACTATGAACTACAAGCGGCCTTGTCTTCAACATCAAGATCAAAAGGCTCAGATAAAATCCCATTTACATTCCTTAAAAACTTCAGTCAATCACAACTGCAGAATCTCCTTTGCTTCTACAATTTTATCTTCACCCAAGGACTGCTTAACCAATGGAAAGAGAGAATTGTTGTGCCCATATTAAAGCCAAGAAAGATAACCACATCTCCTTCATCAAATTGACTCATAACTTTAACTAATTGCCTTTGCAAGATTATGGAAAAAATGGTGGTTAGAAGGTTGCAAAGCTTCCTAGAGCAAACATCTTTCTTGGATTGTACACAGTCCGGCTTAATATGAGCTGGCCATGGCACCATGGATGCCGCGTGTAGACTTGAAAGCTGCATACGAGAGAGTTTCCTGTCGGGCCGCCGTTGTGTAGCGGTTTTCCTGGACATATCCAAAGCATTTGACAGTGTTTCGCACCATGGGCTGATAGTGAAGATAAGGCCGGAAAGCGGGGATCAGAGGAGCCTTTACAGATTCCATTAGAGATTTCTTCCAAGATCGGAATATCCGGGTCAGAATAAATCAACACCAATCCACGCCCGATATGCTGAAATGTGAATTACCACAGGGATCGGTATTGGGTCCAATACTTTTACTCTATATATAAATGATCTTCTTGTCCGGTCACCCCCATCTGTCTTGCACTCGATGTATGCTGACGAAATAGCGCTGTGGACGGCCCAGAATTCACAGTAAGAAGTACAAACAGCACTACAAACCACACTTGAGAATATAGAAGCCTGGACCTAGGAGTGGGGGCTCACCTTCTCGCTCAAAAGTCATCTGTTATTTATTTCTAGAAAAAACCTCTGAAGCAATAATGGCCTTCCCTGTAATCTACGGGTGAACGACTCCCAGTAGTGCAAAGCACCAAATTCCTTGGCCTAATATTTGATCAAGGACTCACCTGGGGAGCCCATATTGAAGCCCTGACAAACAAATGCAAACCTGACCTCCAGCTCATGCGAGTTTTGGCAGCTCGGAAGTAGGGAGCTAATTTTATAACCTTAAAGAGATTCTATTTGGCTAGAATTCTCTCCAAAATAGACTACGGATCCCTCCTATTTGACACTGCGGCCGCCATACATCTGCAGAAACTCGACAGAGTGCAATATGCTGCTACCAGGCTGATGCTGGGGCTTTAAAATGCACTCCAACATTGAAATTAGAAGCTGAAGCTAATATCAGCCCTTTGGAATTGTGCGAAAGCAGCTACTAGTAACATATACCAACAAAATTCTGAGCATCAGTAGCCGCACCCTTCGCCTCCAACTCCTAGAGTATTACCCATTTGGTATATATCAACATCTTTCGGCCGGCAGAGCTCTTGCAGAGTTTGAAAAACTTGGAATTACATTCAGGGAATCCAAACAATCTCAATGGCAAGTCGATGCAGGTACCCTAAGCTTCCAGTAAGGGCTTCTCTCCAAATAGCTTCCAAGGGTTAGATAGGTTTCTTGATAGGTTTATTACACACAGACACATTTAATATTACAAGTATTTGGTAAAGTAGTAATACACTATAGAATAATGCATCTGAGTAGCCACTGAAAGTTTAACAAACTTTTTGGGCAACATAAAACAAAAAACTAAAACTAATAAAATTGCATGACGTATTCTTTAAAACGTTTTTTTAAGACATTTTCAGAAATGGGATCTAATAAATACGCCGGAAGTTTATTGAGACGAGTTGCAATTTGAAATACTGTAGCGCGCTTCTCAACGTCAACACGCACAGTTGGGAGATTGAGAACAGCACGTCTTAGTTCGTAATTTTGTTGAGGAATAAGGGGAATGAAATACTTTAGAAATACTACAGGATGATTATGGACATCAAATCGAAAAAATTTAAGTAAGGAATAGTTGTAAACATCCTGAAATTGCAACATTTGTAAAGACAAGTACATTTCACTGTATCTCATTAGAGGCACATGGTTTTCATTGCGTCTTACACGTAGTATTCGCCTAAGTATATTATTCAATATTACTTCAAGCTTGTGAATGCGACAACGTGGGGCTCCTCCCCAAACGATGATATTCTGGACCAGCACTGAATGAGCCACCGAGTAGTAGACTATTTTTAATGATTCACGATCAACATAATTGGATATTGCATAGTTTATACCGAGAACCCTGCTATGCTTGCCCCCAATGTCTTCAATATGGGACTTAAAACACAGCTTTTCATCCAGGATCAGTCCAAGATATCTTATTTGGGGCACCCACTCTAGTAGGTTATTGTTAAAGAAGATACGTGGCAACTGTTGGTGAGTAGAGGGGGAGAAAAGCGTTAATTTGGTTTTATTCTCATGAGCAGTTAATCTATTTTGAATTAGCCAGGGCTCCCTGGCTAACTCAAAATGGAAGCAATTATACCGAAATTTAATCCATTGCAAATGCCAAAATTTCAAAATTGCCAACTAATTTTTGCTGATGGCTCATTGATGGAAGAAACCGCGGCAAGTGGTGTCTTTTTTGCCAATTTCCAAACAAAAGCACAGCTCCCCAATCACTCCAGCATCTTTACAGCCGAGCTGCATGCCATATACGTGGCACTGTCATTCATTAGCCAAAATCATATTAAATGTGTGATCTTTAGACTCGTTGAGTGCCATCGAGGCTTTGCGCTCAAAACAACGCCCAACGCACTCCTTAGTGCAATGGATCGCAGAACTACTATTAAGAGTACCAGCCGGCTCCCTCTTTCTGGAATGGATTTCGAGTCGTTGTGAAATAGCAGGAAACGAAGCTGCAGACCGCCTCGCAAAAGAAGCACTGACGCTACCACAAGCAGTTAAATCCCACTTAGCAGTAGCGATTGCCAAAGGAAAGTAAAACAATGCTATTTTCACAAATTTAAAAGCAAGTGGGAGACATTCTCTTTGCCTCTGAGAAAATCTAAGCCATCTCTATGCAACTCCGTACCGTACCTGCAGACATGCCTCGATCCCAACAAGTTGCTATCACTAGATTTCGACTGGAGGAGTGTAAGATGACCCATGGTCATTTCTTCAATGGAACTATTCCGAGACAATGCAGTAACTGTCGGAGCTCTCAGAGCTAACAACATCTTTTTATTGACAGCCCTAGCTTTGCTGGTAGGAGAAACCCGCTCCATGATGCATGTAGAGCAATGAACTCCCCCTCGACTATGGAGACCTTGCTGTCATCAGACTTCCCTGTAGAAAGCCTTATCTCCTATCTTATTTCCACTGAAATGGTTGGTAAAAAGTGAAAGCTGATACATCTACTGAAAAGGGCGCCCGGGCCTACATTGGTGGGACGCTGTATTTCATGAAGTAGGTGATAGATGGTCAGGTAGTCAACAAAATATTTATTTTACGAAATGCACGACACTCGCAAAACATTGATACTAAAAAATACTTTTGATGATGCCAGTGTTCCGTACGTCCGTTTTGCTCGCATTTCATATTGCAATTTCTGATAAATAGTGTAAATAGCTGCATGCAGGTCAAGATTTTATTAATCTCTGACTTAGAAGAAGTCTTACTTAAATAAAGGTTATTACCTTGAAAATCCACAACAATGCTCTGGCCATTTTATCAAAACAGTTTGGGAATGGTTAAATTCTTCTACAGCTTGGTCTACCCTAGCCTACCTTTACCTAGCCAACCCTACCCTAACCTAACCTGACCTACCCAAATCTAACCGAACCTAACCTCCTGTGGTGTCGCGGGGTATTTTCTCCTATTGGAAAACGAAAGTAACTTCAAAGTCAAATATCTCGAAAACTAAGCTTGTGCGAGCAAAATGCAATCAGTGAACTTGAGATGATATGATACCAGCAGCATTATACAGTAATTTACAGCCAGCGGTCGTCTTTTGATGTAAATTGGTTTCCTCAGTCATAAAAGCCCTGTTCAAAATTGATCAGACCTGTTCAATGGGATTAAGGTAAGGTAAGGAGAGCAAGGTAGCCAAGTCACAAAACGCTCTCCTCTGGTGCTCAGAGTTCCGAGGAATGCAGGGCAACCTTCGCTGGAAGGGATGGAGTATTGTCGAGCATGAACATCATTTGACGGCGACGTCACAATGGTAGATCATCGAGCAACAGTGAAGAATCCTCATTCAGAGCTATGTGCGCTTGATATGTAAGTTTGACGTCAACTATGATACCTACCCATAACACGTCCACATCCCCATTGGTGTCTCAATCGATACAGAAAAGGGGTTCCCAAAGGACTCTAGATTTTGTTCTAACAATCCAGGCCATCAAGGGTTTCTCTGGTTTCGTCCGTAAAGAGAACATTTTGGAAGTTAGTTTCCCTGTGTGTTTATGCCCAACCAGTGCGTTTTTCTTCGTAAGTGTTGTATAAAGGAGCCTAGTGGCATGCAGATTTAAAACCAGCGGAAGTGCTGTGCTAGATGCAGGAATTGCAACTGACATGGGGAGAAATAGACACTTTGAAGATTTGAGCGAACCTCAGCCGTTGCTAAAGATCGAAGACGGAGCTCAGCGCTGGTCTGCATTGAGCCAGCTCGCTCTTGCCTCTCGTGACGCTCCAAATGTATTCGATTGCAGTACCTACCTTACCTTGAGTACCTTGAGGGTCTTCGGAAGAAGTCCAGGTGACGTAATTCCCGTTACCCCACGTGTGTAGAGTCACTTTGTTGGGTGTCTTCTGTGGTGCCGCAGGTTGCGACCAAAGAGAGAGCCAGTAGCGAATTATCTCCACAGTGGGCGTAACCGCTGGTCTATCTAGTATTCTTCTTAAATGTGAATCTAGCAAATTTTTTAACTCTACAATTTTGATATCAGTGGCGTTTCGAATATGCAGTGGCATTTTGTTAAACAATCGTGCTCCTTGTACAGCGAAGCTATTAGAATACTTTGTGGATACGGCTTTTTCACCATCTCTGCTTGAGATGCGTATATCACATGTCCTTTCAGTTCTTTCTGAGTGCCTGGCGACAATCCGCTCGTTCACATTCACAGTGATACGTTTCAAAATTTTCCAAACATATATGATTGTAAATCGCTCGAATTTTCGTTGTATTGAATACAAGTGAAGACAGCTAAGTTGTTTGTGGTAATCGTACTTCTGTATGCCTCTAATTCCTGCCGTGAACGATCGTTGAATACTTTGAAGTTGTTCTAGCTTTTTTCTTGTACTCGGCATCCAAAGTGGAGAACAGTATTATATTCTCGGCAAAATTAGTTTCTTCCGTAGTGTGAGCATTACATCTACTTCGCGTGACGAGAAAGTTCGTAAAACCCATCCACTCCATCTTTTTCCCACAGCGATAACTCTAGTAACATGTTCTTTGAACATAGCATCGTCTTGCATTCTCACTCAGAGGTCTCTTAAAACTGTCTTTCTCTCTATTTAATGCCCATCGCTGGTGGCATATTCTTTGGTTTCAAAGAGCGTTTGATTTTTTTCCGTATCTTAGCAGTTCGAATTTTGTTTCATTAAAGGTCATATTTTATTTTTTTTTTCTCTGCCATGGGTAAATACTTTCCAAATTTCGCTGCAGAGACAGCACGTCTTCCACAGAATGCCCAGCAGCTACTATTCGTGTATCGCCAAAAAATGACTTAGGGAATTCATAGTTACATCCGTACCCCATGTCATTGATCATGATGAGAAAGAGAACAGGCCCAAGCACGGTGCCGTGTGGGACTCCACTGAGTACCGGCTATCTGCATGGATGACACGTTGTTGTTGACAATTACACTTTGGGTTCTATTTGACAGGAATGCTTCAGGCCACCGAAGATATTTTCCTCAGATACCCATGCGGGAATGTTTCAACATTAGGATGCCGTGGTCAGCCTTGTCAAAAGCCTTAGCAAAATCTAAGTAGCTTACGTCCACATTCTTTCCTTGGCACAATGTCTCTACGATGGAATCATAAGGCTCCAACAAATGTGAAGTAGTGGAACGTTTATGTCGAAAACAGTGTTGTTTTGATGTGAGTAGATGGTGCACTAGGTGTATACGGAACACCCTTTCAAACGTTTTACTACGTCGCTAGTTAATGAGAAAGTTCTATAGTTAGCTGGGTCTGTACTATTTCAGGCTTTGGGAATTAGGGTAATGATTGCGTGTTTATAAGTGCTTGGTATAACACCGTCATTCAATGATTTGCGCCACATGAGGTAGAGAGGGTAAGAAATGCTTATCTTGCACATTTTGAGGACTTTTGCAGGGATATTTTTTGGTCCGGAAGTACTGTTTCCGCTAATGTCATCGATGGCTAATTCAATGCTTAGTTGTGTGAATTCAAAATCCTTTAGGTAGTTATCAGTTGCTTCTAATACTTGAACGTCAGGGTTACTGGTCTTATTGCAACAAACTTTCTAGTATTGACGGCTCAGTATTTCCCTCATTTCTTGATCATTATCAGTCATTGATCGATTTTCGTCCAAGAATGGTCTTATTTTGTTTTCGTCACTTCCATTCCAGCGTGCCAATACCCGGAGTAACTTATCGACAACTAGTGCACTCTGAGATCGAGCGCATACCTCCGTCATGGAAGGCAACGGTAGCAAAAAATTCAAATTGGCTCTGAAACCATAATTTTCTTTGTATAAACTCTAAAATCTAATCATTTGTGTCTTTCAACAGTGATAACAGCTTTGATAATTTTCTTGAAGATCCGTTCATCACAATTTCAGTTTTACTGCTAACAAACGTTATGACAAACATGAGTCAAACATACAAACGAACAAACTGATCTGCACCAAAATTCAATCATTTGTCTTTTAACATTACCAACAACCCCAATGAATTTCATAAAGATCCTTTCATTATTCTTGGAGTTATTGTGCTAGCAAGCATAAAATTAAAAACTGTGACAAACGAACGAACAAATGGATCATTACCAAAATTTAGTCATTCACTTTTTGTTATATACCTAACAACTCTTGTTAATTTCATCAGTATCCATCGATAACTTTTTGAGTTATAGCAATGAGAAAAATGAGAGACACAAACAAAAAAACGGATGGACATATCTTCACCAAAAGTTAATCATCTGTTCCTCCCAACATACCTAACAATCCCTGTAAATTTTGTTTAAATCGGTAAGTAACTTTTTGAGTTATCTTGGTGACAGACCGACAAACACGACGAAAATATAACCTCCTTGGCGGAGGTAATTATACGTGATATTACTGCATGTATTATTGGCCGTCCCCATACACCTAATGTGTATCAACTTAATGTCTACAAACATGTACAATAGTGTGCCAACAGTGCACAGGAAATAAAGCGAAAATGTAATATACTGTAGTCCCTGGTGGAAACGGTGTGGAAATGAGACATCCTCTTATACAAAAATTAAAATGAAGCCGATTATACGGTATATTGCTGTGGCAAAGGCGAATTGAATAATTTACTGTGCCTTGTTTGTGTATGGATATTTGCTACTAAAACCAAATATATCACTCCCTCTATCCTGCCCTACATTTTTCATTATTTCTTTCGGTATTTCATTTGTTTTCTGTTGTTACTTCCATCGCTTTTGCTTTCATCACTCCTTTCGTTTCTTCTTTCAGCACTTTTTCATCTCGTCATCACTTCTTCACTTTTCTGCAGCACTTCATTACTTCGTCTGTCACTTCTGTCAATACTTTCCTTAGTAAATTCTTCATCACTGCCTTCTATATTCCTTCATTATTACCTCCGCCAAGGAGGTTATGTTTTCGTCTGGTCTGTCATCAAGATAACTCAAAAATTTATAGACGGATTTTGATGAAAATTATAGGGATTGTTAGGTATGTTAGGAGGAACAGATGATTACCTTTTGGTGAAGATCCGTCCATCCGTTTGTTTGTTTGTTTGCCTCGTTTTTCTCAAAGCTATAGCTCAAAAAGTTATGAGCGGATTTTTATGAAATTCATTTGAGTTATTAGGTATATCACAAAGAGTAAATGATTAACTTTTTCTGATGATATGTTTTTTCATTCGTTTGTTTGTCACTGCTTTTAATTTCATGCTTGTTAGCATAATAACTAAAAAATAATGAATGGATCTGTATGAAATTCATAGGAGTTATTAGTATCATTTAAAGACATAAATGGATAAATTTTGGTGCAGATCGGTTCGTTCGTTTGTATGTTTAACTGATATTTGTCATAGCGTTTGTTAGCAGCATAACTCAAAAAGTTATGAACGGATCTTCAAGAAAATTGCACAAGCTGTTAATACTATCGAATGGCACAAATGATTGGATTTTGAAGTTAATACAAAGTAAATCATGGTTTCAGTGCCAATTTGAAGTTTTTGCTACCGTTGCCTCGCTTGGCGGAGGTATGTACTCTCAGAGTGCTCTAGTTAGTCTCTACTTTCCTCGTTACTATCTACATTATTTTCCTAATTATTGTCTTCATTATTACCTATATTACTTCATTCGATGCCTCATTCATTACTTCACTAGTACGACGCGTGAAAATTGCACGGCATATAAATGGTTTCTCTCTCTGAAATGTAGAAAGCTGAGCTGCATTGCTATAACTCACCTTAGTGAGATCAAACGCACCCCGTCTAAGCTGACGCACGTCATTTAACCCTAACGAATTCTGTCATAGTATTATATAATACAGTCGGTCAGTTTCGAAACATAAATAGTCTCCCTAACACACGTGGTCAATCCCTACATACGATATACAGTGCCTAGACATTAGTATTTGCACAACTCTATTTTTTATGTATTTTATATTTTAAAAATTCAAGGTCCGCTTTAGGATAATTAATACAGGAAGTTTATGTAACATATATATAATAGAATATTTGAACAGAACAGTCCAATGTGCACTTATAACAAGAAAATTTAACTCAAGTAAAGGTAATGAGGGACAAAAGTGTGTCAGTCACCGTGCACAATCTTCCATCCATCAATTCACCCATCTACGCATGCACATATCCATTCATCCATGCACCCATTTATGTATGCATGAATCCATCCATCCCCCCATCTATGCATGCTCTCATACAACTATCGATGCACCTATCTATTCATGCATCCATCCAACCATCCATTCATCCATCCAAGCATCAATGCACCCAACTATGTATGCATCCATCAATCCATCCATCCAAGCACTTATCTGTGATACATTCAGGCTTCCATGCATGCATCCGTCGACCATCCAACCATAGATCTATCTAGGCACGCATGCATGCATGCATCGATTAATACATGCATCCATCCATCTAGCCATACATCCTTCCATCCATCAGTCGGCCGTAGCACGCATCCCTTAATCCATTCGTCCGTACATCCCCACTCTCGTTCCTTCGACCATCACTTCATTCTTTTATTAATTGCTTCCTTCATTGCATCCACTGTGCTAATTCAGTCATTCTTCAGTTAGTAACTTCATACATAGTTTGTTCACCACTTTATGAATTTTTTATTCCTATCTTTATTCATTATATCATTTCTTCAATACCTCTGTCACTATGCCATGCATGTCTTCAATCAATACATTGTGCATAACCCATTCATTACCCATTTATACTTCACTAGTGGACCCGTGCGTGAAGAATTCACGCAATAACCTATACGTTTGCCTAATGCCTCTAGGCCGGTGCGGAATCTCCTCTTCTCTTATTGGCTTCTTAATTTTCTTCTTTTCTTCAATGATCTTTTATCGTGCTGGCATCCTTAGGTCTTCTATATAGACAGGCAGAAGTAACATCTTGAGTAAAATACTCCAACAAACTTAAACAAAATAGCAGCTTATATACAATGTGATTGCTCCGTAGCAAAGATACCGTTGATACCGTCTTCCCACCTCAAATATCTGCTTCATTTGAGGAGCTCAAATTTTGACCTATGAAGAGAAAACTGCTTCGTCAGAGGAAAACAGTAAGCTAGAAGAAATAATAATTGTCCACTGCCCGTGAAAACTTATGTTTTGTCAGTTTCGTTGACAATTGCATCAAAGTGGGAAGAATAGCTCATGCAACGAAATTATCTGTGGGAAGAAACTACGAATCAAGAAACATGAGCGTGCTAACGGAAGCTTCAAATATCTTCAGTGCTACGATTACAACTTCGGCAATGCAAGAAGTGCATTCAGACATAAGGTTGCCCTATACTTTGCCGTATATTCGATGTATGGAGAAGCTAATACTCGTACAAATCAGACTAAGCCTTCGATGTCTTCATTGTTGGAATTTCATCTGTCCCTGCTTAAGATATGTTTGCCATCTTCTGCAACTCGGCCTTATTTTCTGCCTATCACTTTTAATGGAGCTTGAGAGGAGCACCAGAGCCTCCAACCTGGGCTAATTTCCGCCTATCTATTTCGTTAAGAACGTGACACCAAACATATAAATATATAAACACACGACGGTCATTCTTAGTATTAGATTCTTTGTTTCAATCTTTCATTACTCTATTCAATCACTTATTCATTCAATTCATTCAGTCTTCCATTCATAATTTCATTTATTCATCCATATCATCAGCTATTCATTCATTAAATCCTCCCTCCAACCGTTAAATACATTAATTGATTAGTGTTCTATTCTTTCGTTTAATATTTTTATGCTTATAGTCAATAGTTCATTCATAAACTCCGTGTACTCCTTCCTGATTAGTTTGAAGAATAATGGAATGTCTGTCAAATTAGAACGCTACACGAATTACTTCCATTAGCACCGCGGGAAACTGCCTGCTGCCAGTCTTTCATCAGCACCTTAATATCGACTGTCGTTACTTTACCGAACCACGACCATTTAAACCCAACTGAAGTCCGCGTGATCTACATTTAAAGATTTAACTTTCAATTTACTTATAAGTATTAGCTATTAAGTCACAAAGATCCCTGTAGCGGATAGGCAAACACTAGATCTTACCAGTTTTAATAAAGACCTTAACTTTCTAGCAGCCACAGGAAAAATAAAAATCTTCAAATTGTCTTGTATAGTTCTCCTTGCGTCAATTGAAATTCCCATGACTGGCAAAGCACTTATCTTAATATTTTAACAAACATTCAGACGCTAAAATTTGATCAAAATTAAATCAGCCAGTCTCGGGTTATCCATGAACAGAAATGTTAAGGAATTCCTATAGAGAATATTCAGTGAAGCCGAGTCTTAATGTTCCTTGTCCTTGCCAATTCATGCAGGACATCGAGTTTGTCTGATCACAGGAGCGCTGGCACCTTTGTCAAATATGATAGCGCTGGTGATGATTGGTTGCTTGGGGATTTCTTTTCGTATTTTTCGAATATCGCTCGCTCTGAGAAAGGGTTTTTCTCGTGTACTTTTCTTTCCTAGGTTTGGCGTTGAGGTTCTCGACCTATGACGACAAAGTCCAACAATCTCTCCCTACCTCCTTGGCTAAATCTGAGAGTCAAACCTGCACGAACTGCGACAATTTGACCGTTATCGCTAGCCGTCAAGCAGAGCCTGTGGCGATGGCCATAGCCAATAATACGATGGCGAAGGTGTGAAGACCATCGTCAGTGGATGAACTACGATTTTACAATGGAACATCGCAACAAATCCATCGGCGATGGCGAGCAAACAATGGCTCGATGGAATTGTATCAAACAATCGTCGATGGCCCTTATCTCCATTGGCGATGGTGTTATGAGGAAGCACTGGTCCGATGAAACGGCTGAACTTCCCATCGGCGATGGCATACGATGGGCATCGTCATCGGTTGTACTTCCGATGCCGTTGAAGTAATGAAACAACACTAAAACTACAGAAAACAGCTTTACGAATTTCAAACATTTATATTTTAGTAGCAATAAAACAAAGAGTGGGCTACAAAGTTTACTTTAATACATTCCCCAGAGCTAACAATGTCAATTAATCTTCTGGTTTTGAAAGGTCATTACATTTGAAGCATATTAGCTACTAGGCAAGTAATATTAAATTTTGTAAAACAGGCTTTTATTAACCCTAATAACCCGGGCCTTGCATTTCGCACCTTTCATCAGGTAGAAATCAAATTACAGGTGTGAAACTCGTACAGGCCGAGGTTATAAGAGATGCTGCTTTTATTTGATGTGTGTGATATTGAGATCTTTGTATTTTTATAATGTGTTAACGCGATGGTTCATCACCGATTGTGTCCCCTAGGATGGCCATCGCCGCTGGTTATTTCATCGTATGTCATCGCCGATGAAACTTGGCGATTTTTGGCTCTGATGCCGATGGAGCGATTGTATTGCATTCTCCATCGTAAGCGCGATGGCCATCGTACCATCAATTTGCCATCGTACTATCGCCTTCAGGGGCATATTCTGGCGGGCCTTTTCCCAGCCACAATATATTTGGGCCTCATAACCCCAAAGGTCCCTAGTGCCTTCTCCGCAAGGGATGTTGCAGCTTGCCGTAGGGTCTAAATACTTCCCCTTCTGATTTCGGGAGGTGGGCCGCTGATCGAGGTGACCAACCCATTCCCACTAGAATTAGATATAGACATTGTGTCCCTGATGCACTTGTAATATTCACACGTCTTTTGAATATTATACATATTGAAGCTAGATTCGGTTACTATACGCATACGGAGTTGGGATTTTTTTTTCAGGACTCCAACTTTCACCTAGATGAGATTAATGTTACTTCAGCTGTTAACAAAATCTTGAACTGCAATAAAGCTATTTATTTACGCACTCTCGATGCATTCGATACATGCGATACAAGCGCTTTTGGGACCGTCGCCCCCCATATAATGCGAGCCGGATGTGCAACGAATGAAAGAGAGCAAAAATAAGCGCCCTGTGGGGAGCTCGCACATCGTTTGGACGCATTTGTCCGAAATTTTCAGAGCTCGACTTCTGCAGAAGATCTCCTCGAAACTCCAGTAATTTGCTGAAAAGTCGGCACGGTAGATTAAAGGATCTTCCGTCATGTGCTTCACAACTGCAATTGCGTATATTTGTTCGATCACGCGCAAAAAAAAAAAAATCGAGAACGATGACCCAACATTATTTTATAGAATGAGTTAGCCACGGAAGACTGATGTTAGGTTAGGACATTTGATTGCAGTTTTTGTTTTGCAATCCATGGTCGGCAGCAAATGTAATAAATCAAAGTAGCAGTGCGGCCACTTTATCTTTGCGACAGTGGGGGCGCGAGAAAATTTGCATGGGAGGGCTGAAGGAGGGCCGGACTAAAATGTGAAAGGGCTTCACTATATATACAATATGTGTATAATGGTTAAATAGTTACAATACTTTGGGGTCTAAGGAGGGCCTAGCTCAGAATTGAGGAGGTTCAAGCACCTCATTAGCCCCGCCGCAAGCTAGCGATGCTTAGCCCTGTTGGTATTTTAAATATTTGTTAGCTAAACTGGTAGAGAAACTACGAGTATTATCAACAATATTTCCAATTGCTGTCTGGTGCATTAACATTGTCCAATAAAAAAACAACCATTAAATATTACCTTAATACTGTGTGGACCCCCTTTTTTCCTACGCTTTCTACAATTCGCATGTGGGCCTATAACATGGCGTCATCTAACGCCTAGATACTAGCCGGACAATGCTTTTAATCTTTACGTATTATTTTACATATATCTGTAAAATTTAGCAGAAAAGCACTCAACCGTAGCTTTCTATGTATCAAGATTAACATGATTGCCTTTTAATATTTTCCATGGGCGTTCGAATCCATGATTCCATCTTCGAAAGCCAGGCATGCTTGTGGGCTCTGTAACTTCTCTCGTTATCTCAGGCAAAGTACGCCAAGTTATGAAAGTCGAAATCTCTCTTGTCTCCCTCGACTGGACAGCCCTAGATGACTTCATGCATTTAATCGCTTCACCGGTCGGCAATACCTCTAGAATTGTTTACGCGTTTAAATATTTGCTCTTCCTCTTACAGGTCTTAGCATGATGGTGAACTTGTAATTAACTAATAACATTTATTAATGTGGAGCTAGATATTAACTTACGCGATATGATTATAATAACACAATTTTCAGAAACTGTAACGGTGAACTGGTTTTGAGAATCAGAACTGTATATTTAATTAAAAATCTAATATGGTTAAACACCATACCTATTAAAATAGAAGTAAACTCGACCTTTTCTGGTAACACGCATCGCCTTACTAAAAATTGGAACGATGTACTGAGAAATAGTCTAAGATAATTTCTCAGGTAACTAATTACTATGAACGGCTGATGTCTCCTGCAGATTCGCAGTCTACGGTGATGGGACTAAGTATTTTATTTACCTCTCAAGTAGCAGATGCCGTGGGCGCGTGCCAGCTGGAAGCAACCGTAGGGGAAAAAATACCACCATAGGAAATCTAAAAGTTTTATGATAATCTAAACCGCATTTGAATTTCAAAAGTTCATAAAGTTTAAACAGGTATATCTTTAAGTAATACGACTAATATTCGGAGTCATCAACTTTAGGTGATGAACATGACTATGATCCATGTGAAAATTGCCTCATTGAGACAAAATAATGAAGTGCATTGCAGAAAAAACTCTTGGTTTGGGATCGTGAATCACAATCATCGCAAACGCTCCTATAGCTTATGCAACAATAACCTAACTAAATTCGTAACAAAACTTTGCTACACTGAGCTAAACTTTTTCATTGCGAGTACTAAACTGCCAAATCACTTTTTGTTCATCTAACTAATCAAGTTTTTTACATGACTTCAGAAGTAACATGGTGTTCCGGACAATTTGGCTCCTCAAAGTAAATGAACAATTTGACTTCCCGTTTATATCATCGACTCACAGCAAACTTACGGTAGTCAGACAGATAAACTGACACGCAAAGACACAAACTCGACGACAACATAACCTCCTTTATTGAGGCAATGAGAATAATTACTAAAGTCAAGCTTCAAATTTCTATGATGCTAACATTTCGAATATTTTTCTCTTTCTCATAACTCTACAAATATTCTAAAACTTCGTTTCATATCTTCTGTAAGAAATTGTTCTAGCTCTTAACTACCCACTTTCGTACCTTTATTTCACTTTGGAACTCATCAATGTTTTGCCAGCAAAGGATTGAGGATTCGTAGTTATACATTGAAATCCTATAGATACACTAAACAACAAAATCTATCGATACAGTTATAAGCCAATATCTTGCTTACTTGCTTACTTGTTTGCTTGTCTGTTACCGTGCACACAATCTTCGCTATAATACATAGAAAATTAGAGCACTCTGAGAGCGCGTACCTCCGCCAAGCAAAACAGCGGTGACGAAAAATTGGAACTGTTTCTGAAACTATGATTTCCTTTGTATCAACACCAAAATTTAATCATTTGTGAATTTTGACAGTAATAACAGCTTCTGTAATTTTGTTGAAGATCTGTTCCTTGCTTTTAGAGCTAAGCTGCTGATAAACATCCTAACAAGCATTAATCAAACACACAAACAGACCGACCATCACCAAGCTCTAACCGTTTATAAACGATTAAAATTTGGTAGGTTTTCAACATTACTAACGATTCCTGTAAATTTGATTACGATCCATTCATAACTTCTCGAGTTATTGGGCAAACAAGCATAAAATCAAGCACAGCGACCAACTTACGAAGGAACTTTTCAAGTTATATTCTGACAAAAATTTGAACAAATATTGGCAAAATCGGCAACGGACCAACTGATCATCGCCAAACTTTGCTCATTTTTGTCCTTCCGAATTTTTTTCAAAATCCGGTAATTGTTATGAAGATCCATTCATAACTGTTTGAGCTCTGTTACTGAAAAACATATATGTATAATAGCATATGCTGCTTGTTAAAATACATGAGCAAAAAGCTCATGTAATTACTGATCAATCATAGTGATTTTTTGAAGCGAACGAAACTAATAACACTAAAAGAACTTTTAATCGTTCGAGACAAGTTCTCGTGTGGCACGCTATGTTTTGTGCTTACTCGAGTAAAGACTTCAATTAAAAGAAATACGTATGTATATATACAGTGTACACACTTATCATGTTTTCCGAAAACTTTACGCTCTTGCGTTTCGCGGAAACAATGGCAATGATTTGCGCTTTGCGGACACGATGGAAAAGATTTGCAATTTTGCGGTTTACAAGAACAACCGTCCATAACTTTTTATACCACATAACATAAATATATAGAGCCTGTATACTCATGCATATACACTAGCGAGCAAACTAAGAGAACGATTTTAATTATTTGAAATAAAGTTTAACCATGTAGGGTATGTTAATGAATCCTTTGTTGGGCCTTAAGGAATGTATTTACCGTATTTCTAGAAAATATCAGGACAAACAAAACTATATTTAATGCATTAGAGCAATCTAACAGACAATAACAAAAATTGAAGAGTGCAAAATAAGAGAACGATCGTCTCTAAAACATTCTCACATTTACCCCGGTCGTCTGGCAACATTCAATTTCGTGTACATGACTTCTAAAACTGCCACTCTTACGATTACACCATTCTAGAAACATGGCACCTCACGTGAAAGTTACTTCTGAGCTGGGGGAAGAAATTGTTAAGCTCAGGTCCTCAGGATCGAATGACTCTTTCTGCTATATGAAGAGAGGTAAACCGATCCAAGAGCGTTGTTTCTCGTGCTTTGAAGCTCTATGATGAAAAGAAACAGCTGGAATCACCGGTATCTGCAGGCCGCCCTCGAAAAACCGCCGTTTGAGTTGATAGGATTATGAAACGCTATGCACAGAAGGATCCTTTCGAATATGCAGCGGGAATTTCCAGAAAGCTGAAGATGAATAACAACATATAAGTGTCTCGCTATACAGTTTCTCGTCGCCTCAATGCATGTGGGTTAAAGGCACGCAGTCCTGCCACTCAACCGCTTATCAGTAAGAAGAATAAGAAAGGAAGACTTGAATATGCGGAAAGGCACATCGTTTGGAAAGATGAAGATTGGGAAAGAGTGTATTTGGTTGGATTTGACAGCAGACGGTATGTTAGACGTGCAACAGGTGATAGGCTGAACCCGAAATGTGTCAAAACATCTGTAAAGCATGGGGAGGTAGCGTAATGGTGTGGGGTATGTGTTCATCTGAAGGAGTTGGACCGTTGGTGGCCATTAAAGAAACTGTCAATGCTAATGTGTATCTCAATCTTGTACAGCAATATGTTATTCCAACTCAACGATCATCACCAAACCAGCTAGCAATTTTTATGCAGGACAATGCCCCGTGCCATACTGCAAAGAAAGTGAAGGAATATTTTGCGAAAGAGAATATCAAAGTCATGCAGTGGCCTGCCCAAAGCCCGGACCATAATCCTATTGGAAATTTATGGAAAATTATAGGTGGCAATGTAAGAGAACGACAACCATCAACAGTAAAGGATCTGTGGACTAAAATTTAAGAGGAATGAAAAAAAAATAACTCCAGAGTTTTGTAAGAAACTTTTGATGTCGTGTAATCGTTGCTGTGCTGAAGTTATTGAAAATAAAGGTTTTAGTACTCCATACTAATTGTTCAAAACTTAAAATTGACCATTGTTCTATGTTATTTGTTTGTAAAATTGTATTTAGAGGTGATCGTTCCCTTATTTTGCACTGTTCAATTTTTGTTATTGTTTGTTAGATTGCTCTAATGTATTAAATATAGTTATGTTTGTCCTGATGTTTTGTAGAATTATATTAAAAACATTCCTTAGGGCCCCATCAAAAGATTCATTAACCTACTCTACATGGTTAATCTTTATTTTCAAAAAAATGAAAATCGTTCTTATTTTGCCCGCTAGTGTATATCTATATATATATTCTGAAACGGGCTATTAGATGGCTAAGAATATTTATATACAGCCTGTTAAGTGGCCTTCTTGGTTCGATAGAGGTACCAAAATCCTGGCCACCTAACGGCCTCAATACTTGAACAGTGACATAAACACACCAAAATCTGTAGAATTTTTGCAAATTGGTCTCGCATTGAAGGAAAACAAGTCTACGTTCCAACGCACGCCAAGTCCTCGATAGTAAAAAAAACGGTAATTTTTTTTTTTGTGCTGCCACCATCCACCCCGACCGTCGAGCCTAGTACCAGCCCCCTTCCACCACTCCGACCATCGAGCATAGTACCAGCCCCCTTACAATGAGCTCGTACCCTGCCAACTTTGTAGATTAGGTAGGCAAGGACAGGTTCCCGTGGTGAAATATGAAGTTTAGAACACAGTAAACCCGTATAAGGACCTATATTTGACATATGACATTAGCAGAACCAGTTCACTATGTCTTAAACTTCATATTTCACTATGGGAACCAGTCCTGGATTACCTAACCTACATGGTTGGCGGGGTAAGAGCTCATTGTAAGGGGGCTGGTGCTGGGGTGGATGCTGGCAGCACAAAAACAAATTTTCCGTTTTTCCTATCTAGAAGTTGGCGTGCGTTTGAACGTAAATTTATTTTCCTTCAAAATAAGACCAAATTTGCATGAATCCACGGTGTTTAGAGTGTTTTTTTTTACTTTTGAAGATTGAGGCCGTTAGGTGGTCAGGATTTTGGTACCTCTATCGAACCAGAAGGCCACTTAACAGGTCGTATATGAATATTCTTATCCATCTAATAGCCCGTTTCGAAATATATGTCTTGTGTAGATGTATATAAACATACATGCAACCATAAACATGAAAATTTGTGTATGAACCGCACACATGTTTTGAACATGTTTGTTGACTGACGCCTCCTCACCAGCCCCCGCTGTGAGAAACCGCAAGCAAACCGTGCTAATGACCTCCCGCGGTGCCAGCGGTCGACAGCCGTAGATCAGCGCGACGAAAGTCCACGGGATCCCGCTATCTGCGTATATTGTTGCACATATATGTGCAACACATGTTTTGAACATGTTTGTTGACTGACGCCTCCTCACCAGCCCCCGCTGTGAGAAACCACCCTAATTCGTGGCTTATACTTCTAAGGGCTAATAGAGCAATCGCGCTATCTACACTCGCAAGAAAATTCCATTTGTAAGAACTTCTCTCGTAGTGTCAGCAGTTACAAGAGAAATCGTCAGGCAATTCAACTTTGTTTTCCATATTTCTATTAATGTGCAACGAAATTCTCACATTTATGGCTAAGTGGGCCGATTGGTCTCATGCTGATTTTCAAGTGGTGAAATTTGTTCAAAATCGCTTCCGTTACTCTCAAATTTGTTAAAAAAAGCTCTGGACAAAAATTCGCTGAAGCTCGCTCTTAAGAAGTGTTTGATTGGGACATAAACTCACTGTGTTCAGCTCAAATCGAGAGGAAAGTCGATTCAGACCGTTTTTTTTTTTGCCACTTTGACTTGAGTTTCAGGCCTTGAGCGTAACCGTCTTGGGCTGATAACTCATGTCTGCTCTGTAGGTAGTTTGAGTTTTTAACAAACTTTTTCCTTTTGGTGAATTATTATCAAAATAAAATGAATAATTTGCGCCATTTTAACCCCTAAACCAATTCTTCAAAAAACACTTTGTTTCCTTTGATAACTGCCTATTCTAGGGTTAACTTGTGTATATCGCACTGAGTTAAAAAATTATACTATGGATTGGTAAAATGGTAAAAACTATCGGTCGGTGTAGTGATCAGTTTATATAGTGTTATCACTGTCGTCTCCGATATGTTTTGCTAATAACTTCTACAAAGAATTACCGGAGCCAGTTCTATAATTCTAACCAATCCTATTGAACGACATGCTGAAGCTCGGCAATGACAAACCCATAAGATCTATTTCTAAGGATGCTTAACATTCAAATTTAAGAACATAGGGCAGATTTTGCTAGTACCATCACAGCTTAGGCTAATATTTAATAGCTTAATTTCTAAAATCCGTTCGATTGGGACACGCTTAAATCGGTCCAAAAAGTCAAGTCAAGTGCAATTAAATATTCGACAGCGACGTCCCAATCGAGCACGTCTTTAGAAGCCTTAACAAACGAATAATAAATTGCTAATTTTTATTCTTCATACATAACATTATTGAAAGAAAAACGTTATGTGATCGTAGCTCTGTACAAAAGGAGTTATATTGCAAAAAAAAATTGGTTATGAAAAAAGTAAAATAAGGAGCTACAGAAGGTAAAGGTAAAGTCAACTTGACCGTACCTCCTGCTGGGACGCCCACACGCACTGACTACAATTTAGTACAGTTCAAACAAACAGGCAGAGTTCGTGCGAAAACGCACCCTGGCGAACAAAGCTATTAAATGAGCGCCAAGATCGCGTGTTGAGTTCACAGCCTGTGGTGGAGTGGAAAATTACGAGGGAGGGCGCATCGTCTCGCACGTTGATAAAGGCCTCAAGTCCACCAGAGCTGCAAAGAAGCCTCTGCTATCCAAAAGTAATCTGAAACATAGACTTAGTATTTGTAAAATATACAGAAAATGGAATGCTGCTCAAGATTGGAATAAAGAATATTTTCTGATGAAGCTCCATTTCGCATATTTGGAGGTTCATGATGTTGTCTTGTTTGAAAAATAAAAGGATAAAGGTATCTGAAAGACTGTTGATATCCATTGTGAAGGATCTGGATGCAATCATTCACGTCTAGAGCTGCTCTGCATTCAGAGGAACTGCTCAACCCAAAATTTATGGATAAATTCTATAATGAAGTTACTCGTGCTAGACAGTACGGTCGCTTGGCCGAAACAGGCAGTAGGTCGTTAATCGATATGGATCTCTAATAGCAATCGTAGTCTGTTCGCATAGAACATACTTTGGGTATACTCGAAGATACAAAAATAATCGTGTAAAAAACACTCAGAGAGCACATACCCCTGCCAAGCAAGGCAATATTAATGAAAAAATTGGTCCTCAAACCAGGATTTCCTTATTATCCTCAACAAAATTTGGTCATTTGTGCCTCTTGTCATTAATAATAAATTCATCAAACACTAAGGCTAACATAGTCAACTAGAACGCCTGGTGGCATAAGACCATCATCGGCGATGGAGGCAAATTCAACACCGTGATTAGTTTATAGCCAGCTTACTCTAGACTCTACAGGTTTGCTATTTTCACATCTCAATTACCCCGCCTGATTGCCTGAAAAAATTATTATTAATATAATTCTTCTCCTGCCTCTTTTTTTGGGGAAAACAGACAACAAAATTCATCGCTGTCATTTTTGATTACCAGTAATTCTAGTTTTTGGCATGGGTCGCATCTAGGTCAACCCACCAGATCCCCGTAAAAATTGTGAACATTGCTCAACTCCTTCTACCACTTGTTAGGTGGACAGACATATATATATTCTTTAATATTCGCTCATCTGTTTTATAACCGAAGTTCATTTGATTTCTATAAAAGATGTGAGTCGTTTTTGTTGTTTGGTTTCTTTTGTATTATATATATATATATATATTAATCCTAATATAATAAAACTCTTTATCTAGTTATCTCGCGTCCGCTCTCAAGGAAATAGGCGAAAAATATGCCAGGTTGCAGATTTCGTAATCAAGTTACGTTTTCGTGGGAACGATTACCAGGCGTGGTTTTGGAATCTGATTTTTATCACTTGTTCTATACATCGAAACATATTCTTGTTAGCTTCATTGAAAACTGATAGGTAGAAAATAGGCCAGGTTACAGATAATGGCAAACGTAGATCTGCATGCAATTCTTTCTTTGTAAACGTTGAAGTCCACTCAGTGCAGATACATACACCTTCTCGATCTAAGCATTCTCTTGCATCGTGATATGTACTCTCTTCTGAGGTTTCCCTTATCAAAACTTCAGCTGCCCTGAGTTTACGCTGATGCTCTTATTGACTGCATAATCATCGAAGCAAGTGGCAAGATATTCTGCAGAGGTCAGCAGACCAGCAAAGAGCACGAGGATCTCTTAGCAGCAAATAATTTTCTCCAATTTGGGTTTTTCTTTCAACAGAACAACATTTCACTCGAGGAAAAACTTCCGAGCTGTATGACGGCGTCAGTATCCTGGATACAGAGGTCAACATTCATTTGGACACAATATCGACTTTGAGCAAAAAACATTGCTTTTCACCTTTTCACCGAAAGAAAGCTTCACACTGCTCAGCCCTGGCATTAATAGGAAAATTATGATCAATGAAGACGGGTAATCATTAATTTTTCGCTGTCTATTTTGACATCGGGGGCACTCTAGTCCTTATATGATAAAACGCTTCGTGTAAAATAGGCCATGTTGCAAATTTTGCAATTAAGTTGCGTTTTCATAGAGATCGATCACCAAGTTGCCGATGATGGTGAAAATGGGATCCTTTTCCCTTTAACTGAATGCTTTTCTTTCTAGACGCACTTCTTGAAAGTGTAACACTATATTTGCAGCTTCTGGAGTCTGATTTTATAACTTTTTTCACTTAGGTTACGTCGTATAGATTCGGCAGATAACCCACGAAGCACTCACCTCCGGGTAAGTATAGGGGAAGACGACATAACCGAAATATTGCACGACAGTCTGCGGGCCACTTCATAGTATAAGCTAGCAGGCTCGCAGGCTGGCTGGAATGGGTGGCCTAGACGCATGTTCAGATTTCTTTTAGTTGCAAGCAGTAGACTCGTGTCTTCTTGATTTGCATTAGCTGGAAATTCCGTACACACAAGAAATATTTCAGATTTTTAGTTTTTCGGTGCACTGGAGGCAAATGAAACTTGGTATTCAGATTACGGCGCTGCATAAATATCCATCCCTTTCCGATTTCCAAGAAGCTTTAATTGGGGAGAAGTGAGCCTGCCGCTATAAATTACTTAAGCTTGCATTCCAACTTTTCGGATGTGGCTGTGACGGATTCATGAAACTCATTGGTGGAAGTGACGCGGGAGCAAGGAGTTTTGCGGAGGAGTAACAGACAAACTGACATATTAATATGTGATTGGTGCATACGGCGACTGGCAGCAGCCACACCTGAAAGCCACACCCAAAACTTGAGCTTCATAGACGAGGCTCCTGGATCCCTTATTCTATTAAACCTCCTTGCTGATTCCTGAACGATAATTGTTTGTAAACAGGTGCTGTCAACGCACTAGTGCTTATCCAAATGGTTGCTGATCGGGCGCAGGCCACGCCATTGAGTCTTTTACATCTACATAAAGTTTCTTCGAGAACTTAGCTCATGAGGACGCCGCTGCAGAAGGCTGCCATGAGAAAGCCACCCCAAACCCATTTTTGGTACCACTGCCGAGGACTTTTGTCATCTCCCCCTATACTTACTTCGAGGCGCTCACGCTGAGATGATTTTTCACGGGTAGTAGACAAAGTTATTTCTTCTAGATTGCTGTCTTGCAATTTTTGCTTCAGAGACCAGCATTTCGGTGAAGCAGCTATTTGAGTTTGACAGACAGTATCATGGCTACGGTGCACTCACGTTGCACATAAGCTGGCCGGAGTTGCATTAAAGGTTATTGCAGTGTTTCATTCAAAATTTGCTTCAGCATGTCAATATGGAAGAGGCACGCGAAAGAAGAAACAGGATGGAGAAGAGCGAACCTAAGAATGAGAGCACGACAAAGGATCAACGAAGAAACTGAAGAAGCAAGTCAAAGTAAAGTAGATTCCGCACCGGCCTATATTAAGCAAATATATTAATTATTGCGTGAGATTTTTCACACACGGGTCCACTACTATACAAATATTGTCTTGGGATGGCATTATATGAAAAACTGAAGAATTCGATGAGAAGCACAAGTAGAAATTTAGTTGCACATGACGCGCGTTTCGCTGTACATCAGGTCATCAGTTGGGGGGGGTCGAAGATGGTCAAACTTGAAAATGTTGAGATTTTGCAAAAATTTTGGCAGGTTTTCACAGTAAGATGTAGCTATGATTTCGACTTTTCTAAAGGTTTAAATACAATTTTCAAACAAACAAATGATACGTCGACTCTAACTACTGCACATAGATGCACGGGGCGACAGGATCCTCCTGTACTAGGTTCAAAGGTTGGCACATTTGCATGGTAGATGGCGAACACACAACACACAACGGTCTATATTTTATTGTGTACAAATAGTTATACTTAAATCTTCGACGAAATCATCATCACTTCTCTCACTTTGTTCGCGGGTGACAAACATACAAACAGAAGAACTATTCATGACCAAAATTCGTCATTTGTGCCTTTTGAAATTTGTAACAGTTCCAACGAATTTCCTTATTAGCCGTCCATGAATTTTTGAGCTACATGCTGAATGTTCTGACAACCATTGTGATAAATATCAGTCAAACACACGAACGGCCGTAGCGATCCCCCCCCCCCCAAAAAAAAAAAAACAAAAGTCATTTGTGGTAATTTCTTTCTAACATGTCCAGCAAATTACATTAAGAGCCATATATAACTTTTTTGAGCTACGTTACTGAAAGTATGAAATCAAACATAGAGACGATCAAATAAAGAAACAAAAAGACAAACAGATAATCACAGAATGTGGTCATTTGCTCTTCGCAACATCCCTAACAATTTGTGCAAATTTCAGAAAGAACCGTCTATAGTTTTTTACGTTGTTACAAAAAAGGAGACAAACACCCAAACACACTGTTTCACAGATCTTTATCAAAATTTAACTATCTGTTCCTCCTAACATGCCTAACAATCTCTGCTAATTTTGTAATGAGCTGTCCCTAACTGTTTGAGTTATCTTTGTGACAGACAAAGAGATAAAGTTCAACAAAAACAACATTCTTGACTAAGATAATCAAGTTTAGTTCAATTTCATTCACCAAAGATACTAATTGCTGTATATTGGCAAGTTGCTAATTAGTTCAACTCCACAGCAACTGATTTTCAGTAGTGCATCTTTCGACTTTTGTATAATATGATTGAGTCAAGCACATAGGATTTGACTACACTTCCGTTTATAGCAATGTTTAAGCTATGTTTTCGTGGAAAAAGGTTTGGAATGCTATAACTTGTGCTAGTTCTGTGTTTTTTTAAATTATTCAAGTCATTTCCGGGATTTGATGTTTTCCTCGTTAAATAAAGTAAAAAATGCCTCACAGTTGTTTGCGATGATTCTTCATCCGAGAAACTGGACGGAAGTGGTTCGCAAGGTTCCGAACATGAGAGTGTAGCCTTAATGAGAAAGAGCGTTCAAGCCGGCCATCCTCTTCAGAGGGTGACCAAATCAAGTCATTAATTGAGAATAGCCAGCATTGCACAGCACGAGAATTGGCAGAAGGCCTTAAGCTATCAAAATTCGCCGTTCAAGAGCACCTGGTAAAGCTCAGTTCACGTTCGGTTGATTAGAAGTGTATTGGTTTATGTTCATCGACTGATTTCTTTTTTTAAAAAATTGGCGTGAACTTACAGGTCAACCCAATAGTTAACTCGCGTCCTGCTGTGGATTACCACTCGCTGTAATTTCAGGCAGAACAATAAACACGTTGATAAGAAGTAACTGCTGATGAATTTTTTCCTGTTGCTCCATGTGTACTCCAGTCACAATGTTCAAACAAAAGTAACTACAGTCGCAATTCTATTATATAGTTTTTCTTCAAGGTCACTTTCAGATTTGCTACATACATACCCAATAACATTAAACTGTGTCAACATAGCAAGCAATTTTAGTCCCAATAACGAGTGCATTACATTGTTGTACCTTCAAGTACGCTATACGTTTAATGAAGATATGCATCTTTGAAATGTAATGAGCCTCTATCTAGCTCTCGTATTTGGTGGTTCAATGATCGGCCAGTTTTACATAGGAAGGATATAAACGCCGACATTTCATATTCTTCTCTTAATATATAAATCTGCACGCAATATAAAAGTTTATTAGACAGTCCTAAATGAAGCAGAACATTCAAGGATTTATTTTTCTTCAGGAATTGGTGCATCATGTAAGTCCATATGTACTCACAAGTAACGTATACAAAAAGTGCTAAAATTTCCAAAATTTATTTACATCTCTGGTGGGGTATTGAAATAATACAAATTACAATGGTGCCATGTTAGCTTGTTATATCGATTTAAACTATTGTTCCCAAGAAAGAAAACAACTAGAGCACTCTGAGAGTGCATACCTCTTCTAAGGAAGGCAGCGATAACGAAAAATTGAAATTGGTTCTGAAACTTTGATTTCCTTTGTAAATCATCGGCAGCAAGATCTAATCATTTCTGCCTTTGACAGTAATTACAGCTTTTGTAATTTTCATTGCAGACCATGTTCATAATTTTTCGTTTTATGTTCCTTACAAACGTTCGGACAAACATTAGTCAAACATACAAACCGATTATCACCGAAATGTACTCATTTATGTCTTTCAATATTTCTAACTATTCCTTTATCATTCATCAAGATTCGTCAGTAACTTTTTAAGTTAATTTGCTGGCAAACATTAAATCAAATATAAAGACAAACAAACATAAACACAGATCGTCGCAAAAATTTGATCATTATATTTCGTGATATAGGTACCTAACAACTCATGCAAATTTTTCAAGAAAATCCCTTCATAACTTTTTTAATTATGGCACTAAGGAAAAAAGGCAGAGAAACCAACGGGTGAACGGATCTTCACCAAAAGTTAATGATCTGTTCCTCCTAACATACCTCACAATTTCTGTAAATTTCTTAAAGAACTCTCTATAACTTTTTTGAGTTATCTTGATGACAGACATACAAATAGACAGGCAAACAAGCTCGACGAAAATATATCCTCTTTGCCACAGGTAATTATAATATGCTTTATTAGCTACGTATAGCGACGTGGTACACTAGGAACAGCTTATTCCTAGAGCTACATTAGAAAAAAAATCAAGTAATACCATCATTAAACGAAACGAACTACATTGCATTGCGGCCCATAGTTTGGCCCTGTTTGGTCATATTGTAGCCAGGACCATTACGGATCACTTTGAGTACGGTGTTGTCAGATATTTTGTCCATCCTGAGCTGGAGACTGAGATCGCATTTTGTTGTTCTGACTTGGAGGCAATTAGTGTATTTTTGGGCAAATATCATATATGCACTAGTTGGCCTCGGTAACTTCATCAGTCGCCCAAATATGTCATTATAGGCTACGCGTAGTCGTACAATAGACTTCTGCTTAAAGTTCGACCAAAGCGAGCTGCAGTACAGGGGACAGCAATAGCACCGGAACAGCTGGCATTTGACCTCTGCCGAGCAGTGACCAAACTTTCTAATTGGTATGGTGCCAATCCTATTCATTAAGAAAATCATTGGTGATTATATGACACAGATAAGAGAAGCTGTTCATATTTGTGAGATGGACACCATTGAGTCGAGTGACTTTATGGAAGGCCAGGTTGCTCCCAAGTTTAATATGCATGCAAACAGTTTTAATGGTACTATGTTCAATACAGAGTTTGCAAGCTTCAATTTCTCAAAGTGAGAGCAGTTTTTGCAGGCCGCTGGAAAAGGGAGAAGCAAGGACCATGTATGTCATCAGAAAGTCTGACAGCATTTACTGCAGTACGATTAATAGGACACCTCATAACGGCTGCGTTCAGAAGGGTGTTGATAATATCGATGAAATATTAAACGGAATTGGAGATAGTAAGCCTCCTTGTCGTATGCCCTACGTCCTGCCAAACGCTTATGGCATTGCCGCTCCCCACTTCATAGAGCATATTTTGTGAGTTGGATATCCTTACTTAAGGAAGTCTCTGTTTCTCAAGCATACAGTAAAATAGAGAGTAATGGTGAACTGGGTCAAATGTAGCCTTAACATCGAGAAAGCGCAAGTATATAGGAGAGCCACTGTCAATGAAATTATTTATGACCTGTATGCGTGTGAATATTGCCATTTCCGCTTCAGGATGGGTTTTGAAGCCAAACTGGTTGTCTGCGGTCATCATGAACGGTGGCATTCGCTTGTTAAGAACAAATTCTACCACTTTTGAGAGAGATGTAGTGACTGCTATCGGGCGAGAATTGCTCTTGTCTGTCACACATTTTGCTTCTTTTACAATTGGTTTAATTACTACTTTGATCAAGTCACCCGGGAGGAATCCCAAAGTAAAGCACCAGGTGACCAAAACTGCAAGCAGCGTTACTAGTCCAAGGGGCTAAATTTATAGACCTCAGCTGGCACATAGTCAGCGCCGGACGCTGTATTATTCTTCGGTCTTTTCAGCACTTGACAAACCTCATCTTCAGATACGGTGCATTGTTCATTAGAGGGAGCCAAATTATCAGGGATGCCATCAGCATGACCTTTTTGATTATCATCAGTAGAACAGTTGACACTACCGGCATAATGGGCTTTCCAATATTTCGCAATGTTACATTCCCCAGAGACTCCATTCACTGACTTTACAACGGTGCGGATTTAGGTTTATGACTTTTTATTTCTTTCCTAAAATCAGTGGATCTATTATGCGTAAGTTTACTAGGCAGCTTTTGCGCTCTAATCTCATTTTCACGTCTACGCACTTGCCTTAGCGCAATACGACCCAGATTGTGCCGCCTATTCTTTTCTTGCCATTTATGACTCGCCAGCAAGTGTTGTGAACAGTCCCACACGCAGGTTTGGATTGGACTTACATTTATTACCTCTGCCAAGGAGGTTATGTTTTCGTTGTGTTTGTTTGTCTATGTCTATAAGTTTGTCTGACTGTTTGTCTGTCTGTCTATCACCAAGATAACTCATAAAGTTATGACCTGATTTAGACGAAATTTACAGCGATTGTTAGATATGTTAGGAAGAACAGATGATTATCTTTTGGTGAAGATATGTCTATCCGTTTGTTTGTTCGTTTCTCTGCCTCATTTTTCTCAATGCTATAACTCAAACAGTTATGGATGGATTTTTATGAAATAAAAATGAGTTGTTAGGTACATAACAAAGAGTAAATTCTGGTAATGATCCGTTTATTCGTTAATTCGTTTGTCACTTTTTTTATGCTTGTTAGCACAATAACTCAAAAAATAATGAATGGATCTTTATGAAATTCATAGGGGTTGTTAGTAATGTTAAAAGACATGAATGATAAAATTTCGGTGCAGATCGGTTTGTTCGTTTGTATGTTTGACTCATGTTTGTCATAACGTTTGTTAGCAGTATAACTCAAAACGTTATGAACGGATCTTCAAGAAAATTGCACAAGCTGTTGTTACAATCCAAAGGCACAAATGACTATATTTTGGAGTTTATAGAAAGAAAATTATGGTTTCAGTGCCAATTTGAATTTTTTGCTACCGTTGCCTCGCTTGGCGGAGGTACGCGCTCTCAGAGTGCTCTAGTTCCATCTGCGTTTTCGATTCTGCGACTTTGTAGACCTGTAGACCTGGTGTCACTACGATTTTGCCGCCGGACCTGGTGCGACCGCAATTTTGCGAGTCTGTTTTTCATCTCTCCAATACGACTTTGGAATCGTTCATGCGGCATAGCCGCAGCTCTTTGCTGCAATGCCTAGCTCTGCTCATGAATAATATTGCCTTTTACTCGCTTTATTCAAACTAGCAAAATACAGCTGATTTTCATTATTTGAGTGTTCGTTAATTGCAAATTTGCTTATATGCGCATGAAAACTGCAACCACTGATGCTGTTTATGTGAGAAGTTCCCTCGCATGCGATGTGCGAGATCTGTGGGGTAAGAAGAGCTGTGCGGGAGATCCAATGCCCTATGCAGAATCTTGTTTCTTCCTTGTTAGAGTGTTTTCTTTTCAAGTAAAGTGTTGCAACATATCATTATTGCTGTATTTCAGCCTTGTTTTAGAGCAATTATTTTATGGAAAGTACGAGATTCACCATTAAGGATGTAAAAAAACTGGCCTTTCTTAAGTGATATAAATTCGATTTATACGAATTCACCTTATGAGAGCATTAACGCATCGTAACCATCGCACATAACGAGAACCAGGAGTACTTAATTGCCACCCATGTCACAGAACATGTCCCCTCAGAATATCCTCTCATATGATCCTCAAAACCACTTTACAGAAAGGATAAAAACTGTATAGCAAATGACACTTAAATATTCACCAACGAAGGAAAAAAACTCCATATCCTAAGGATGCCCGTGTGTGCTACGAATACTTGCTATAAAGCAGTTTTTTGCTGCAGTATAGATACTTGAGCCTGCACGACCAGCGCTCAGGCACAGATCAGATATTTTATACAGTGCTACACGATACGGCGGCATCATCAACACACACAAACCACCACCACCACCACCACCGTGCTGGCAGGCGTCGCGTGAATCATTGCTTAGTCTGCACCCGAGACCTGCGTACGTGGGTACGAGCCTCAATGAAAAGACGTGAACACAGGCACGTCTGCAGCAAATGCTTTCATTTCAGGAGTAGTGGGCCACTTGGCAGCAGCCCAAAGCGCACCAATGTACACAGCACAAGCAGGCAGGAAGGCAAGCACTTGCACTAGAACGCATGCATTGTTGCATTGTTTAAGGAAGATCTCTCGCTTGATGTCTTGGCTTAGGCGGCCCGGCAAATAGAGATTTTCTCCTTTTCCCAAGTGTTCGGTATGTCTCATGCACGCTGCGTTTTGTGATTCCACAGAGGAACATTTTTTCCATAAGTGATACACTAAAGGATCATCTACAATGTTTATTATCATGTTCTAAATTTTGAGTTATGAACACTGCTAACAGTCTTTCGAAAACACGTGTTTCCACAACTAATGGGCTGAGTTGATTACAACGGTACGCTAAAAACGAAGTAATTTTGTAGGGTTACTTACAACACACGTGCAATTAGCTCTTTAGTATTACCTCTATTGTGTGATCCATGAGCCATATATATATATAATTTACCAATATTACATTTGGCACCTCTTTAAATTTTGGCACTAAAATCAGTCCCTGTGTCCAAAAGCTGTATTAGAAAGAAGAGCCTCACTTACTCACAACACCGGGCGGCATCATACGCTCGCAAGAGCAAATTTTGCTCGGATCAGAAGTGCATTACCTGGCGATCTCCAGCGCGGTGCTACGCTGAGCTCCGCTGTCGACAGCTGCTCAATGCTCCTCTCCCCAGTAAATCGCTCCACAGAATAAATATCAAACGGGCACGGTGCGCTACCAGCGCAGAAACGCTATATGTTTGCCTAGAAACGTTTGTTTCGAAATGTACGGTTTATACTGAAAATAGCGAGATAAATGTTGGTAAGTCGGAGAGTAAATATACCCATGGTGCTTTTGCTTCGTAATGAACTTATTTCTCACTCTGGCAGATGTCGGCACGGAAAAATATAAAAATATATACATAGTGACCTTTTAAATATGTAGCCACGGGAGCAACGTACGTAAGGAAGTACTGTGAACAGTTAATACGTACAGTATTTAGAGAGTATACATGAACGCGTTGAGCAGTCAATAAAAGCAGGATATGGTAAATGGAAGTTTTCGTTGAAGTTTTTATAAGAAATTTTCGTGTTCCTTCTTATTTCGGTCTCTTGCATCTAACATTTTGCAATATTTTATTGGACACTGTGAGTTGCATTCTCATCACTTGTTTATAATTTGGTGAGCGTTTTCACTTCCTTCTGGCACCACCTATAATGGGTATTTTTTTTTTACTAATTTCCGATTAATGGCTTCAAGTTTTCACACAATGATGTGTATATTTTTTCTTATGCATTGAAAAAATGAAAAGATGTGGTAATTTGGCAAAAAAATGTATAAATTTTTCTTGATCGAAAAGTGGCAAGCAATACACCCCCAGACTGACATATAGATTTTTTTTGTGAAAGCTTCAAAATCTGTAGAGCTTCAAGCATCTCAACTCTTCTCAGTAAGATAGAATTTTCAGTGACCTGATGTGGTATGCTTCAATCAGCTGCTGCACTCCCCGAAGCGGCGAGGTCAACGAGGCTATCTGAAGCTCAGGACAAGCAAAGCCTGTTGCAGCTGAACTGCACTCGCAGTGTGAAGCGTTGTCGCCTCAGTTACATTTCAACATCGATCTTCTTAATAATACGGTCCTTTGATTATGTTTGCTGCATAATTGCATATTGACTTGAGTATTTGTTATGAACTATGCAGAACATTCGATAAGGTCAGGTTACACGACAGTCTTGTGAGCTACGTTGCTGCTTCAGAGAGTTCGCAGGAGTTGCTGGGTCTCTGTTTCAAGAGCAGGAAAGTGCATGCAGAGATTTCAAAGCTTTGTTGAATCCATATAGGCAGAATATAAGAAACTCCTTTATTGACACCTGCAAAAACTTGCTGGTTAAACGCGCTAATATTTTTATCAAATTTATTTATGTAGCTACTCTAATTTGTGTTTACAGAGACACCAGGACGCACTCGAATGTTTATTAAGATGAACGAGAGCTCAGGACCAGGAAGCGGCTTTTCCTGTTGTGGTTGTTGTTGGTTTATATTTTAGGAAGTCTCTGAGAGCTCGGCCACCTGGCTCCCCATTATCACCGGAAATTTGTAATAAAAATAGCAATAGGTCTTGCATTTTTATACCAGTGCCTGTAAACTATATATCTACGAAATAGGTATAGTGCTTTGATTTAAGGTTTGATGTCACGATTTTTGTGTCGTAATTATAATAACTAGCTGTACCCGTGAAAATTTTCACGGTTTACCAACATTATTTTGAGTGTTTGGAAAATTTCTTCTACCGGTATGCTTGTTGTTGGATTTAAATGTAATTAGTTGCACATCTAATTTAATCGTGTTTATTTTTGCAAATCGGTAGTTGCCCTCCTGGGGGTAGTTAACTTCCCAAGGGTTGTTGTCCTCCTAGGGGTCATTGTTTTTCCAGAAGGTAGTTGT
>LQNS02278091.1:24557700-24574172 GCA_001587735.2 Parhyale hawaiensis | reverse complement strand
GGACCCGTGCAATTCCTTTGGCAGTAAACCACGGTACAGGTTCCCAAAGCCTTATTCTTAAAAGTTTCGGGCGCATAAGCAATAATTAAAAAGACCTGGCTTGTGGCCGAGAGAGTAGTCACCAGCCGTATCACAGATACGCCAGCTTCTCAAACTCAATAAAGCTCGAATTTTCTTGTATCTATTAGTGATGAAGAGCATGACACAAAAGGTATGTAGGTAGGTACGTAGGTACTAGCGTATTAATGTATAGATTGTAAATAGCAAGTAAATAAATAAATTATTTGCAACGCTCGAACTTTTTCCTATGTTAAAGCGAAGAAGCTGTGTGTAAACCTCAGAGTAAGTATACGGGGAGACGACATAACCGAAATACTGCACGGCAGCCTGTAGGGCACTTCATGGTACGAGCTGGCTGACTTACTGGCTGGTTTGCATGCTAGCTTGCTGGCTGCCTGGAATGGGTAGCGTAGATGCAAGCTAAAATTTCTTTTATCTGTAAAGAAGTAAACCTAGACTTGTGCACTTCTTCATTTGCTTAAGCGGCGAATACTGTCCAGGCGGGAAAAATGTCAGATTTAAAGTTTTCGTTGCACTAGAGCTAAGTGGCGTTCGCTGTTCAGGTTACAATCCTCCATAAATATTCATCCCTTTCTGATCCCTGAATAATAATTGTTTGTAAGCAGGTGCCGCCGACCCAATCACGCTCGTTCAAATGGCTGCTGATTGAGTGTAGGCCAAGCCATGGAGGTTCTTATATCTAAAGTGACTTCGAGAACGGAGCTCATCAGGACGCCGTTGCAGAAGGCTGTCGTGAGAAAGCCACCGCGAATCCATTTTTGGTCTCACTATCGTCTCCCCCTATACTTACTCCGAGGTGCAAACAAGCAAGTAAATAAATAAATAACTAAATAACGTTCAAAGACTTTTAGTATAATACTAGGAGGCCAGCGACCCGTTGCGTCGTAATCACGATCGTCTTTGCTTTCTAAAAAAAAAGCATGTGATATTCAGCTGGTCACAAACTACACGCTATTTCAACGTTCACTCCTGTCCGTAGGCTACTGGTCGCCATCAGCAGCTTCTTTGCTTCTCAAAGGAATATTCAACACTCAGCCTGTAAGCAAGGTCAATTTATATGTTACGTATTCCACTTGTATTTCCCGTAGCAACTTTGAATTTAGTGCCTGTTCATGCAACCGAGCTCAAGTTTAACTACCATATCACAGATACAATCGAAAGAGATCTTCCACCCTCAAATTTCTTTCTCTCTTAAAGTGAAGAAACTGTGTGCAAACAAGACACAAGTAAGTAAAAAAATTAAGCCAATCTGCTGATACTGGCAAAGCGAATAAAATTTCAATTCTTTCGTGCACTTGACGTAGTTATGAAGTGGTCGGTATCGAATGTACGACGTTCCATAAATATCCATCTCGATCAGACTCCTGAACGATGTCATAGATTGCATGGTGGACTCTAAAGCTACCCAGAGGCGTAATTTCACCATTGACGCTTGAATGTCTTCCCATCTTAAAGTGAAGAACCTGTGTGCAAACAAGCATGGCCCAAGTAAATAAATAAACAAGCAAATAAGTTAGCAAACTAGAGCACTCTGAGAGCGCATACCTCCGCCAAGCCAGGCAACGGCAGTAAAAATTTCAAATTGGCTATGAAACCATGATTTTTATTGTATTAACTCCAAAATCTCCTCATTTGTACCTTTTGATAGCAATAACAGTTTGTGCAACTTTCTTGAAGATCCGTTCATAACTTTTCGAGTTATGCTGCTAATGAAGGTTATGACAAACACAAGTCAAACATAAAGCGAACAAACCGATCTGCACCAAAATTCAATCATTTATGTCTTTTAACATTACTAGCAACCCCTATGAACTTCATAAAGATCCATTTATTTTTTTTTTTAATTTATTGTGCTAACAAGTATTAAATTAAAAACGGTGACAAACGAACGAACAAACAAACAAACAGATCATTACCAAAATTTGGTCGTTTACTCTTCGTTATATACCTAATAGTTCAAGTGATTTTCATAAAATTCCGTCTATAACTTTGTGAGTTATGACATTGAGAAAAATGAGGCAGACAAACAAACAAACGGATGGACGGAGATTCACCAAAAGTTAATCAACTGTTCCTCCCAACATGCCAAACAATCCCTGCAAATTTCGTTCTAATCGGTTCATATCTTTTTGAGTTACCTTGGTGACAGATAGGCAGAAAGATAAACATACGGACAGACAAACGGACAGACATAACCTCCTTGGAGGTAATAACAATAAATGAAAAACGTTCACAGACTTTTAGTATAATGTAGATAGATTAGATATTGCCCCCGAGGGTCTCATGACAATCCCAGTATGACAAAATTCGTCGCCAGGATACGGTAGGCAGCGAGTGGTTCTTGAGTACTTTAGAGAGGAAAGTACCATAGTCTGTTTTATCTTGTTCTATAGCTATCGCATCAAATAAAACGAAATAATACTGGGCTACAGTTTGGAAAAGCCACGGGTCTCGCTATAGAGAAGGAAGCATCAGATACATCGTTGGAAAATGAAAACGTTAAAATTATAAAAAGCTGAATTTTCTGCAGACGATGAGGAACACAGCTTAGAAGATGCATGTAAAAATGTTTCAAGAACGAAGGAAGAATTGCCGCTGACAAGTTTATGTTGATTATGTTTATTGCCGGGTCTACGTCTTTATCAAAATACAGCAGCGAGTCCTTTGCTCGCAGATCATTTTGCGAGATCCACAGGTAAGATCAGAGGACGATATAAATAACATTGTATATGAGGTGTGTTAACATAGACGGGCTACGTTAAGGCAGCTGCACACGAGTGTCGGAATACGGGAACTTCTCCCATTCTTGGAAAAAAATAGTTCAGCGAGCGTGACAACAGCTTAACGTGTTTAGACATATCAATTCAAATTACGTATCGTTGCGTTTTAAAGCAATACGAACTATAGCACTCTAAGAGTGCATACCTCCGCCAAGTATGGCACCAGTATAAAAAATAATTCAAATTTGCTCTGAAAGCATGATTTCATTTGTATCAACTCCAAAATCTGATCATTTGTGCCTTTTAATAGTATTAACAGTTTCTGCAATTTTTTTTAAGATCTTTTCATAACTGTTTGAATTATGCTAGTGACAAACATTATAATACACACTACTCAAACATAGAAACGAATCAGCCGATCTGCACCAAAATTTAATCATTCATGTTTTGTAACATTAATAACAATTTCTGTAAGTTTCATAAGGATTCACTCAAAACTTTTTGAGTTATGGTATTGAGAAAAATGAGGCAGACAAACAAACGGATGGGCGGATCTTCACCAAAAGTTAATCATCTGTTCCTCCTTACATACTTACTTATCCCTGTTAATTTCGTCTAGATCCGTTCATACTTTGCGAGTTATCTGGATGACAGACAGACAAACGGATAGACAAACCCCACGAACACTTAACCTCCTTGGCGGAGGTAATAAGAGAGATAGTCGAAAGTGAGCAAGGGGCACTTTCCGCAGGAGAATAACAGTCACTGCTGTGTGGCGGTTCACATTTTAAACAGTGTTTGTGCATCATAATATTAGACAATCAAAGTTGCGCCCGTTGCAACTGAAGCGGAAAGGTAGGGAGAAACATTTTTGTGTTTCGACTCTGGTGTGCAGCAGACTTTAGGTTAGACGGAGCACGTCGGTGTTAAGTGACTGGTGTTACTTATAACGGAGTTAAGTTCCGTTAGAAGAGCTACGTTAGGTCAAACTAAAGTGAGACATAATAGCGTAGTTTACGATTACTGCACTTTAGGAATGAAAACATTAACCGTGTAATTTCCACGGGTCCCGTTTGTTGCATTATTGTTTTCGCAGGACACCACATGCTGCATTAGCCTGTCAGTCATTTAAGACGTTGGCCATACATTGTAGTAATGTTAGCCTTACGTTATGTTGCAACGTTGGCCCTACATTACAAGTACATTATTGGCGCAAGATTCATGTACAGTATTGGCTCAACAGTTATTTACAAGGCAGGTAAAATATTCAATACCATTTTGGCAAAACATACGTTGACCATGTTACCAGGGATAGGAAAACAACATTGGAACAACTTTCAAACATTGAGCCAATATTGGGATGCAAGGCTGGTCCGACTTTAAGCCAAGATTCGGTGCCATGCTGGCTCAGTTCGATAAAGTATTCTATTGTTTACAACATCCCAATTAATCTGTGCACTAATCAGGGTACAATAAAACAGTGGCACTTCCGCACAGTTAAACAGGCACATTCGGGAGATCTGCTCCGACAACGACTGTTAGCTGTCACGCAGAATGCCATATGCAACTACAAGCTATATACTTCTTTATTAGCTGTACATAAAGGCAGTATAAAGAGGGAGTAGTATCGCGTGAAACATTTTTCTAATGTGTATCAGCAAGGGTGTGTTGCAATCACGCCAAAACCGGGCTAATGCGCTCTGAAAAAAGTTACAGTAACCCGAAAAGTGATTGCGATAGCGTCATCTAGCGACAAGCGGTGTAAGCTCAACTGTGTTTAAATTCCATTTTAATGGGAATTTTGGCAATATCAGTACCAAATAACTTACATGATTTACTTATTCTGATGCATGGAGTTCATTTGTTGCATATTTGATCAATTTAGTACTCTTTTAATTCAAAATAGACGTTTGTGGTCAGTGACTTGCATTACCGTAATCCGTGTTGCAGTCTTCATTTAAGCAATGATTGAAGTACAGGTTGGGACTGGCTGGGTCACCGGTGTAGCACCGGTAACCCAGAAATGCTGATTGCGACACACCCCAACTTAACGGCATTTCCTCACTGAAAAATTGCAGAAAAACATCTGACAACATTAAGATGTTACCTTTCTTTCGTTGTGCCTTAGGAGGTGAAATTTTGTTACCATCCTCAGTGATGTATCAACTCGGGGCGCTGGGACTTCCGAGAGTCTAGCCTCGTATCTTTACTAAGTATGCAGCGAAATGACTTGCTCCAATTTTTTCTCCAGAGTATACGGAGCATAGGCATGCAAACAATAATTTTTCATGATGTTTGCGTGATGAAATTGACAGAACGTCAAGGCACACGTAGAGTGCGCGTGTATCGGGACGTTGACTGCGGTTTAAATATCTTAGGGTTAAATTGTAAACAAGTTGCACGGTATGAAACCGGAAATTCTAAATATTGTACACCAATCCTAGAAATAGGATGATACACTGACAATCTAATTTTCAAACTAAAAAGACGTGTTCTCTCCCCCACCTCACTGTAGGAAACAGAAGCTTCGACTTCAAAAAATCCCTCACGAGAGCTCTGAAACTGTCAAGAAAATTGATATCAAAAGGTATTCATCAATATAGGCGATGAAATTTATTCGAGCAATCGCTAAAAAACCCTGGTTTAACTATGAACTCAAGAAGAACTTCACAATCGAATCACATTCATTCTGTTGCTATTGAAGCTCAAAAACATACAAAGATCCTAATAAGCAGAGCTCAGCAGCGGATTGGGGTACGTAATCATAAAATTGAAGAATCTGTGAGCTAATGCGAGAAGTGCAGTAACGCCATAGATTATACCTAAGGCATTACTGCACTAGAAACATTAAACTTCCAATTACGCCTTTCGGTCCTTTCTCTCATAATGCGAGTTTATGCACATTTGCAATCGTGCACTTCCTACAAAAAAGACAGAATAATTCACAAGGAAAAGTGATGAACACATGCTCGTCATTAGCAGAATATTCACACATGGAAAATGTTGCAGGTTTGAAAAAAATATCCTGTGTGAAAGGAATTTTTTCTTGTGTGTGTTTACAGGGCACATCTCGTAAATAATGGAGAACAGCGATTCTGTTGGTTGGGCGCTCGCAGCGGTCCCACGCCCAACTCCAGACCACTGAGGAGCGCAGCAAAGCATCAGAAAGTTCCCTTTACTTGAAAAATAAGCTTGTTTTGAAACAGCTTCTGTAGTTTGAAAAATTGGGCTCCACCAACTTGGGAATAATTTACATTGCAACTTCTATTTTAGATCTAAAACCCAATAATAAAAAACCCACTTCTTAATTGAAGATACAAAATATTTGCTATATTTACATGTTTCCACCTTGGGACTCTTTTTTTTATATTTATTCGGCATGAATATTTTCTTTTCTAATCAAGGAGTGAGGCTCTCTAAAAATTGGACCAGCCCTCCAAAATGGGAAGTTTTGCTTAAGGGTCTAACAGTTTTTCTTGAAAAGTAGTATGCTCACACTTGGTGGACACACTATTATCATGCTCAAAGGTTCCAATTATCTCGGTTACTTGGAATATAAGTCACGATCTTTACAAAATGTGCTCTGTATTGCTTGTGCGGCATTGGAAGCAGATGTCGCTGGTTTAGAGAAATTCCCTGCGTTTTCTGTGATTGCCTTCATCAGTATTCTGGCACTCATTTCCCTAGAGAAACCACATCATGCAGATAAACGGGCAGAGCATGGGTAGCAATCCCAAAACAAAACACCATCGGTCACTATTGGGTTGTGGATGCAATTGAGAGAGCTCAAACAGTAAATAATGACCGCGCTGAGGAGTTTTGGGTATCACTGGAGCAACACAAACGAATGAATCGCAACGATTAGTATTTCCAGTAAGACGAGGTCATCCGGCCGCGTAAACTAACTTCCTGTATAGTCTCAGTACCCTGACTGCGACAGTAATTTCAGAAGAGGCTGCTCAACGGAAATTGTAACGTTGAGTGGTACCGCATTTACAGGACTCGAGCCCCCAGCTTGTCTGATGGAGATTCTCTCAGTGACACCACAAGAACCATCAATAGATTATTGAACTAGAGGCAATAATGATAGAAAAAAATAGAAACACCCAACAGTAGATTGCGTTCAAGCACGTAATAATTTTAATTGCCAGCGCGCCTCCTACATCAAAGACTCCACTCGCAGCACATTTTGACAAGATGATTCTTGTGCAAAAGACCGAGACATCAAAAACTTTGAGGAATGATAGTGCACAAACTGAAATTTAAATAGACCTCTGTAGGAATTATTGGCATTTTCAAAACCAAAAAGGCTTACTCAACACCAAATAAGAAACCTTGTCGCCTGCAGAACACTTCCCTATTGCAAACATGCGAGCCCTGTGAGAGCACTCAAGTTGTCTGCACACGAGAGTTAAAATCGTGAAACTCTTCACGTTCTAGAAGCAAAGCTTTCTATGTCGGTGATAACCTAACGAATATGAACCATGTTGTAAAAGAAGTGGATATCGTTGTAGGTTTAACCTCTTTACGTGCTAACCAGAGTATATTCGCAGAGCAGTTCCTGATGTTTGTATGTTATTTCTACCAAACTGCAAGATTTAAAAGAATAATACTTTACGGGGTTAAACTCCCTTAAAATGGAGAGAAAATTCAAGGAAAAGTGTGCAGGTTGCTAAAATAGTCAGCATAATTTTGTCACAGTATAATATTTGGCAAGTAGCAGCTATATCCGAGGTAATGTAATCGAGAGGGCGGGGAGAAATGTCTCAATGTTTTGACTCTCAGGTGCAGCACTGCTCATTTACTTGCAAGGGGCACCCAACGCAGAGCGAATGACTTCCGAAGAGATAAAACCTTATCAAAATTCATATCTTCCGTGCGCAACATTGTACTGCTTCTGAGCATGTCTTTAACTCTTTTTTAAAGAATTAATTTCCATCTCTCTAAGGAATGACAGTAAATGAAGTGTAACAGATATGTAACTGCATAAAAGTTAGTGTTAATTAAAACCCGTAATATATATGTTTTAGACCCAACATAAAAACCACAGACTTTGGCATTCAAAAATGTTATATTTAAAAATAAATTTCCCTTCTTTTCATCATTTTTACAACGTTTTACTAGGAGTGCAATAATAAAATATTATAGTACTCTGACAGTGCATACTTCCGCCAAGCAGTGTAATGTTAACGTTAAAATCATATTGGTCCTGAAACCGAATTTTCTCTTTTAGCACAAGCAAAATTTGATCATTTGTGACACATGACTTTTTGAACAGTTCCTGTAGCGCTCCTACATATCTGTCCGTAATATTGTGAGTTATATGTTGACGAACAGGAAGACACACATCATAGTCTAACACACAAAAGGGCCAGCCGATCAACTCCAATAATTGGTCATTTGTGCCTTGTAACATGTCTAACAGTTTCTGGAAAGTTCATGAAGATCCGTTCATACCTTTTTGGGTCATGTTGTTAATATAAAATCAAACACGGAGGCAAATAAACGAACGAACGAACGAACAGATCATTACAAAAATTATATCATTTTCTTTTCGAAACATTTCTAACAATCCGTGCAAATTTTATGAAAATCTCCCTGTAACTGTTTGAGTTATGTTGCCAAGAAAAATAGACAGACAAACGCACAAACGGTTAAGCGGATCCTCACCAGAAGTTAAATATCTGTTCTTTCTAACATGCCTGGCAATCCCAGTCAATTTCCGTCCATAACTTTTTGCGTTATCTTGGTGATAGACAAGCACAACCTCGATAATAATATAACCTCCTTGGCGGTGGTAGAAATTTGAGGAGCACCTAGGCAGTAGGACATAGTAGGTATAATGCTATGATGGAAAGCTCGATTAGAAGTAGTGTTAAAATGTTCCGACACAACAGTGCCTAGATGCATCCTTCCGAATTCGCGTTTTAGGGAATTCCTTCACTAGTGCAGTAGATCAAATATTGCGGAATTTCGACACCCAGTAACTTTTGGCTAGCGTGGGTATTGGACTTTATGATGGTAAAGCCAAACGCATCGTTCTACTGTTTGTTGTGCTAGCACTGTAAAAATGGCGGAAGTAGAGAGGGGTAAAATTAGCCAAAAGATAAAAAAAAAACTTACTAGATACCCAGATAGTACTCTGGTGTCCATGGTTTGTGAATGGGTGCACTATACAAAGATGGTACGTGGCAGCCTTAGTTACCTTTCCAGCAGTTGCAGTTCCAAAAAATACTAGTTATTCCAGAATATCTAATGTAGGTATTGTCAGCTCGTGAGTAGCTATCACCCACGAGGGTAGGACAGCACTAGCACTGTTCTTATCGCTGACGGGTACTAACCTTGAGGCTGTCGCGTAATATCGAGTAGCAGATGATCAATCAGACTTTCGGTTATCAGTTGGGCATACATCCTACTTTTCCAGAATCATTCCGGATAGCTTACACAGGTTCAAGGAAGATTATTGAAATATTTTGCAGATGTCTGGCAGGAATATTGAACCTGCAAGACTCCCGTTACATGGAGAAGCTCCGCAGAGTATTAGAAAAATACCGCGAAATATTTCGTAAACCTGTTTCATATAATTATATCTGAAGTGGTGTTTAAGTGCATGGAGGATACAAGGTGGACAGAACGTACACAATTATGCAAAAACTGATATGGAGCGGCATAGACACTGGTAGGACAATGGTGAGTACGGTAGAAGATTCACTTCGTGAGAAATGCGTTCCAGCAGGATTCGCTAATTACGGCACTCCCTGAATTACGGCTCCTCTGAATTTCATGATTTTATGTTAGACGATGTTGATGTTCACACAGTCAGTTCAAAAAAGGTAAACGCACGCCTAAGCGCATCGCAAATTTTACGTCAAAGTGGAAAAGCATTTTTTTTTTGTCGTAGAGTTCGCAAAACGCAGTTTTCAGAAGGGAGGAGTGTAAGCGCAAAAGAGCAAAATTCTAGTGCATCAAGACTATAAGCCTACACTGCATTTTAAAACAAATAATTGATGTTAAATTAACATAATATAAAGGAAAAGTAAACTTGGCTGTACTCTCTAACCTGATACAACTAACAACAATAGAGTGTACGGCTGTAGTCGATCATTGTCAAGAGCCAAAAGAGCCAAGGTGCCATGCATGGACTGAAAACTCTAATGCAACGACCCGTACAGCCTACCCACCCCCCCCTTTCACTTCTGAGAAAGTGCCTCCACGGTAGCTGAACAAATGTCTAGTGCTCAGGCAGCGCTTGCAGCGCCGCAAGAGCCCGCTTGCCTAGGTTGGCACTCGAACTTGCAACGCTCAGTGCTATGAACTCAGCACTTTAGGCTGCCGCTACCTCAGCTATGAAAAAGGTAAGAGCAATTAAATGATAACAGCATTGAATTATTTACAGAACAAAGTATTGTATTATCAGTTATTGTACACGTGGTCGACAATTTCAAGTCGATATTGTAAATGTTAAATTACATTAAAATTGTTCATTTGACTATTGTTGAAACCTGCGCTTACACTTACATCGACTTTGAAAGAATATAAAATGCTCCATTGTGCGTTTGAATATATACCGTATATGTTTAGTCTGGCCATTACTTACTGTCCTTAGAGAAAAACGTCAGTTTGTGTTTCTGCCTCCCACCTCTAAGTTACGGAGGTAGTTTAACTGTTGGCAATCTTCTGTTACAGGTCAAATATAAGGCTACTCTACCAGCTACAGCTAATAAGGCATAGTGTCGTTAAATTTTATTTAAATTATTTCGAATAAGTTGTCTAGTTAGTATTATGTGTAGTATAACATCCGGAAATATCAGCTTGAGATAAGCATTCAAGCAATCAGATCAAACTGCATTCATCAACTTTTTAATGACATTGTACAATAACACGGCAAGTTCCACCGCATCCCGTAACTTTGTAACTTGACTGTACTGCCGCACGCTAGCACGCGACTGAAGACATACAGTAAGTTACGCTCCCCTTCCGGCCTTTGTCTGAACTACCGCCTCCACGCAGCGGCAGTCACATCTTCCTTTTGAGCGGTTATCAACAAATTAGCGTAAAATAAGCTTGGTAGTCGATGTGAATTTTTGTTGTTTTGTTTTGGCCCTGAAAATATTATATGTACGATTTATGATAGCGGTGGGCCACTTATTAATATTTAAAGCTATTGAGGAATTACCACACTTGTTAGAAGAGGACTGTAAGAAATATTTTAGGGCAATTGAAAAGCTCATTTGAGAATTCATTTTTTTTTTTTTTGTAAATTCGGCCACTGTTCTGCTGAAATGTATGTCTATTCATATACACATTATACCACTATTTAGACTGAATTACGGAACAGAACGCATTGAAAGACACGCTCTCAAGTATTGCATATCAGTGCCCAGTTTAGAAAAAATGGATCTGAACATTACGTAACCGAAGCCGCCCAACAGGCAGAAGTGTTGAACCACTGCATTTCAGACGTCGTCTAACAAGACGTGACCGAGCATTAGATAACTAAATCGTGTAATAGAAAGAGGCGAGGGAGCCCTGCATAGCCGAGCCCAGCTGAGGAAGTGTTCGTCTTGATGTATTTTGTGGCTCAATATTTTAAGTTTTTCGTTTCTTTATGGTGCAATGGTCCCTAAAATGCATGCATTATAGTCTCATTAATTCTACAAACTGAAGAAGTGGGCCACATTGCACGAAATGGCCCCAGCCGGTGCTAGTATTTTCTCTTCCAGTCGAGGTCAAGCCATTTTGCTTCTTTTAGTTTTCACACAGAATTGCTTACGACCAAATACAGCTGACTGCATCGATCAGCTGTTGCCGGGCGCTGTGCCCCCTGGTTGCCGAGCCCCTCAGTGCTTGCACTGCTTGCTTTGTTCCACGAGCGCAGCAGCTGCAGCTGCTCTCTTTTTCTTCAGAGAGGCACACCCTCCGTGTCTCCGGGCCCGGCTGCCGGCAGGCTCTTTGTTACAACCATGCCTGGTGATCGCCCTCACGGTACACCACGCTTGTTTGTTTTGTTTTTCCCTTGTATGCATTTGCACGTAGGGTTCGCAGTGTCGCTAGCGGCTAGAATAAAAGCTAGTAATTTACCACGACGCTACAGTTTCACCCTGAGCTCGGTACGCCGAGACCGTTGCTGTTGCCAGCCTCGAGGCACGCAGGCCTCCAGCAGCAACAGCGCGTGAAAGAAAACTTTGAAAATGAGCTCGCCCCCGCCGGCTCCCCTCCGTCTTGTGGCACTCAAGGTCACCGAGGACGATATCGTGCGAGAGTTAGAGAGTAGAGATAGTGGAGCACCAATGCCCCTTCAATTATTGTGACGAATGGGAGGAGTATTATTAATATGAGAGAAGGAACTGCCTGAATAACATGTATAAACCTTGACGAAAGTTTNAGTTAGAGAGTAGAGATAGTGGAGCACCAATGCCCCTTCAATTATTGTGACGAATGGGAGGAGTATTATTAATATGAGAGAAGGAACTGCCTGAATAACATGTATAAACCTTGACGAAAGTTTGTGCTAGCGAGGTAAGAGGGCCGATCCATTGGACTAACAGACTAGTAAATATATATAGATATATATTAGGACAAGTCAGTTATATTATTCGTCACGTAACACTTAAGAAATATGCTCATCACAGGAGCTCACTTGACAAAAATTTAATTTGGGTTGTGCAACTTGTATGACTAGCAGCAAAGGCCGACTCCAGTATTCAGCGGTTACTTGGAGGACGGCTTCATATATAGACAACCAGAGGATGGAAACGATCAGCACGAAAAATTATAATATTCCAGAACTATGCAGCGTTAATTGAAAGAGCTTAAATATCCATTTGATCCTGTGTCTGTGCGAAATAAACGATTAATATTTAAAGCTGTGTCTCTCTAAAACTTCAACATTTGAGCTTCCAACAAAGTAGGTTATTATATAATTGGAAGAGCTTACTCTCCTTCCCATTATGGACGCAAAATTTATCTAAACGAACCGGTTCTTTGTACCATGACGTTGTTTGATTATTTTATTATTCATTCATTAATTCAGCACCTTGCTCTTCATTAATTTACATTATCATTATTATGTTCATTATTATCATTGATCATGAGATATATATATATGTATAAAACACGCATAACTCCATAAAAATTACGCAGAATAGATATTTAATACTCCAGCACTCTGAGAGCGCATACCTCCGCCAAGCGAGGCAACGGTAGGAAAACTTCAAGTTGGCTCTGAAACCACGATTTTCTTTGTATCAACTCCAAAATCTAATCATTTGTGCCTTCTCAGAGTAATAACAGCTTGTGCAATTTTCTTGATGATCCCTTCGAATTTTTTTGAGTTATGCTGCTTACAAACGTTATGCCAAACGTGGGTCAAACATACAAATGAACGAACCGATCTGCACCAAACTTTAACCATTTATGTCTTTTAACATTACTAACAACCCTTATGAATTTCTTAAAGATCCATTCATTATTCTTTGAGTTATTGTGCTAACAAGAATAAAATTATATACAATGACAAACAAACGAACAAACAAACGCATCATCACAAAAATTCGGTCAATTACTCTTTGTGATATACCTAACAACTCATATGAATTTCATAAAATTCTGCTCATAACTTTTTGAGTTACGGCATTGAGAAAAATGAGGCAGACAAACGAACAAACGATCTTCACAAAAGTTAATCATCTGTTCCTCCTAACATACCTAACAATCCCTGTAATTTTCGTCAAAATCGGTCCATAACTTTTTGATTTATCTAGGTGACAGACAGACAGATAAACAAACGGACAGACAGACAGCCAAATCCGACGAAAACATAACCTCCTTGGCGGAGGTAACAAGCGGTTGCAGGGTACAGACGTACAGGCAATAAACTGGTGTCCACTTCTGTCCAGCTAGCCAGCATTTGACCAGTCATGGCTTACAGCACATACATGGTATTGACCGAGCCCGTTACGTGCAATATCTACAGTTCTGCAAGCGTACACGTGTATGCTACACCAAAATTTGAAGGAGACCTCGTCTCTAAAGCGATCAGCCGAGTCAACTAAGGTGAAACATTAATAATAGAAACTACGCGCCTATACAAATTGCGGCTAGAAATCAGAGAACGGCAGCAGGCACTATAAGCCGCTAGTTCTTCGCCAGTTAGGGTCGCACTGCTCTGCGGTGTGGCGGCCGCACATCTGGCAATTAACTAGAGCCCGGATTTCTATGCTCTAATACAATAAAAGCTATAACGCCTATAAGAGCATAGCAAAAATATGCTGGAGAGGCATTAGACATTTGTATATTAGGCATATAAATGCCAAGTGAAGCATAAAAGTTGTGATAATTGCCCTAAAATAAATAGCATGGTAATTTTCGATGTTATTACCTCAGCCAAAAAGGTTATGTTTTCGTCGGGTTTGTCTGCCTGTCTACTGTTTGTTTGTTTGTCTGTCTGTTTGTCTATTTGTCTGTCACCAAGATAACTCAAAAAATCATGAACCGATTTGGATGAAATTTAACGGGATTGTTGGGTATGTTAGGAGGAACAGATGATCAACTTTTGGTGAAGATATGTCCATCCGTTTGTTTGTTTGTCTGCCTCATTTTTCTTGATGCTATAACTCAAAAACTTATGGATGGATTTCGATGAAGTTAACATGATTTGTTAGGTATATAACAAAGAGTAAATGATCAAATTTTGGTAATGATTCGTTTGTTCGTTCGTTCGTTTGTCACTGTTTTTAATTTTATGCTTGTTAGCACAATAACTCAAAAAGTAATGAATAAATCTTTATGAAATTTATAGGGATTGTTATTATTGTTAAAAGACATAAATGATCAAGTTTTGGTGCAGATCGGTTTGTTCGTTTGTATGTTTGACTCATGTTTGTCATAACGTTTGTTAACAGTAAAACTCAAAAAGTTATAAACGGATCTTCAAGAAAATTGAACAAGCTATTATTAATATACAAAGGCACAAATGATCAGATTTTGGAGTTTGTAGAAAGAAAATTATGGTTTCAGAGCCCATTTGAATTTTTTTCTACCGTTGCCTCATTTGGCGGAGGTATGCGCTCTCAGAGTGCTCTAGTAATAACATTTTTTTCTGTAACGTTTTCTTTCTTACGTAATTCTAGAAATTCATTCTGGTACAAGTGCTCGCGCAGCAGACATTATTAAGTATGCCTAAAATTAAATGGCCTTGCAGTGTTCGCATTAGACACTTAGTTGAAGAATTTCGATAGGTTTTTGTTGTTATATGACAATGTTGAATTGCAATGTAAGCTTTGCAATACCAAGCTTAGCGTTAAAAAGTCCAATGTTACATCACATTTACAGCTACTCAACATAGGTATACAAATGTTACCCGTTGTTCAGCCAACGTCAATGAAAATGAAAATGCGCCTATGTCTCTCCGAGTACGTCACAGTTCTATCTTGACTTTTTTTTTGCTTTAGTAAGGGCTAATATTCCTATATGGAAATTCGCAAATGATGCATTTAAAGGCTTCTTTGAGAAGTAAACTGGGTTTGTTGTCCCAAACGAATCTACTGTAAGAAAAACGTATGTTGAAAAGCATTGTTTATCTACATTGGGAAAAATTAGAGCAATAGTTGAGGAAATAAAATGTGGCTTAGTGTAGACGAGTCTACTGATTGATAACACTGGGAAACAGATAGCCAATGCAATAATAAGGACAATATAGTGATAATTTATGGTCCTGGAAATTCTAAACTTTGTTCTTAGTTGCTATCATGTTATGCATGCCCGCTCTGTCATAAAATGACAGCGAATAATTTGTGTTTATCCTTCTTCATTTTTTAACCATGCTTTCCTACATACAATTGCCAACTTTAAAGATCATCCAGATTAGATTAGATTAGATAGGCGGCAGTAGGCGAACAAAGAGGCCCATTCCCAAAGAGACATCGGGACTAAAATCCCGGCCTCTTTGAGCTATTGCCATTATGTTAGTAGGATATAGAGGATTGGGGAAACGAGAGGAGAAAAAACGGAAGACGAAAGAGAAAAAAAGAAAGAGAAAAAAATAAAAAATAAAAAACAGAGGGGAAGAAGAATCTCCGCCATGAATGCCCCCAAGTCTGATCGATTGCCGCTGATATACGGAGCATAAATATATAGATGGAGCGGAAGTGAGAAGAAGTCAGCATAAAATGGTTTGGGAAGCTTTGGGCGTTAAGTGTTTGCGACTCCTGGAGGAGGAGTTCTTAGCTGAGGAGGATATGTCTCCCAGTGTATGTCAAGACGATTTTTAAATGAGTTGACCGACTCCACAGAAACAACATCGGAAGGTAGTCTATTCCAAATGCCGACTATGAAATAGGGAAAGAACTGCTGACTTGAGGTTGTTCTTCGAGCTTTATGCTTGAGTTTTTGACCGTTGTTTCGCAAGTGATTATTAAGGTCTCTTTCAAAGAGTCCCGTTATGGGTACGTCGTTGAAGCCATTTAAGTACTTGAATGTTTCTATTAGTTGCCCTGTGAGTCGTCTTTGCTCGAGAGAGATAAGACCCAGTTCTTTTAGGCGACGTTCATACGACTTGTTTTTCAGCTGAGGTATCAACTTCGTTGCTCTGCGTTGGACTCTCTCCATGTTATCGATATCTTTACAGAGATGCGGCGACCAGAATTGAACAGCAAATTCTAAGTGTGGCCT
>LQNS02278091.1:24533007-24553648 GCA_001587735.2 Parhyale hawaiensis | reverse complement strand
CTAAATATACTAAAATCAACGGTATGTTATGGTTGATATATCTACCATACTGTTTCATCATCCATAATCGACTTTAATCTCTCATACACTACTATATTCTACTATAATCACAACCATAATTTCCGACTGGGAATGCGCATTCTTCTTATTAGTATTTGACACATGTTATTTCTTTAACATGCGGTGGGGTGCACCTTTATATAAGGATTTCCAAAGCGCACCCGCTGGTTCACCAATGTGAACTGTTCGAGAACTACTGAGGGATATTTTAGGCACCGCTGAGTTTGTGCTCCACTGTGTCCATGCATGCTTCTGTCACTGGGCTACGACTTACTGCGCTTTCACCGTCACTCAACTGCGCAAATGTGCATGTAACCTTCCCATCTTTTTATTTTAATTAATAGTTCGAACACGCTGTCTATGCGAACTAAGGTTCTTGCTTCAATGAAGAAATACTACTCTCTCTTCTCTCAAGAAATGACGGGTGTCTAGTTGATGATGTTACTTGCACTCTCACAAACACGTTATTTAGGAGAGATAGACTAGTAGTTCAAGCGCAGCAACATCAGAGAATTACATTTATTTCTTATTTGAAGCTTACGGTGTTACATCGCTGGCTGAATTACCCTTGCATATTTGCTTCCGTTCAACACTTCAGCTGCTAATTCAGTGCTGCCTCGATACACAGCCACTCGTGCCACAGCAGAGTTATGGGACCTACACCCACCCACTGCATCAGCAACAGCAATGAGAAAGCCTAAAGAATGAGTCACGCGATGAGTCGCACAATCGATGTTCCCCATCACAGGGACGCACTGCTCTGCAAGAACGTAGATGAGTCTGTAACTTCCATGGAATACTCTCCTGAATTGTTAAATGAGCCTGTAAGCTGAAAATGTTGTGTATTTTGATGAATATTTGGTGCAGATGTTGTGAATGAGTGTTGAGAGAGTGAAATCTCGTTTTTGAACGACGACGTTTCGGTCGACTGATGAATAGCAATGAAAATATTATAGGAAATGTAATGAACCTAGGCTTGAAAATAATGTACTTGAATGCCATAATTTCCAAATGTAATTTATACCTCCTACAATTTGTAACGATTCACCATAGACCACAACAGTACTTGACTCTTAGGTCCAAAAGTGGCCTCTGACGCTTGCAGCCAAAATAAGAAAAATGGGATTTTCTCAAGAGCTATTATGAACATGTCCAGACACGGTCATGCAGGTAAGCGCCCAAGTGCGTACCCGCCGTATCCAAGATGTTGGGTTTCTTGGAAGTTTTTTCCTTAGTATTAGATAGGGGGAAAAGTTGTAATGCTCTTAATTTCATAATTATTTTCCTAATAACTCTTGAGAAAATCCTATTTTCCGTTGCCGCCAGAGTCACACCTAAGAGTCAAGTACTGTCGCGGGCTATGAATTGACATTCTCACTTCTTGTTAATATGATATGTTTGACTGCCATTTTATCTTTGGCCTACACTTTTTAGTTCGTAATACATTAGCAAGGTTGCCAGTTTATTCCTAAAGTTTTCTTTTAAATACTTATTGGACAGCGAAACTGAGTATTCGCAGCAGTTGCTACTCGTGGTCCAGTGACGGCCCTCTGCACATAGGCAGAACAACTACCGCACGTATTTAAAAACATTGGGTACAACAGACATGATTGATGGGCACGGTGGAGGTGAACTCAGCTAAGCTCGTGACTTTTGCCTTATCCGCAATTGTAGTCAAGAGCGCTATTTTCCTCCCCTTTGAATCAAACTTTAGGCATAAAAATTCAAAATGTCTACCGTAAAGACTGGTCGCAACTCAATACTACTCAGTAATATGGAGGTGTCTCCTACATTGAACCGAAATTTGCATGTGACTAATTACACCTGCGAGATCATCCACAGTGGCAATACTAAGCCACCTGTCTGAAGTTCTGGAAAGTTAAGCCATAGACCGCAACAGTACTTGACTCTTAAGTCTGACGCTGGCGGTCAAAAGTCGGCAACGGAAAAATGGGTTTTTCTCAACAGCTATTAGGAAAATAATTATGAAATTTGAAATTGGGAGCAAAACAACTTTCCCCCTATCTAATACTAAAGAAAAAAAATCCAAGGTACCCAACATTTTTTTGCGGTGAAGATATCTTAGATGCGGCGGGGACGCACTTGGGCGCTTGCCTGGACCAAGGAGCTTCTAATGGAGTACCATATTAGAACCTCCTTGGTCTGGGCAGGTTCATAACAGTTCTTGAGAAAAACCCATTTTGGCCGCCAGCGTCAACGTTTTGGACCTAAAAGTCAAGTACTGTTGCGGTCTATGCTCGTGCCTATATGTAGTTTAGCTTGCCTTCGCCGTGCCAATCGGTGTCGTCTACATGTGATTTTGTTGTGACGGTGAATTAACTCTGAGCAGCTACTATTTGTGGGAAAATTTTGCCACATTGAATTAGTCTTGACTATGTTAACTCTGCCAACGGTGAGGTTTCAAACCTAAGTATGAGTGCGGAGATTGATATAGCCTACACATATGGAAGGCAGCGACTATTTTTGTTGAAGTAAATAAATGCTTCATTGGCTTAGAAAATTATGCCCTGTATATGTTGCTACCGAATAGTAGAAATTTTTTTATGAAAAGAAAATCAACTCGCATCTCCATGAGTAAAGTTACTTTAGCTTAGTATCGGCGAGCGCTTCGCATTGAAAATAGTTGGAAGAAGAACTACGCTCGATTTGGTAGGCAATAAGTTTATGCTTCAAGCAAACAAACCAATAAGCAAAAAGACTGTAGACATAATAGAGTCTATGTATGAGAGCACACGATGGAAAGAAATAAAATGCATACTTTAGAATTCGATGTTTCTCGATACCAAAAGAAAGTTTCGAAAAGATCCAGAATAAAAATTATTTTGTGTAAGCACTTTCAATTCCTTCCCGCACGATACACAGAAATAAAATCGAGTAGCTGTTTGTACTTATTTCTTGAAATCAACTCCAAGCTGCAGAGTTCAGAGGGATGGCTACATTACGCTGCTGTCAAAGGGAGCGTCAGTATCTAAGGAAGAACTGTACGCCGCTGGCGCACAACGCCCTATACTATACCAGCAGTGTGCCTGAGTGCTAATAGGCAGCTGTTTATCCTGTAATAGATTAAATTCTAGCATATCTCTTGAGAAGGGCACTGAGAACTCAAATCCTCCTTCGCATATTTCGGTTGCTTCTACACTCAATGTCAACGAATGTTAGTGATAATTTCGTAGTCGGAATAATTATTCATCAGGAGCGTTTCCACTTTTTTTCTATACCTGTGCGAACGAAACTGCGGTACCGCACACTGTCATATCCAAAGATGGCCGTGGTCAGAGTTGCGGTGTTGCCTAGCTCTGCATGTGAAGTTTCAGTAGCGACCTCAGTATTTAGTGCTTTACCGTGAATATGTACAGAACTCAGAGTCTAATGACTCTTCCATGCGTTTGTTTTGACTACAGCCTATAAGAGAACACTTTCCATCGCTGTTAATTCTTATAGTCAGTGATCATATGAAACATTCCTGCATGCTCAAAATCAGCTCATGGCACAACGGTTCCTCACTGGTTGCCCGGAAGCCAGCCTTTGAGTTTTATTTCGGGATGTAGTGCATCGAATTGTAAAATTTCCTTTCTTTGATTATCTTTTCTGTTTTCCAATTCTTTTCAGTAATTTCCTTCTTCATGTATTTCCAGGGTGTGATTCAGAGTAAATTCAATTAATGCAGTATTTATCCAAAGCACGATAGCCCTTCTTAATGAATTTTCGCTAAGCTGCAATTCCAGGAATAGTTAACTGTAAAGTATTATTAATTTCGTTCAAAGCCACTCTTTCAGCTAGTTATATCAGTACACAGTCAGCAAAAAAAAAAAATCAAACAATTAGCAGTCTGACGAGTATGCTTTCCAGCGTAGGTGCTATAATAATTTGCTGATATTGCACTGTGTAGCGATATACAATAACTATGAAAACTAACAAATTCTAAGATGCTTCAGTTTTTAATATTATTGTACTAGCCACAAAGCTTTCAAAGTGAAACAGCATTTGTCCATTGAACTGTTCATCAACCAGATGGAATACTATTTAATTGCAAATATCTAACAAACGGTTGGAATGTATCTGCCTAAAGGCATAGTTCATAGAAAATTGCTGGAATCACATTAACACAAACTTTCAATCAACTGCATCTTTAGGCTTCAAAATGCGCCCGAAATTAAGTGCCTTATGCGTAAAAGACCAAAATGTAGTATGTACTTAAGCGAAGTAACTAATTTGATTCGATAACGATTTAGAGTAACTTAAATATATTGCATCACATCCGCAGATTTATTACCAGCATATTGTTTCAGGGAGATTAATTAAAAGTATCACGGTAGCAGGTAGGGAAGAGAAAACGCCATAGCCAACTAAACCCACCGGTTTAACGGTTTGATGCATGTGGTGTTACTGTTCAGTGGGGACTGGGGACCGTTTTTCAAGCCAGCGGGGCCGGAAAGAGTTCCGGCTGTTATATGCACCGAGTCGCTGGTTGTTTGCAGCGTCTGTGGGTCAGTCCGTCCGAGCCTCATTACATTAGTAGCAGAGTGGCCGCTGTACAGAGAGTTAATGGTGTGTCGCTGCTGCAAAGTAGATTGGGCTGGCCGTGAGCAGGCAAACAAAAAAGTTCTATTATTTGCAGTTTGTAAGCCACATCCAGTCCAATGAGGCTGACTTGGTGCGTCTCCCTCTATCATTGCTTCTCGATACCTTGCACCCTACGAAAGAAAATTTCGTCACCCATAAATCTGCTTCTTTCTAGTAATAATATTTACTTGCTGCTTGTGGCTCTACTATTTTCATGTGCTTTTTTGTAATGTGGGGTCGCTTGAGGATTTTCTGTACTTGCCTTTTACTTTCACTGCACCTCAAAACTAGCGAAGCACTTTGAGAGCGCATACCTCTGTCAAGTAACGCCATGTTCATAATTCAAACTGGTGCTTCGTGACATTCCTGGCAGTTTTTATAATTTTTTTTAAGATCCGTTCATGAGTTTTAGATATGTTCTGACAAACAGTACGACAAACATGTAGTAAAAAATAGAAACACTCACAGATAATCACCAAAATTTGGTCATTTGTGCCTTTCAACATTTCAAGTAATTCCTGTCAAAAAAGGGTAGACAAACAAACAAACGATTGAACTGTTCTTCACCAAATGGTAATCATTTCTTTTTCCCTACTTTTCTAACACTCCCTGTCAATTTCATGAAGATCTGTGCAAAAACTTTTTGAGTTATCTCCGGCAAAAACATCACATCCTTGGCTGAGGTAAAGATATGGCACAAAAAGAGATAAACACACCTAATATCATCACGAAAACAAAGATGCAGCGCAGTGGTGGCCACCAGAAATGGAGCTTCCCTTACTCGAGAAAGATCAGTGATAGTGTCTATGCTACGAAAAATCCGTTTATGATGCTGTTTTGACGGCTGGAGAACGTCAATATTGCATAGACCTTTCATACAAAATAGAAATAAACTCCATTTCGTAGACGTGAAAGTTAACCTGAAATCAAGTTAATTGGGTGATTGTGCATGAGGTACTGATAAGTAGAAGAGTACCTTTACTTTGTTATGAGCCGGGCGAAAGTTGGAAGTCGATAAAACGAGTTATATGTACAAGGCAAGCATTGCCACGTTCTGGAGATTCTTGTACCCAAGTAATCTGCTCGAGTGGGGCCAATACCTTGTGTGTTATTCCCTGAAAATTAAACAGAAGAAAAATTTCTGTAACAGAATTTTGTTAAGGTACGAATACACTACAATATTATAATAATAATACCATCGGTGAGCTATGAGCATTGCCGAGCTGAAGCAACTAGGAAGGCACATGAGGTCCACATGGTAACACTGGCGCTCGTATAAAGCTGTAGCGGCAAGAGAAGGGAGGAGACAGACATAAAGAACCAGGAAGCAGGGCACTCGTAGCTCAGACTGCTGTTAGGGAAAAGTAACGAGAGTTGCGGGTATTTATTAGCAGGGCGCCTGGAGACAGCGGGGCACGCCAGCGAGTCCGAGCCGCAAAACTGAACTTGGCAGAATAATCGGAGCTGTCTCAGCAAGTTGTGTGGGCGAAATGAACTGCCAATGGCTGGCAAAGTTGAAAAACGACGGTTAACTGTTATTAATAGAAGAGCTTGACGTACGGATCGGTTCTAGAGGCTGTTATAAACCAAGAGTATTGGCGAAGAAACACAACANCTTAGCAAGTTGTGTGGGCGAAATGAACTGCCAATGGCTGGCAAAGTTGAAAAACGACGGTTAACTGTTATTAATAGAAGAGCTTGACGTACGGATCGGTTCTAGAGGCTGTTATAAACCAAGAGTATTGGCGAAGAAACACATCAGTTACAACATTTTTGTACTCCAAGTTACAGAATTTAAGTCCCCTAATTGATATTGATAGCGAGCGAAACCCAAGCATTTCATGGGTTTTGCACCGACCTTACAATTACGATTAAAGTGACCACTTAAAGAACGTTATAAATTGTAAATCTCGAGAGTAGGTGATCAGAAAATAAGGCCTTCAGAACTGTAACTTTAAAGGTAGAAATTTATCCTCACAGTACACCTTAACGAGGAAGTCCACATGCACTGATTCGTGTTGCAGACAGATATCCTCTGCAGCATGCCCTGTCATAGACTGTCAAAGCTATAGGTCACCGATGAAGAAGCTAATGTGACAATTGCAATTCCATGACCTTCCCCACCTCTAACTGAGGTCAACGTCCAAGCAGTGAAGCGTAGACGTCAGAAACGCTGACGCCTCAATACGAAAGTCATAAGAATTTTTAAGAGAGGTGAGAAGGCGAACCTTGACATGAACACTCACCACTTTAGCACCCACCACTTGAACACTCACCAGTCTAGCACCCACCACTTGAACACTCACTACTCTAGCACCCACCACTTGAACACTCAGCACTCTAGCAATCACCACTCTAGCACCCACCACTTGAACACTCACCACTCTAGCAATCACCACTCTAGCTCCCACCACTTGAACACTCACCCCTCTAGTACCCACCACTTGAACACTCACCACTATCACCCACCACTTGAACACTCACCACTAGCACCCACCACTTGAACACTCACCATTCTAGCACCCACCACTTGAACACTCACCACTAGCACCCACCACTTGAACACTCACCACTAGCACCCACCACTTGAACACTCACCACTCTAGCACTCACCACTTAAACACACACCACTCAGGCACCCACCACATGAACACTCACCACTCGAGCACCCACCACTTAAACACTCACCACTCTAGCACCCACCACTCGAACACTCACCACTCTAGCGCCCACCACTCGAACACTCACCACTCTAGCGCCCACCTCTTTATAGAAGCAGGCGAGTTTTCAGAACGAGCCCCAACACCTTGCAAGGCTTTGCTGAAGACGATACGGCCTCGATATTCGGTGAGTAAATTCTTCAAAATTTTGATTAGCAAAATTGTTACATCGTGACATTCGGTCCCATAAACTTCACATCTTAGGAGATGGCGCAGCAACGACAACGTTTGTCGCATGCAGTCATTAAAGCTATTGACTACAAGGTCAATAAAATAAATGACGAGTGACACAAGCCAATAACAAATGCCCGCTAGTGTAACTCAAAAAAAAAAACTCTTTTTGATAATAGGACCTACGTCCTTTGCCATATTACCTTTAAAGTTCTTTAGACGAGGTCCACGTGACGTCTTAACTCCAACTATCTTGTTCAAGAGTAATGTCGTATTCCATGACCAGCGGGGGGACCTGTAACGTGTTAATCTCTCCACACAGAATGTGACTGCTGATGAATTTCCCATAACAAAAAATGGGCAAATTTAACAACTAGAACCCCATATACTACCACGGGCACTCGTTTCAAGCCTTCTTCCGCCAATGCGGATTCATTGTAATAACGCTCATACGGTGTTTGTTCAAGGAAACAGAAGAGACTTAAGAATTTGTCCTTTGTAACGGCTACTTGTTAGACTTTTAAGACCACTAGCTCGACCAACTTGTACATATTCAGATGGTTAACTGGCTGGCCACTCTTGTAGTAAGAGTTTAGATGTTTTTGAACTTGACTACTTCAGTACCAATAGAACTTCGAATAAGACGAAACATTTTGTTAAACAACCTCGCACTCTAAATGGCGGAAATACTGGTAAATTTCCTAATTCGTGCGATCATAACTCGTCAATAATGTACCTCATATTCGTCCGCAACATTAATGTCGTAGCTAGTTTTTTAAACTCTAAATTCTCTGTTTTATTATTATTATTAAAAATGCTTGTAGAGGGCATCAAAGGGCGAGAATAACCCAAATATGAAACACGAAGCCAACCCAAGGCACTCAGGACGTTGCTAAGTACAACCCATCATAAAATATTCAACATCTAACTTGAACGCTAGCAGATCGACATGGCTGAACGCGCATCCTGGCAACGAATTCCACACCAGCGCCATTTCGGGAATCAAATCGCCACCGAACTGAAGAGTTAGACTCCTAACAGTTCCGGAAGTAAAAGGATGGGCTGCGGACGCAGCTCGCGTTTTTCGTCCAAAAATCCTACAGAGCAGAAAGAGAGCAGCGTAGCCAGTGGCCTTCATTACTGAATACCTTGTAAAACATGCAAAGGCAAGCAACCTTCCGTCTATGGGGCAAGTCCACTAGTTAATTCTGGGCACACAACCTACTGGCAGAACCCACAGGTCGGTCAAGCAGACGCAGATGACTATCGGTGGCCGACCTCCCACACTGAGGAACAATACCCCAACAAAAAAAAAATACATAAAACATCTCCCAAATACTCCAACGTCACAAAGTGCAGCGAGTACCTCACGCAGGATCCATACCTTACTAGAAGCATGGCCAGAAACATGATGTGAGCCTCAAACTTCAGCTTCTCATAAAAAATAACTGCAATTATCTTAAGAAAGCTTGACCCATGCAGAGTAGTGCCGCCTATCTCCAGTGGGGGATGCTGGGGTGACCGAGTACGAGACTGACTGACAATAATTGATTTAGCTTTATCTGGATTCAGTGTCATACTCCATGAGAAATACCACGCGTCGATCCCCGCCACGTCTTTGCTCAGAGACCGGGCAACTTCCTGACGCAACCATCAGAAATTTAATGTTTCTTCTAAACAAAGACCAACTTCTTAGCTGCCTAGTCCATGAGTATCAACATTTCAAAGATAAATGTAAGAGACGTGAATCTGAGACTTAAAAGTATCGCAGTACCTACAGTTTGTTATTGTATACTGATTTGGAGTAGGCTAACCCTGAAACGTTTTCTTGAGTACGTATGTCTTCTTTCGATCTAGATGCTTTTGCAAGAAGTTTAATGAAATTTTGAGGGCAAGCTTTCATGTTGCTAATTTGTTCTAATCCCGTTGTTTGTCCTTTTTGTCAAATGTATTCGGGATAAATTAGACGATTTACCTGCACTGAAATATTTTGTTGCCTCTGCATCACTCTAATTTCTGGTCGTTACTCGTACTTTGCAAAAGCAGTCAGTGCGTTCAAATATTTGGCATAATCCGGTCACTAAGATCCTAAATTTTCTAAGCATATATGACTGTGAAGTACCCGAATCTCCGTTTAATTTAGTATTTTTCTGTAGGGAAGTGTCTTCGTGATGCACAACGTTCACGTAAATGATCTCTAGATAGCTTCGATGCGATTTAGGTCTTTTCGATTACTCCTTATCTAAATAGGTTAACAGTATTTTATCCTAGGCAGTACCAGTTGTTTCCATAAGGTGAGTATTATGTTTGGTTCAATAGTGAAAATAATGTTTGAAACACCCATCCACTCTATTTCTTTCCTACAAATACAGCTCTAGCCGCATCGTCCTCAAAAGTGGCACTATCTTGCATTTTCATGCTAATATCTCTAAAAGCTTTCTTTCGAAATCGCCATCATCACTAGCGATAAAGGATGTTGATTCACGGACTGAGGAGTTCTTCCCGTATCGTAACAGATCGAATTTTGTTTCGTTCAAGGTCACGTTGTAGTCTGATAACCACTGATTGTAATGTGTTGGATAAATATAACTGGTCTGCGCGTACGTCTGGAGATTTTACGTATAGTAAGAGTTACACCTGTTATTCAGCAATGGACACTATCTGCCGTACAACCGACATAACAGTTTTTTGGGAAGAACTGCAACTTCACGAAAACGGGTTTTAGAGAGGCGAAAAGCCGTGGCAATGATTTGTAAGTAACGTTCCGACGTACGCTTTAATGTACAGTAGTCCGTGAATGTTAATCATAACTGCAGCAGGTGCAGTGTAAAGTCTAGATGAAAAAGTTTTGCAAGGCAGAAAACCAAGAGCAATCACCACAATATGCCCATTGAACAGAACATTGAAGATGAACTTTTTTTCTATATCATAGAAGATATATCCGGATTTTTTCGTGTTCATCTGGTGCTACTGTGGTATCAAAATTATGATACTGCCATATGATGTACGTAAAAAGATCTCGCTCTGTCTAAGTACATCTCCTCTGCTGCAGCAGGTTTGTTTTAAAATCTAAACTGCAATAGTATTACGCATTAGGAAGAGAAAGCCTTCATTTCGTGGGGACTTAATAAAATGTAGAGGATAGTAAAGGTCATTCGCGCCATTAAGTCTCATCTACATAGTACATATAGTCATGAGTAAACAAGCAAAGTTCTTCTCAATAATTTTTGTTGGTTATTCTAAGGAAGAAATACGGAAATGAACCGAGATGCGGATTGAGTGCTATGTTCTCAATATTATTGCCTTCAGACATTTGGGGCCGTTTTCTTTCAATAATTACCTGAATTAACAGTTGCCTAACATAATAATTGGCTGAAATCACAATCGCCTAATCTGGCCATTGTCTAAAATGACTCCTCCTTGAAATGACCCTCGCAAAAAATTACCTTGGCCTAAAATGACTATTGTTTAAGATGACTTTTGCCCACAAAGATAATTGCCTAAAAAACAATTGCCTATACCCACTGATTATTTCTCGTTAATAATAATTTTTTAATTGATAGCATTTGTGAGCACAAATTCTGTTTGTGTACTCAAATTCCATTCGTGAATTCAAGTTCCATTTGTGTATGCAAATTTTATTGGTGACGTCAAATTCCATTCACGAACTTAAATTTTTTATGTGTGTATTCGAAATTCCATTTATTGATTCAAAATTCCATTTATTGATTCAAAATTCCATTAATTTTGTGCATTCAAACTCCCTCTGTGCATTGGAAATTATTTTTGTGCAATAAAAATTTCCTTTGTACATTCAAAATTCCATTCGGCCGTTCAAAATTCCATTTGTGCATTAAAAAATCCATTTGTTCGTTAAAGTCATTGCTTGGACGTTCAGTTCTATTACGTGTGTCCAGTTCTATTTGTACGTTCAGTTCTATTTTGTACGAACCGTTTTGTTTTATACATCCAGCTCGATATTCTCGGAATGCGTTGGAGGTTTGTGGTTACTTATATTTCTCTTATTAAAAACAAGCACCTAACATAAAGTCATAAAATCAAACTAACTGTGGTTGCACACTAACGCAGAAATAATCGCGTCACTCAACTTTTTGCATTGTTGGCCGCATTGCCGAGACTGCTACTTACGGCGCATGAATGTCACACTGAAGCTATACTTTAGGTTAACTTAGAAACAGTAAGTATATTCAAAGCTTTACAATAGATGCTGGCAGTAGCGCACAAGCTGCGAGAAACAATTCATACGGTATTTTAGGTATTTTACGTAATTTTTCTAGTCGCATAGCACCATGCAAACCGAAGCCTTGTTCGTGGCAGCGTAATCTGATATGGAATTGTGTGATGCAGTAACTTTTGCGAAAGTGTGGACCCGCCATAACGAATGTTCCTTCCGCACGTCCGTCGTAAGTTTTCTAACTCCTACCTAGAATTTGCAGCCCTCTTGAGGCTCTGAGTTAGCTTGCTTATGGCCCTTATGGCATTTCTTTTATTTAAAAGGTTATTTTCCATACTTTGCAGCTTTCTTCGTAGAATGAAAAGATTTGTCGGAGCATTCGTGGAGTTCGTACGACTCTCTGCTTTCAGTAGCCGACCATCAGACAACGTCTCCCTGCTGGAAAGCCACCAAGACATGGCCTACTTTATGCTAAGTAATAATCAAAGAATTAGAGCTTTTTCTGCACAGCATCTTAACTTTTTAGCTTAGTTATTTCTACAAAAGTTATTATTTTCTTTAACATCTATGCGAATCAGAGTATTGTTTTTCACTGCAGTATCACTAATGTTTTTGTTCTTATTAGTTTCAATAGCTAGAGTATTAGTGAAATAGCTATACTTATAATGACATACGTAGGAAAACAAACTAGGAGACAAGTTTTCAATTTATTAAACTTATGTTGGTTACGTCGTGGATGCAGTCGATTTGTCGTCAAAGTCGATCGAAGCAAACCCCACTTGACTAGTGCGAAAATGCTGACAGGAACCTTAGCTTCGTCCCTTTGCATCGTGCTAGAAATAGCTCGATTATGTTGAGCCAACAGAAATCTCGATTTGACGGAGTAACTGTAAATCCATGCAAGTCTCATAGGTAAGTGATTAACAATCAACGGCTGAAACTTGTCTCAACAAATTAAAGCCAGAGCACCTGCCAGTAGATTCGAATAAGTCAAGCCTCAAACGCTTGATTTCGCTACCCATGCAATCGAAAGCGTGACACATTTCTGATTTTCTCTGCTAGTGACTTAACGTCCTCTGCAGTGAAGTCCACCGAAGATTTAGTGAGCAATTGCAGGCTTCACTAGAACTTCTTCGGACGTGATGTTCACCCAGAAAACTGAGAAACTTTGAACCACGGTTGCCCTGCGGTAAAGAAAGAAAGTATTATTTATGTACTGCAATAATTAATGAATCTCATATATAGTATTTGCCATTGCTTTACATTTGAGAGGCGTAAGTAATAGGTTTAAGGCTGTTAATTTGTTAAAATAATAATAAAAATGATAATTTTCTATTAATTGAGGCAATGAATAATTTAGCCATCTGCGGTAAGAGGTTTATAACTCTCTAACGTTTAGACTTCTTTCCTGCAAGCATCATCTATAAGAAGTTCCCCTACGAATAGATACCAGCAATGGCAAAGTTCTGTCATTGGAGTGTGCACTTCTTTTAGCTTCCCAATAAATGGTGATGGGAGTTAGGAACCTACACTGATAAGAGCTTCTTTAAATTTCACGATCTTCATAAAAGTGAAGTGGATGAATATCACGTCGCGTTTGATTGGAATGTAAAAAAAAGCGCTAGACCTTCGTTCACACAAGGAACGTCAATAAGTTGCGGAAAATTTTCCCTAAAACCATAATCATGAGTCAGTCTATATCATAATTCTGCTTGAGGCTCCATCCGTACGTCCATCCGTGGGTCTAAAAGTTACGTTTTTTCAACACTGAATAGGGAATAATTCAGATTGTAATAAACTCTGATTTCCACTGGAAGGAAGTTCAATCATATCTGTCTTCTTTTTCACCTGCCGTTGAAGAAATTTTCGGTCGCTTTTGAAGCGAAGACATGAATTTCATTTACACGTTTTGTACATACGTATTCCGAAATCATACAATAATCACTTTGTTGGTGTCGCATAACGATTCTAATATGAGAAAAATTGTAGACAGGTTCGGTGAAAAGCGAGCTATTCTGGACTGCTTCATTCTGAAGCATTTATAAAGTGAAAGTATGACGTTTAAAGAAATTGAGTAAACTGGCAGCAAGAATCCATTATTGAAACTAGAGCACTCTGAGAGTGCATACCTCCTCCAAGCGATGAAACGGTAGCGAAAAATTCAATTTGGCTTTAAATTCAGAATCATATCCTCAACTACAAAATCTAATCATTTGTGCCCTTTGATGGTATTAACAGTTTATGCAATTTTCGTGGAGATCCGTTCACAACTTTTTGAGTTATGCTGCTAACAAAACATTATGTCAAACATGAGTCAAACATACAAACGGGCTAACCGATCTGCACCAAAATTTAATCATTTATGTCTTTTAACATTACTAACAACTCCTATAAATTTCATAAAAATCTATTTATAATTTTTTGAGTTATTTTGCTAACAAGCATGAAACAAGAAACAGTGAATAATGAACGAACAAACAGATCATTCAAAAAAAATAGTCTTTTATTCTTTGTTAGGTGCCTAACAACTCTTGTAAATTTCATCAAAGTCCGTCTATAACTTTTTGTGTTATGGCAGTGAGAAAAATTTGGCAAACAAACAAACGAATGGATGGATACTCACCAAAAGTTAATCATCTGTTCCTCCTAACATAACTAACAATCCCTGTGAATTTCATAAAAATCCATCCATACTTTTTCAGTTATCTTTGTAACAGACAAAAAGATAAACAGATTCACAGACAGACAGACAAATCCGACGAAAACATAACCTCCTTGGCGAAAGTAGAAAATGGGCTTAGTCTAGTGTATATTGCGGTGAAGCTATCTCATGAAATGGAGGAGGAAACTAATGGGGTACTGCACAGAACAGCCAAGCGTCACGCTATCTAACTGAAATCATTAGATACACCGATGAAAACTGGTATTGTTCAGAATGTGAGGGGGTAAATAATATTATCTGTAGACTATGAGAAACACAGCTTAGCGAAGACGTATGCATTGGTAGAAAAGCAATGAGAGAAGTACCGCCGAAGAAAAGGACTGCTATATTTGTATTTTGCTGTCTTCATGTCTCTGTCATGATGTAAAAGTGCGAATTCTTTGCTGGCAGAACATTTGCGAGATCCACCGGTAAAATCTGAGTTCCTAGATAGGTTGTATGAGGTGACTTAGGATAGACGGACTGAGTTATGCCCGTTGCAAATGATCGGAACTCAGAGCGCTTCGCGTTCTTAGAACAGATATTTCTGTGCACTTGATAACGGCACCGGCATATTCTATGAACGCATACCAATTCCAAATGTGAACCATTGAGAAGTGAAACTCAATAGAAATTGAGAGACAGTCGACACTGAGCAACGGGCTCTCGCTGTAACGGAACAGCTGCCGCGGGGGCTCGGAGTTTAAGCAGTTATGGAACACAATAATATTAGACAAGTAGAAGCTGCATCCCCGGCAGCAAAATCGGAAGCGTAGGGAGAAACGTTTACTTGTGCAGCAAACTTGAGGTTAGATGCAATTCGTCACGGGAGTTATTTATGAGGTAGTTTAGGTTAGAAAAGCTGCATTAGGTCAAACTAAAATGAGTTATAACAGCCTGGCTTAGGATTAGTACGTTTAATAAAGTGAGAACATTAACTATCCGTGGAAGTTCCATGGGTCCCGTTTGTACCTGTTTAATTGAACATCATCGCAAATGATAGCTGTAATCCCTATCAACGATTTGAGACCGAATTCGGTTCATGGTAAAACAGGTAAAATCTTGATGTTAGTTTTGGAAAGTATACATTTCTGAAACTTCTTCGGAAGGAAGCTTAAATACGAGGGGACGTGTTCACGCGTTATTTTACTTATCATCTGACTGTGATGCTGCACACAATCACCGAAAGAAGAACATATGAACAGAAGTAAGAAACTGTAGAGCCCCCACCGATTTCGGTATCAAACACTTTGCAGTCCATGAGCTTACGTTCATAAGAGAAAATTTTCGACGGAATTTTCCTCGCCTGCAGGAAACGTTGAACTTTCCTCCGCATTTAAACAGAGGGTAATAAATCTGTTTCTAAACTGATACCAAGCTGATTCTATCGCCAGTTTACAAGATACAGAATCAGGACTTGTATCACTATCAGAAGCTGACTCTTATGATAAATATCACTGAACGCTATTTGAAGTGAAACGACGCCTCTAGCAATAAAATGACACTAACTTTTTTATTCAGGCATTAGCTCTTGGATCCATGCGGTAATATACATACTTACTTAAATACGATGATTCCTTGAAAGTTGTCGGGCGCTATCCAGTCGACGACAACACTGTCTTTGTCCGACCTATCAGAGTGAGTTACGCCATTCTAGATAAAGGGAAAGAAGGAACGTTAATCTGGTAATTTCACGCCAATGACAACAATGCCGATTTAGACAGAAATTCCCAAGAAACAATGAGAACGAAACTAGATTATGGGAAACGATTATTTTTGATGTGACACAATGCAGAAGAGAGGAAGTAAATGAATACATTAGCGTTATTTGCTCTTAGAAAAACTTCTGACAAAAGTAGCCCACGATAAATCCGAAAATGACATGTAACATATTTCTGAATGTCGGCATTCTCATGAGAGGTTCAACAAGGGTTAGTTTTGAAATTGGAAAATGCATATGTTACGAAAATCCTACTATTTGATTATGAACCATTGACGAATAACCACTCATCCAAATATGAAATTCCGAGACCATTCATCAGCTCCATATATGATGAAGATTTGCATATGATTTCGTTTTCAATATAATGATAAAGTCGGTTTTCAAACCCTTTGCGTAAGCACTGCAGTCATCAATAGAGAAAAAGTACGGCTCCCGAACATTGAAAATATGCTGCTTTGCTGCAGATTGCAGTGACGTAAAACATTAGCAAGCATGAGCAGCCTCTTGATCTACCGCATGCGGTCAATTAACAAAGCATCCACGAAAAAATACTGTTGTGAGTTTCTCTTTGAAAGAGTACGCAGAAAAAAATCCCTCCATACTGAATTTTAGAGATAGAAATATTTGCCTTATATCTTTCACTAAACGATAAGAGAAACATAAAAATACAAACTCGGTCTTTAGTATAGCAGTTGGTCTTGAGTAGATAATGCGAAAGCACTTTTCTAAAAGGGTGGTATCTTGATTAACAATAAAAAATAAAATAAAATTGTGAAAGTAAGCACACCTCAGCAACAATTGCAAGAGATGAAATTTATAATAACTTTGAAATCGAAAATTTTGAACTATAACGATGTACTTACACCTACCTCAATTTACGCTTTCAAAGACACGAAATCAAAGGAAATCCAAGCCCTTCTCGTCACTGACGCAGTGTTAACTCTAACTGGTACTTGCTAAGTCAAGGAGCTGTAAATCGTGCGAGAATTATCGCTCCACTTATCGAACAATTTTGCGTATCAACATTAATATTATTGTTCAACGTGCTAAGCGAATGAACTAACGATATATTATATTTAGGTGCTGCCGTAACGATTAAATTAGATAGCTGACAGCGGACGAGCACAATCCAAGAGAGTATCTGAAACTGACACTCCGGCCCTTTATGAGTATGAGCTGCTGCCGTCGTGTCAGATAATGTAGCTATCTGAAAATGAAAGGAAAAAGAACAAGAAGGAAAGAGAGAGGGAGCAAAAAAATAAATAAATAAAAAACTTGCCAAGCCTAGGAGGTGCTCGTGCAGATGCGACTAGTTACTGTTGACTAGAGGTGACGCAGAGATGTTCGTTGAGTAGGGGCATGGTGCTAAAGATTTAGGACGGTCTCTGAAGCATTGGCCGTTATCTATGAGTTTGTGACTCCGAGAGGAGGAGTTCATAGCTGTGGAGAATACTGTCTCAATATTAATCAAAGCGGTTTTTAATATCGTCCATTGTTTCTGCACTGACGATTTCGGAGTGGAATCTTTTCTAAATGTTCACATTGATCACGTCGTGTATTACCCTAAGAAATATCCTGAGCTATTAAACATATAGTTTTTGACTAGAAAAACAAATTGATAGAATCACAATAAAAATTAGAGCACTCTGAGAGCGCATACCTCCTACAAGCGAGGCAACGGTAACGAAAAATTCAAATTGACTTTGAAACCATGATTTTCTTTATATTAACTCCAAAATCTAATTATTCGTGCCTCTTGATAGTAATAACAGTTTGTGCAATTTTCTTGAAGATCCATTCATAACTTTTTGAGTTATGCTGCTAACAAACATTATGACAAACATGAGTGAAACATACAAACGAATCAACCGATATGCACCAAAATAGAATCATTTAGGTCTTTCAATATTACTAACAACTCATATAAATTTCATGAAGATCCATTGATTATTTTCTGAGTTATTGTTCTAACAAGCATAACATTAAAAAAAAAAAAAAGTGACAAACGAACAAACGAATCATTAGCAAAATTTGGTAATTTACTCTTTGTTACATACCTAACAGCTCATATGAAATTCACAAAAATTTGTCCCTAACTTTTTTGAGTTATGGCATTGAGAAAATTAAGCTGAAAAACAAACAAACGGATGGACAGATACTCACCAAAAGTTAATCATCTGTTGCTCCTAACATACCTAACAATTCCTGTAAATTTTGTCTAAATCGCTTCATAACTTTTGAGTTATCTTGATGATAGGCATATGGAATAATAAAGAGACAAATCCGACGGAAACATTACCTCCTTGGCGGAGGTTAAAATGCTCAAAGTCTTAACCCAACTATTGTCTATGTTTAACAAATCAAACACATTCAAAAATTCACCTGGCGACCAGGACTGCAGTCGATGAGATTGTACTTGTCTGCGGCGAAAGAACCAACGATTTCGTCCGTTTCGACAGCTCTCCCTTGCATGATGAATCCCTTGAAGGTCTCGGCAGTGTCAGAAGCCAGAGTTACTGTGACGGCATCACCTGCGGTCACACTAATGGTGGACACGCTGAGCTGGTAGGGTGGCTCGGTAGGCTGGGCGGTGAAGTTGCGGTGGCGGGGGGTCATGTCATCACAGGCTGTGGTAGGGGCACCAGCGGGGAGCCCGTTTGTGTTCTGAAAACAGTAGGCGAGGACCACTGCTACCACCAAGCCCCAACCTATGTAAGTACAAGGTGACATTAATTTAAAGATTTGCCATGTTACACTATCTCTCTGTAAAAGAATGGGTCAATTGTACAGCCACAGCGAAAAGCCGCCGGTACAAAATACATAAGGCTTGCCATACTTGAAGAATAATGATGAAAAACATATATAGAACTGACAATGATACGAAACGCCATCTAGGTATATGCTTAACCGTAACAATCATCACTATACAACACTCTCAGCGCGCATACCTGCGCCAAGCGAGGCAACGGTAGTGAAAGAAAAACAAAAACTATGGTTTCTTTTGTATGAACATCCAAATACAATGATTCCAAGGCTTTTGATAGAATAAAAGCTTCTGTGATTTCCTCGAAGACCGTTGGCAATTTCTTGAGTTATGCTGCTAACAAACATTCGTTTAACACTCAAGCAGACCAACCGATAATCACTAAAATTTAATCATTTATGTTTTTATCATTCCTAACAATTCCTGTGAGTTTGATTAAGATGAAATGATAAGTCTTTGATTTATTTCGCTAACAAGCATAAAATCAAACACAAAGAAAAACAAACAAACAAAAGAATAAATAGATCGTCACAAAAATTTGGTCACTTACTCTTCGTGATATGCCTAACATATGCAAACTTTTACAAATTTATTCATAACTTTTTAAGTTATGACATTAAGAAAAGAGAGGCAGACAAACAAAGAAACAAACAAACGGATGACTGGATCTTCACCAAAAGTTAATCATCTGTTCTTCCTAACGTACCTAACAAGACAAATAGTGGGCCCGAAATAGTAAAGGTTTTATTACAATGAATTTAAATTGGTCGTAGCAGTGACTGAAAAAGCATGTCCCGAGGCCAGAGTGCGGGTTTTCTGTAAACTCCAGTGTTCACTGTTCAGTCTTGTTAGTTATTAAAACATCTAGAAAAGCTAAAAAATTATTTGACAGGTTTTCGGCAGTGAACTTGATATTGGGATATTTACTATCAAAATATTGCAGAAATAACGTAGAATCAAATTGATTGTTGATTATGAGGAAAGTATCTATAACGATTATAGTGGATCGGTTTCAAGTCGTTTGGGCAATCGTGATGGGCAATCATGATGGTATACCATTTGTCTTCCTAATAACTTGTATGCTGAAACGAAGTTAACTTTCTCCTAACATTCTTTAAAAATAACGGTTATCCACACCATTTTCTGGGCCACTAGTGCAAATTGTTCCCAAACAAGCTGTTCGATCCCGGCATTAGCAAACCTTCCGTCCCTAAATCAGACTTCTTCCATTCGCTTCCGTACAACAACAGAACCTCTGTTAGGCCGGGGACAGACCGGATCAACAAGCGACGCAATGCGATTGTTACGGGAGTCGTGTTGCAGCAATGCACGGGTGTCGCGAGGCATCGCAGTTGCGGCAGTGGGGGCAGCAGACTGCTGTACCCTCCGTTACATTTTGTCGTACAACAAATTTGTCGCGTTGCACGTCGCTTGTCTCGTCAGTGTGGCGGCGGCCTTAGTGCAGCAAACACATTGAAAACGTTCCTCGCTGAAGCCCACCCACATCTATCTATCTAACTATCTATAATATTAATAGCGTTGTTCCTTCGTTCCTTCCTTCCTTCGTGTGTTACGCCTGAATTCACTGTTCAACTCGCACTTGGCCTTACATGCGAAATCCGGTATCTGTGCTACAGCTAACGCAAGAGACCAATATATTGGCGATTTTCGTCGTTCATTCTTCATTGTTTTGCGCTTTATTGAGTTCAGGAAGCTAGCGTAT
>LQNS02278091.1:24517343-24529881 GCA_001587735.2 Parhyale hawaiensis | reverse complement strand
AAGAACGGGCACGATAATTTAAAAGTTGCTCTGGAAAATATGACAGGAATACGTAACATATAAATCGAATTTGCTTTCAGACTGCATGTTGAATATTCGTTAGACAAGCAGAATCTGTTCACAGTGAGTCGTATGGGCAGCTCCTTGACAGGCAGGAGAGGACGGCCGAATAGCGTGTGGTTTATGACCAGCTAAATAAATAAGCACACACGATCGTGACTAGTACTATATTAAAAAGTTTAAGTCTCCGTTTCCACAACAAAGGCGATATCACAGAGTAAGAATGAAGGGACACGTAGTGTGATAATAGACACGACACGTGGAACCCATGCACGAGGGTGTTCCCAAATATTATGCTAAAAGTCTGTGAACCGGTCTTGCTTGTTTGTGTCTTGCTTGTTTATTTACTTGTGATCTTGTTTGACACATCTTCTTCACTTTTAGATAGGGAATAAGTTCCATAGTCCTCTGGGGGTTCGGCCTATCCATTCTATGGGGCATGGATTAGCTTTTTAATTCGATTGTATCTGTGATACGCACGTGGAACATTGCCCCTTGGTTGCATGAACGGGCACAATAATTTAAAAGTTGCTCTGGAAAATGCAACTCCTTATGCATTGTATATTTAGCTTTAACGAAAGTCTGAAGCACAACTTATAAGCAATCTGTTCGTAGCTTAGACAACTGTCACTCGGCATACCCGTCGAGGAACTGCTCCAGAAAAGGACGGCCGAATAGCGTGTGGTTTACGACTAGCTAAATGAGTAAGCACAGACAATCGTGACTATTATTATTATAATCAGAAGTTTAAGTCTCCTTTTCCACAACAAAGACGATGTCACAGAGGAAGAATGAAGGGACACATAGTGTGATAATAGACACGTGAAACCCATGCACGAGGGTGTTCCCACACAGGATCAACGCGCATGGGAACAGCAAGTAGGGAAAGAAGAAGAAGAAGAACAGATGGAAGAAAGATCAGTATAAGTAACTGGTGATAAGGAAGCAAAATGGGCACGAAAGACAGACAAGGCGATCGTGATGACCAAACGGGTCACGGGTCGTCTAGTATAAACTTAAAATTCTCTTAGAAAAACACATTTACCATAGAGCCATACTTTAAATTTAAAGACAAACCTCCCACACCACTTATGTCCAGGGGGTTTGGCACTGATTAAATCTAATTCACTTAATCAATGATTAAATCAATGGATTTTTTGTAAAAAATTATGATTTTATGATTTTTTCATTTCTTGATTTATTCATGAAAAAAAAATATTTTTACCCAATCAACTGATCAATTCTTATAAGTATTTATGCAACACAACACCAGTTCTTTCTTTCAAGATACCTACCTATGGTTCCCCTAAATAGAATTCATCAACCTGGACCTCTACATATATAGTTATAGTTACATTATTGAAACAAGAGAAAGTACGTGCATGCTTGAATTTTTATGGTATGTAACTAATTTAATGCTACTGCTACTGCATGAATTGCTTTACTGCAAAATATTTACACGCATTAAAAATTACCGGCATAAAGTTTCTTCTTGACTGTAGTTTCTTTCAGAAAGATAAGGTAACACAATAGATATATAGCACACAGAGAACAGGGTAGTAATATTGACTAATTTTTTTTAGTTACGGCATTTTGTTTGGAATCACTAAATATTTTCGTAATTCTCAGTATATGGGGAAAAATGCTTTCTTGTAGTTACTTCTTTTTTTGGTTAATAATACATTGATATTCATGGTTATTATGACAAAACTTGGTACATGTGATGAATAGAATGGTAACTATAACTAGATATTGGTAAATACAAACAAATTAAAGAACTTGGTTAATATTACGAAACTCTTTTTCGTAATCTATAATATTAATAGCGTTGTTCCTTCGTTCCTTCCTTCGTGTGTTACGCCTGAATTCAATGTTCAACTCGCATTTGGCCTTACATGCGAAATCCGGTATCTGTGCTACAGCTAAAGCGAGAGGCAAATATATTGGCGATNAATATATTGGCGATTTTCGTCGTTCATTCTTCATTGTTTTGCGCTTTATTGAGTTCAGGAAGCTAGCGTATCTGTGATACGGCTGATGACTAATCTCTCGGCCACAGGCCAGGTCTTTTTAATCAAGCCAAAGCGTTTACGTTTCATTGCTGCTGCTAACTTATATAAATATTCCACGGATCCAATCATACGCGGAGGTCAGCAGTTCTGTGCAGCTGGGGAAGGTCTTTTTAATAATTTTTNTATATATATATATATATATATATATATATATATATATATATATATATATATATATATATATATATATATATATATATATATATATATATATTGGGATGAAAAAATTCACAAGCGTATCCATGAAGAATAATGTTGAAAAACATATATAAAACTGACAATGATACCAAAGGCCATCTAGGTATATGCTTAACCGTAACAATCATCACTACAGCACTCTCAGCGCGCATACCTCCGCCAAGCGAGGCAACGGTAGTGAAAGAAAAACAAAAACTATGATTTCTTTTGTATAAACATCCAAATACAATAATTCGTGGTTTTTGATAGAATAAAAGCTTCTGTGATTTCCTCGAAGACCGTTGGCAATTTCTTGAGTTATGCTGCTAATAAACATTCGTTTAACACTCAAGCAGACCAACCGATAATTACTGAAATTTAATCATTTATGTTTTTTATCATTCCTAACAATTCCTGTGAGTTTGATTCAGATGAGTTGATAAGTCTTTGATTTATTTCGCTAACAAGCATAAAATCAAACACCAAGACAAACAAACCACAAAAGAATAAATAGATCGTCACAAAAATTTGGTCATTTACTCTTCGTGATATGCCTAACATCTCATGCAAATTTTTCCAAATCCATTCATAACTTTTTGAGTTATGACATTAAGAAAGGAGAGGCAGACAAATAAAGAAACAAACAAACGGATGACTGGATCTTCACCAAAAGTTAATCATCTGTTCTTCCTAACGTACCTAACAAGACAAATAGTGTGCCCGAAATAGTAAAGGTTTTATTGCAATGAATTTAAATTGGTCGTAGCAGTGACTGCAAAAACATGTCCCGAGGCCTGAGAATGCAGGTTTTCTGTAAGCTCCAGTGTTCACTGTTCAGTTTTGTTAGTTATTAAAACATCTAGAAAAGCTAAAAAATTATTTGACAGGTTTTCGGCAGTGAATTTGATATTGGGATGTTTACTATCAAAATATTGCAGAAAAAACGTAGAATCAAATTGATTGTTGAATATGAGGAAAGTATCTATAACGATTATAGTGGATCGGTTTCAAGTCGTTTGGGCAATCGTGATGGGCAATCATGATGGTATACCATTTGTCTTCCTAATAACGTGTATGCTGAAACGAAGTAAACTTTCTCCTAACATTCTTTAAAAATAACGGTTATCCACACCATTTGCTGGACCACTATTGCAAATTGTTCCCAAACAAGCTGTGTGATCCCGGCATTAGCAAACCTTCCGTCCCTCAATTAAACTTCTTCCATTCGTTTCCGTACAACAGCAAAACCTCTGTTAGTGCAGCAAACACATTGAAAACGTTCCTCGCTGAAGCCTACCCACATATAAACTTAAAATTTTCTTAGAAAAACACATTTACCATAGGGTCATACTTTAAATTTAACGACAAACCTCCCACACCACTTATGCCCAGGGGGTTTGGCACTGATTAATCTATTTCATTTAATCAATGATTAAATCAACTGATTTTTTATAAAAAAAATTATGATTTTATGATTTTTTCATATCTTGATTTATTCATGAAATAAAATATTTTTACCCTATCAACTGATCAATTCTTATAAGTATTTATGCAACACAACACCAGTACTTTCTTTCAAGATACCTACCTATGGTTCCCCTAAATAGAATTCATCAACCTGGACCTCTACATAGTTATAGTTACATTATTAAAACAAGAGAAAGTGCGTGCTTGAATTTTTATGGCATGTAACTAGTTTAATGCTACTGCATAAATTGCTTTACTGCAAAATATTTATACGCATTAAAAATTAGCTGCATAAAGTTTCTTATTGACTGTAGTTTCTTTCAAAAAGATAAGGTAACACAGTAGATAGCTACTAGTTACTCAACTCAGTAGTATGAAATGCTTGCCAAATTTCCCTCGAATTCCATGAACAAATCTGGGCACCCCCCTTATACTGATGCCTCTGCAAACTGTGTTACTGCTAGTTTAGAAAATGGTTACATGTATAAGTTTTATTTACGTATGTGCCATTAGTATTATCTTTCAGTACGTTTCAGTATTGCCTTCAGATCTGTAAAGTGAGATGCTATAAATCTCATTTTCAATTAGGTTTGCCTTACATTTGCGTTTTCACCCAATCAAACAACTTGAACTTGTTCACCACTCTGGGAAAATTTGGTTAGACAGCAAAAAAACTTATTTACGTACCTGTATGCATATTTTACTGCGTTATCTCCAAAAGTCTAACGTTATTTTACCATTATTTTTTCAGAATGGCATGGCTGATAGCTAATTATTGCAACACTACATATTTCCCACATTAGATTTTGTAGCTACCTACTTGAATTTTTTTTGGCAATTGCCTTAGTTTGTGTTTTTCACGGTGTGTTAAAAATTTTATGCAGGAAAGTATTATTATCTTTAACACATGGGATAAGAACTATGAAGAATTATTGTATCATTTCACATTAAGAAAATATGAAAAAATAAAAGATTTCAAATACATGAAAAAAACAATAAAAATAAGAAATCATTGATTTTTTATTTCCTAATAATTTCTTTTTTTAATTAAAAACAATAACCAACCCTGATGCCTAGTGTTATTTACCGTAGGGACTTGGGAGCCACACGTGAGCATAGTCCGACGGGGAACCCCAGCCCCGGCTAACCCCGGTCTTTTTCAGACCCCGGCCCCGACAGCGGTTTATCGAGAATTGCCTAACTCGGCCCCGGCTTTACAAACTGTGAAACCGGGGGCTTGGCCGGGGCTTTTTTTTTTGGGGGGGGGGGAAGAAAATACTTAATTGGCAACAAAACAAGTCTTTGGGGAAGCTAACTTTTTTTTCGTGCAAGCTGATTCAATATGAGTTCCGATTCACCAACATCATATCAATATGCTGTCTTCAACTACTGCCACTGCAAGAAAACCCCGGCCCAGCTACTTGATTATTGGTCACCCCGGCCCCGGCTATTTGGTTTCGGTTGCTAAGGCTCCGGCTACTTGATTTTTGGTCACCCCAGCCGTGGTCTTTCCAAAATCTTCGACCCGGTCGGTCTATGCAAGTGGGTGCCTTCGTTGGTTCCAACGGGATTGACTAAAATACGGCCAAACTTTATGTTCTCCGTTCGATGTTCTCCTTTTCATGTCCTTTGGTTGCTAGAATTAACCAATGAGGACAATTTCTGCTGCTAATTTGAAGAAACAGGCAACATTGAGGGAGTTCACTTTAATGCCTGGTTTTCCACACAATTTCTTTCTTTCTTTACACCACAAGCGTTTCTTAGAAACTTATATACGCCGATAGTATAAGCTGGAATATAATTCTAAACAGTTGTGGATTTAGACTCGATTAGGTGCGTGAGTCTCGCGTCAAGTGGTGGGAAACTCGGTGACAACTGAAAACATGAATAATTCATATGAGCAAACAAATTATTATCGGCAGGAGTCATGAGACGCAATCATGACACAAACAATCAAAATTATGATGAGGATAAAACCAATGAATTTATGATGCAGTATGTTACATTAACCGCTTCCTAGGCTTTACGGATTACCCAAAGCTAAATCTCACATACCAACTGTGTCATGTTCTGAGAAGCATTAACTGACAATGATCAACAGATGGATAAACGCACAGAAAAAAAGTCTCAAATCTGTTGCAGTTTTAACATTCCACAGTGACTCTGAATTAATTTTCTAAGAATGGTCGTATAAATTGACCATTACGAACCTGGGTTAGTAAAATGATAGATTAGATAGGCGGCAGTAGACGGATCAACAGGCCCACTCCCAGATAGACGCCGGGACTTACGCCCCGGCCCTCTATGAGCTAGAGCCATTATGTTAGCGTGACATAGATGACTGAGGAACAAATAAAAAAAGAAGACAAGCTGTTCTAAAGACCCGAAACCGATTTCATGTCTCATAGCATGAACTTGCCTGCTGCAATTGGTGACGTTCCCGGCATTATGCTCGCTGTGGCTATGATCCCTGTGCTGGTGAGGCTAGACTGGCACTGGTATGGTTCTGGCAGCTGTTCGCAAACATTATATACAGAAGGTTGCGGGGTGCCGCAAGGGGCTAAAGTGGAACAGCTGCAGGCGATGAGTGTCAGAGAAAGTGCACCTTTTATTTCGCAATTGCCTCTGCCGCGTCGATCAATGCAGTAATGGCTGGTTGCATATTCACAGAACGTGACAATGTTCCTGTTCTTATCCGGTAATTGAAACTCATGATAGCAATCAGTTGTCTCTCCCACAGGTGACATGGGGGTTCCTTAGAATTCAGTACATTATTCTCTGTTACTTTTGACGCTGCAGACGTATTATATCTGAACTGTTTTTCGCTAAGCTACATTATTCAATCATCGAACTGAATTTTCGGTATTTTACTATCAACAATGCAGTTCGTTTTTCTCTTGTATAACTCATTTAAAACAACGACACAGAGAATGTTCATCAGATTAAAATTCCCTGACCGATAAAAATTTATCTGAATGGAAACACAGGTATACCGTTACTTTGATGCTTTAGTTTTTTGAAATAGTTATGCAAAATCTGACGCTGTAAGTTGCATTTCTAGGTACACTGCTGACTTCTTTTAGCTAAGCCTTTGCTTAACAGACGCACTGCGATGAAAATAGAAAAAAACGAGAGTATCATTGTATTTTTTACTTTTTGCCGTCATTGTGGTTATGGCACGGAGAGTGAACAGTAATCAAAACTACATTTTAAAATTTTCATTAGATCTTGATAATGATTTTATGTATGATATTATTACCTCCCCCAAAGAGGTTATGTTTTCCTTGAATTTTGTATATTTACCTGTCTGGTTGTCCGTCTGTCTATTTATCCGTTTGTCTGTTTGTCACTTTTTCTGTCACCAAGCTAGCTCAAAAAGTTATGGACGGATCTTTACAAAATTCACAGGGATTGTAAGGAGGTAGGTATGTTGGAAGGAACATACTGGATGACAAACTTTTGGTGAAGGACCGTTCATCGGTTTGTTTGTTTGTTTGCCTGCCTCTTTTTCCCTAATGTCATAACTAAAATAAAAAGTATGGACGGATTTTTTATGAATTTTATGAGTTTCTTGGTATATTACGAAGAGGAAGTGACCAAATTTTTGGTAAGATCTATCGGTTTGATTATTTGTCTCTGTATTTGATGTTATAAGTACTAGCAATATAACTAAAAATATATGAATGGATCATCACGAAATTTACAGGAATTGTTAGTAATGTTGAAAGACATGAATGATGCATTTTTGGTGCTGATCGGCAGGTCTGTTGTGTGTTTGATTAATGTTTGTCAGAAAGATTGTTAGCAGGGTAACTTGCAAAATTAGCAACGGATGTTCAAGTAAATTACAGAAGCTGTTATTACTGTTAAAAAGCACAAATGATTAGATTTGGTGTTGATAGAAAGAAATAGTTGCTTCTGAACTAATTTGAATGTTTCGGTACCGTTGCCTCCCTTGGAGAAGGCATGCGCTTTCAGAGTGCTCTAGTTTTTCATGATTTAAATTATTACCTCCATCAAGGAGGTTATATTTTTGTTGAGTGTGTCTGTTTGCTTGCATCTCTGTCACCACTATAATTCAAAAGGTTAGGGACGGGTCTTTACAAAATTTACAGGGATTGTTAGGCATGTTAGCAGCAATAGATGATTAACGTTTGGTGAAGATCCGTTCTACCGTTTGTTTGTTTGTTTATTTGTTTGTTTGTATGCCTCTTATGTCTTAGTATCATAACTCAAAGAGTCAAGTATAGACGAATCTTTATGAAATTTGCGCGAATTATTAATATTATTTAATATTATTACGAAGAGCAAATGTTCAGATTTTTGTGATGATCTGTTTGTCCGTTTGTTTGTTTGTCTCTGCGTGTATCAGAAACGTAATCTAGAAAGTTATGAACAGATCTGTAAGAAATTTGCAAGAGCCATTAAAATGTTTAAAACCACAAATTATCAAATTGTGGTGACGATCGGTTCGTTTGTGGGCTTGACGAATCTTTGTCGGAACATAACTGAAAAATTCATGAACGATTATTGATGATATTTGTAGAAATTGTTGGAAAGGTTAGAAGGCGCAAATAATATAATTTAGGTGATGATTGGTTGGTTCGTTTGACTAATGTTTGTCGTAATGTTTGCAGAACATACCTGAAAATAGTACGGATGGACCTTCAAGAAAATAACAGAAACTGATATTTATGCCAAAATTCACATATGACCAAATTTGGTGATGATAGAAATAAAATTCTGGTTCAGGACTAATATGAATTTTCGTCAACAATGCAGTGCTTGGCGGAGGCATGTGCTCTCACAGAGAGTGCTCTAGTTAATGAGGTTGACATAACATGTCCAAAATTTTTCCGTTTAGGCTAAGCGCATGAATGGAAGTCGCCATGCTTGGCCACGTAATGCTCGTACAAGTCTGTTATAGAAGTATTTTTATTTTCAGCATCGTTGTCAATTTTCCCTTGCGGTCGCTGCAGCTGAGTGTGTAACGTAGATGTCGTATTATTGTCGTTGCTGTTTCTGTTAGGATGAACGATTCTTATTTCGAGTAGAACTTGGCAAATTTACGGAAAAGGCACTGGCAACTACTTTGGTACTGATTTTTCATCGTTTAAATTTGGAAGCACGGTGAACGAAGTACAAACAATGGTGAAATAATTTCTGGCAAAATCGGATCCAAATAACAAATTGTCAATTAGTCATGGCTGATGATCCCATGGAGTTGCTAACCTCTACACAACATACAATAGAAAAGATTAGCGCAGTAAAACAGGAGACCTACGGTCAAATCTCAATAATCGCATCTCATACCAAAAGACGTGATTTTTCTTCTGTTTTAGCCCGCCTATGCAAGTTTTGACTCTGCAGTTTTCCTGTGATATGGAAACCATTTTGCGTCATTCTTAGCCCATAGTTCCAATATCATGGCTATAAATTGAGACCTAGCTCCGCCCATTAGGTATTGCAAATTGATTGATATTCTCCCCGCAACCATGGCAACCTTTTTGCGCTGACAGTCTTTGGTGTCCTGAGCTCGCAGCGAAATAAACACCGATACCGGGCCAGCGACTAATGAACAATACGAGGGTAGAGGAATGCACGTTTCATATAAAGGCTGTCTTGCTGTACTTAAGCTGGAATGCCGCGTTGGTAAACTTTGATAAAGATTGAACAACTTATGAAAGTAATAACAATGAATAAGTGCAACGATTTTTATTAAATGCCAGTCATTTTAGCAGCTCTTCACTTTTTGCATGACAACCCGATTTAACTATAAATATGGAAACGTTGTTCTTGAAAAGTCTTTGAATAAATGCTGAAATATTAAGTAGGGACGTACTCTGGATTATACAAGTAGCGGCAGAGAAAACAACTGATTGTAAGATGACGATATTGGCATTTCAGCGAAAGTGATGTACAGTACGTGGCAATTGAGTTTCCGTCGGTGACCAAACTATAGCCGAAGTATTCGACCTCTGAATGAGCTACGAATTGTGTAATGTTGCTGTTACTAATACGATCGATTGGGTGATGGAGGGTTTCATCACACCACACTATGATGTAGCTCTCTACTCATGTGTATAGCAGCTGCTCTCTTAACTGGCATTCGCCAATCATTTCGACATATCAGTAGCGAAAACTTTACAAATGGATAGTAGTCTGTAGAAACATTGCCAATGCTGATTCACCTTTATTTAGCGTCCCCAATCGTCGTCTCATGCCTCACAACATTCACTGAATGCTGTCAGAACATCGCTGACAGTCTCACCGAGAATCTTATCAGCAAGACAGATATTCTCTAGTGATGTGCTGCCCTCGCTGCTGCATAAAGTACACGTAAGCAGCACAATGTTGCTTTAGTGCGATATTATGCGAACGAATATTCACAAGCATCCATATCGCTTTATTATTGCAGTTAAATTTAAAGACACCAAATAAGTCAGCAGCAATTTTTGCGTCTGACAGCGGTTGCCAGAAACTGTGATTTAATCCCACCTTCAAATGCCAGTCTAGTAGGAATTTCAGTCATAACCATTCTTATTTTCCGAAAAAATATATATATTTAGATATCTTCCTCATATCTGACATTCAGTCCAGTCCACTGAGTCCAGCTACAACCCCGGGTGAAATCCCAGACTAGAGTCCACAATAGACGATACATTGCATATTTTACCGACAGCTGGTGAGCTCGTCTGATAGGTATTTAAAATTCGAACTTTAGCACTTGCATCATATATAACTTGAATGTTTCTTATACAGAAAGATTGTAAGGAATAACTTAAGATTTTAAACTAATCATGGATATGAGTCTGTGTCAAGACGATCAGGGAAATAGATGAATCCCAAGTTAAAATTAAAAGGATTAAAATAATACATCATTTTCTTCTAATTTGACAAATACAACGAAAAAAACTAGCATTTTTTATTTTATAAGGGTAACGCAATTAAAAACCATTGTGTCAAAAACAGGCTAAAAATTGAAATCTGGGATACTCTCGTGAATGTAGCGAAACATTTTCAATATTATTAATCGCCAAATACCAAAAGGTTAATAGAATTGGGATATAATAGCAACACTATTAAGTGATATTTATTTGTATTCACCTAACAAGAAGGCAAGAAGTCAAGTTGATCGCATGGGTACGTAGTTGTTTCTTTTCAACAACATGATTTGTATTGCGTTTTCTCAAGCCGTCAGCTATCGGCCCTTCCGCGGGCAGCTGTATAAGTTTCATTAGGTACAGATGGTGTGTGTGATAGCGAGCTTTGTATACCATAGAAAGTCAAGTCCACGGGCACTCAAACATCTTTCGCCGCTAAGACCATTGCAGATGTATTCTACCCTTGTTGGAGATACGCATTTTTCAATGTTGTTGTTACTTATATGATCGATCGGATGACGAAGGGTCTCACCACACCACTAGTGCTATCTTTCTACTCACGCGATGACCGCTCGCTTAACATACATTAATTTTTGATACCATTTCTTGTTCAACTTTTATTTGCTGACAATTCTACCATCTGCTAAAATTTTTGATGTGGATAGTCAGCATAAACATTATCGTGGCTTATTCACCTTATTTGGCGTCCCCTTGCGTCGCGTCATGCATCGCAACATTCACTGAACGCTGTCAAAACATCGCTGACAGTCTCACTGAGAATCTTATCAGCAATGAGTTCCTCTTATTAGAACATGGAACTGAAGGCATCAAGACAGACATTCTCTGGTGAGGTGCTGCCCTTGCTGCTGCACATATGCTGTACCATGCTGCTGTAGTGCGGTGCTATGCTGCGTACCGCGTGGGTGCAGCGCTAAGCCAAACGTACAGCGCACGACTTCACTAGCATCTGGACGGCACTCGGTGCTGCTTGTGTACATTCAAAAGCGTCACTTAGAGCCATTGTTTGGCCCAGTTTTGCAGCGGAACTGGTTCTCGGTTTACAGGCCTCAGGTTTCGCAAACTTACGGCAGAGTTGGTCACTCGCACGCTCGCCTGCTTCCTCAAGATTAATTGTTCCGCACTTGGGTTGAGCTTTTTGCTTAAAAGAGCAGCTAGAAGGAAAGCTAATGGAAGCTTTAGGTTATGCTTCAGTGTGCAAATTCTCAGCTGGGGACGACTGAGCCTTTTCTTCGCCGCATCGAAGTTCATCTTGATCTTGTGTGTATTTTCGATTTCGTTCTCCTTGGCGCGAAACTAATGAACTCTGCTGTCCTGCGCACTGGACAGCTTCTTTCAGCCACTTTCGTTCCAAATTCCCCAACTAACGAACGAGTTTGCGTCTCGTACATTAAATGGCAGCTACTTGACTTACAACTCTTTAGCAGCAGTTCAGCAGCCTGTACTGGTCCTCCTGCCAGTCAGCGATGGAATCCAGGACTTCGTTGGCTACTGAAAACGTTTGCAGCGGATCCTTTAGTTCCTTCAAGTTCAGGTGCTGCATCTCAACGGCTGATACGCCCTTGGCTAGTGAAACTTATATTCTCATTTACTGTATAAAGCCAAACTGTTGATCTGAAGGGTTGTTCATAGTCTTTGCTGCAAGACGTGTACCACAAGTAATGAAGAAGTGAGCATATATCGAGACCGCTCGTACACAATGTTCCGATTACAGTATTTCGAAATAGTGCATCGTATTGTCTAAATCTGTATCAGTGCTACGTAATGCGTCTTTCTAACTGACTTCTCAGAGTGAAAATTCTGTGGCTGATTTACGCCACTGTTGCAACCAAAATTCTCTTTCGGCAGTTGCAATCGCAG
>LQNS02278091.1:24380097-24399246 GCA_001587735.2 Parhyale hawaiensis | reverse complement strand
TCTACTCGGAACAGCGCACATCATTCGCAAAGTGCTCTGAGCCTTAGGTCGCGGGATGCGACCCGGCGCCAGAGCGTAGAGCCCAACATCGCTCAACCGATCCAATTAGTGGGTCGTGAAATCCCCTCGATAATAATAATAATGAGTGTAAGTTTGGATTTGAAGCGTAGGTCGGGTGAGGGCGTTTGGTTGTGTGAGGAGCGTTAACTTTTATAGCTTAAAAGGAGCGCTACAGTGGGCGAGGAGTGTTAATTACGTTGGCTGAATAGCGACAGGTTTTCTTTGATGAGGAGCGTCAGGTTACGTAAGAAGCTTCAAGTTGGATGAGTTTAAGTTAGAAAGAGCAGCGTTAGATGGCGGGTGTTGAAATAGATGAAGTGCGTTGTGTTTGGTAAGGTGTTTTAAGCTGGCTTCAAAGCGATAGGTTAGATGCTTAGTGTTATGTTAGATGAGGAGCTTTAGCTTAGATGATGAGCGTTAGGTTAGGTAAGGAGTGTCCAGCTGGATGAGGAGCGTTAGGTTAGTGCAGTGTAGGATATCGAATGTTAAGTTAGATGAGGTGCATTGAGTTAGATGAGGTGCGTTGGGTTAGATGAGTGGGGTTATAAAAGATGAGGTAAGTTATGTTATGTAGATATGGTGAGCTACATTAGTTTTGGTGTGTTATGTTAGATGTGATGCTGCACAAGTTTGCTAGATAAGATGGGATAGTTACGTTAGATATGCGTTTGGTTAGTTGACAACCGTTACGTAAGATTAAGTTCGTTAGGTAGATGTGGGGGATAGTTTGTACGACATATTTTAAGACTCATATCGAGCATTGGATCTATGACTAGCGTTAGCTAGCCTTAGACGATATATGTTAAGGCAGACGGACGTTGTTGAGTTAGAAAGAGGTCTTCAGGTTCAAATGACTTGCGTTTACTCAGATGATGTGGGTTCCGTTAGAAGATCTACATTAGGTTGAAGCTAATTTAAGTTGTAATAGTGTAGCGTAGGTCTGGTGCATTTGCAAAAGTTAAGACGTTCATCAACTGTGGAATTTCCACGGTCCCTCTAGTAAATATATAAACAAATAAATATACGACTGTGTTTATTATACTGTTTGATTGATGCCAAGAATAATGTTTGATGCTGAATTAGCATTAGCATTAGTGTACTGTAGGTAGGATACTAAACTGTTTCGTACGTTGAGTAGTCATCAGCAATGTTGGCCATAGAAGCCTAGATTAAGAAATAACATTGGATCGACTTTCCTAATATGAAGAGTGGGCCATGGTTACCATACAATGTTTGTTCGACCTGGAGCCAAAGTTCAGTGTGACGTGGGAATGAGGTGCTTGGCGCAGGTCTGGGCTGCCGAAGTGCTTTTCCAGCTGGCAATAGAATCTGTTCAATATAAATACCTATTGTTTGGTATCAATAATATTTCATCCATGTTATTTTATGATTTGTTTGAATATTCTCCATTTTTTTTATACAGCTATGAAATTTTGTGCGCCTTTTCTCATGTGCATTGTTATGTACGAGCTTAATTACTGAGATATGACTTCTTTTAGGTCCAGTAAAATGCAGCGTTAACGCTAGGGTACGTAAACATTCTGCAGGTATTGCATACATATGAATAGAGCCCGGATTTTTTGCATTTATTCAATTATTGTTTTAACAACTACAAAAAATTTCAATTTACTGCAAAATATTTATTTTGCTATAAGCGTTATTTTAACTGAAAAAAGCTCGTCATTATTGTATCAATTGCCATAAAAATACGCAAAGTACTAACTCTATCGAAATAATATTTGAAAATATGAATCGATCAATTGCTTTGCTATTACTAAATAATTAATATACCTAAGTATGCCGTTCTTCAAGCTTTCTTTCAATTCGACCTTATAGCAAACGTAGCTTTAGTGAATTTAGCATGTAACTGAAGAATGCACCTGCTCCTCCTCTAAATTTTAAGTAACGAAGGATACAAAATGTCGGTTATGCAGAACCTTCATCTCCATATATTTTACAATAATGCATTATAGACATGTGCATACATATGTTTGTATTCCTAATGCCTTATGCAAGTCATTGTTAGACATGGGCTTGCTCACTACGCATCTATAGAGTTATCAGGAGAACCCGGATCTCTAGCATTTATGCGATTATTGCTATTACGGCTGTACATGGAAATAAAAATTTGTAGAATATACTGTTCTACTATAATCGGGTATATTGACCAGACACAAAGGTAAAAAGTAGTCATTATGCAATAAATGACTATAAAAGATGCACAAAGTAGTACACATTTCTACTATTACACATAAATTCTTTTAGTTATTATGATTTGCTGAATAACTAGTTAATGTATTATTAAGTTTGCCACGTTTCAACTTTAGTTAAATTTCATATGAAAGAAAACGCCAGGAATTGTGCTAGTCAGTGTCATTCTGGTCACGACATTACCAGTTGTACAAGTGCTGGCAGTCGACGAGTGTACTGATACGACGGGAGGGCAGATTTCGACAGCAATAACAAGCACACTTCAATTAAACAAAGAATCCGACATATTTCTGTTAAATTTCACTCAATTAGAACGGTATTATACAACAATAACGCAGTTCATTGCGTCATCTACATCGCTTCTTTGGCCAAAATCCATTAAGTATAACAACATATATAGTTGCTGGTGACAGACGTTGCAGCACAAATTTAGAAAATCGCTGCTTCTCTACAAATTCCACCCCAATACCCTGCTCGTTACTTGCCTCGCACACGGCCTGCACAGAGTTACAGAAAAGGTACGGACGCACTTTCAGGAGGCTCACGAACTAATATCAAACTGTAAAAAAATTAATCCTGAAGGCCCAAGTAGATGGGAACTGTTCAGAGAGAAGGGTCCTGACGTGCCCCTCAATCCCCCACAGCCTATTGTAACGAGATGGGATGTAGGGATAACAGCGGCATTATCTTTGACTAGGCATTTTACAGTCATGAAGGTAGGACAGATATGCATTATGCAATCAGTTCATGATATCTGTAGAAGCATTGTATTTATGAGACATATTGGCAGTATGAATTATTTTCTACTTTATGTAAAACACGAAATTATTTGGTAAGCTCCTAGAATGGTCTAGCGCTACAGTTATCTAGGAACCGAGTAACGGTAGCATCAGGTTCCTATTATAATACAACATTTTATATTCTGGAGTTTCCTATAGGATTCAAGCCTTCAGTCTTGTCATTAGTTTTATTTGAGTGATATTCAGGATATCAGCTCCAGCGAGATTATGCAGGGACAGGAGAGTTCTTTTAGTGAATAACCTGACCTAACTTGACGTAAACCTGACCTGACCCTGACGTGAGGTAACTTAGGGTTATGTTAGGTACGTTAGTTGTTAAATGTAAATAAAGTTGTTTTATTTTATTCTTTCATATACTACAAAAGTCAGCAGTATAGAGAAAGGTGGCAGCTATATAACTTCCTGTTCATGAAATATGCGCATTGGTTGAGTGAAAAGAAAACATTGCTTGCGAATAAATTAATAACTTTCTTTTAGTTTTTACAAATCAAAGAAAACTGCTGAGTTTTAGCCAAGACTTGCAACGTTTTACGTGCTATTTTGCAACTAATAAAAACTATTTTGCTAGAAATAAAAACTAATTTGCTATGATACCTGAATGCCGACTTTTTTTAAGTGCTATTTTCATCACTTTTTAGGACTGGATATCCGGGCTCTATATATGAACATTACTAGTGATGGGCCGAATAATCCCATCCACGGAATTTCCGCACCTTTTTTGACTTCCGTATTAGCATCTGCATCCTCGGAAGCTCAGATGGTAACATCCACAATCGCATCCGCGAATGTCAGAACTGTAAAATCCGCAGCAAAGGATGCGCGGATACTCAGGTTTATCACTGTACACTAAGCTCATCCATAGTGCTGAAAACTGCAAATTCTCATTCGGAATGAAGTGTGTGCAAGCGCTGTCCCTGTCAACAAAGCACCATCTAAGTTTTTTTCCCCCAAGTGTTGAATAAACTGCCTTCGTGAGAGGGGGTGTGTGTATTTGTGGTGGGGCGAATATTCACATCCGCGGAACATCCGCACCTTTTTTGACATCCGCACCTTTTTTGACATCCGCATCTGCATCCTCGGATGTCAAGATGACAACATCCGCAATTGCATCCGCATTCGCGGAAGTCCAAAGAATGGCATCCGCCAAATCACTAAACATTACCTGAGATAATGTCATTAGAAATTTTGTAACTGCTACAGTTAATACTCAGCCGAGCCAATTTCTGTGATAGATTTGGGAATTCCCATGCATCATGAATATGATATCCGTTCCCAATAAAATATGGAGGTCGCAAAGGTAGTCATTGAACAACCTTGTCTTAGAGAAAGTGTTAGCTGCCTCTTCCTATTCTTTCAAGAAACACTTGAAAAACATTACGATAGGTGCAGTTTCTCCGGTTTGGAAAGGGCGCCCCGAGCAAGCGGTTCAAGATTTAGCCTGAGAGCGAGCGGCTGCGCAGCAGACAGGCGCGACAGCAGGGGAAATCTCACGCAAACCTGCAGGGAGCTGACGGCTGCAGGCGGCCAGCTGAGGAGCTCGTGAGAGTTTCCCAGGCCGTGCAGGTGCATCCGAACAGGTGGCAGATTATATTAGAAATCTAAGAAAATTTTCAGAAGTAGCTTGCACCCATTTAAATCTCCATGGAAACCGCCCTTGCATTCTTCTAAGATTTCAAAATTTAACATAAGCACAAAAGCTGGTGATGCTTACGAAAGTATGTCGTAAGAAAACACAGAGAAAACCATCGGTTTCAAAGTTTAATACTTTTCCTATCAAGGAAGTGTTCGATTAGTCGCCGAAATTATACATGTCTTCGAATATTGACTTGTTCGAAACTTCAGACAGAAGCTTCAGCTAAGTTGTTTCGAATCGCGTCGCAAGTTCTATATTAGAACAACCAAATTACCTTGAGCTGGCTAAAAAGGCTATTTTACTGAGCTAGACTGAGTTTCAGACAAGTCAAGTCCCGCAGGTTAAATTTCGGTTCACGATGGAGCATGCACTAAGTAGCTTAAATATTTAATTCCTGAAGTAATTTATGTTTTTTTTGTATTCGTAGCAATGTTTGCGTGGCCAAGATAGTTGGCAAGTGGTAGAGAGTTAAGCGGAAGTACAAATAAGCAGACAGCATGGAACTGGAAAAAGATCTGTGCCTATCGCCGTCTGTGTAATAAACTTAGGCATTAAAGTTTACGCTGAAGCAGGCAAATCATAAAGTTCCAAGCACATCACGTCGAGTGCGCTTTATTTTGGTTTACATCGACCTCTATGAGCCTTTCGAACAAGCCCCAATCAGCGCCTCCATGACAGTTAAAAAGTGGTACTATAAATCTCTGATCCAAAAAGACTTTCAAAATTTAGCACAGGCAATTTTAATTTTTATCACCCTCGAATGAAGTGAGCAGGTGATAATATTTTCGTTGAAGATTTAGATACATATGTATTTGTCAGTTCACCCAATAAGTGGTCGAAGGAGTTGAGCAGTCTACATAATTTATTGTAGGGAGTTTGTTTGGTTAATCTAGATGTGACCCATGCCAAAAAACAGACCTAGCTGACTATAAAAAATTACGGCGTTGAATTTTCCTCCTCCGCGGCAGATTGTCTGGAAAATGGAGCGTTAAATTGTTTTCTATGTTGTTATTGAAGAGGGATTGGGGCTAAGATCTTGGGGCTGTCCGCTCAACTCGTTCATCGAAAATGACTTCATTAAACTTGCCCCTACTGCGGGTGATGGTCTTACGCCACAAGGTGTTCTAGTTCGTGCATGCGATCAGAAATTAATCTAGTGTTAGCTGTCCTAGATCTTCAATTGTGCTTCAATTATTGATCAAAATCACTATTATTTTCACGGATTTCTGAAAAAGCCTTAACAATTCAGTTATTTTGTTTGAACAGCCATGAAAAGAAATGGATGAAATATTCAACGACTCTGTAAAATCACTGATTTCACAGTTTTGCTCAAATTCGTATGCAACTAGAACACTTCGGTAGCGCGAGACCATCACCCGCGGTAGGGTGCAAATTCAACGAAGTCATTTTCGTTGAACGAAGCTAGGCCACAGCCGCATTCTTTCCATTGGTTAGCTTTTCAATAACAGGAAAAATAGAACGCATCATTTTGCAGACGATCTGCTTCGCTGGAGGTAAGCAAATTCGCCCCGGTGGAGGAAAATTCAACGCAGTCACTTTTTATGGCCAGCTATGAGTCTCTTTCTGAATGGGTCATATCTAGGTCAACCTACCAAACTCCCTACAAGAAATTATGAAGATTGCTCAACTCCTTCGACCACTTATTGGTTGGACAGTCAAATGTATACATATATATATATATTTCGATCAGTAGCAGTAACAGAAATTTTTTGATACCCACAACGCGCGTTTCGCTGTTCTCCAAATCATCAGGTGGGAGTGTCGAAGAATATTTAAACAGAACAGTGAAATGTGCACTTATAACAAGAAAATTTAACACAAGCAAAAGTAATGAGGGACAAAAGTATTTGACAAAAAAAATTATGATATTAGTACTCGGTGGCGTGACCTTTATTGGTAATAACAGCATGGAGACGATTGTTATAGCTGGAAATTAACTTTTCATCTCCTCTTGATGGTATTTTTTTCATTCTTCGATGCGGATAACCTTTAATTCAGTAAGGTTTTTGGGACACCGTTTGTGGACACCAGATTTAAAAAGACGCCAGAAGTTTTCTATTGGATTAAGGTCCCGTGATTGGCTAAGCCATGAAAGAACATTTATTTTTTTTTTTTTTAGAAACCATTCTTTCGTTAAATTCGCAGTATGCTTGGGGTCGTTGTCTTATTGGAAGGTCCACCTGCGCCTTCCGTAGAATTTTTTGGCACTTGGAAGCATCTTCTTCTCTAATATCTCCCTGTACATGAAACTATTCATCTTGCCATCAATGATATGAAGATCCCCATCACCATAGGCAGTAAAGCAACCCCCACACCATGATGCTGCGCCCTCCATGCTTTACGGTGGAGATGGTGTTCTTGGGGTCATAGGCAGTACCACGTTTCCTCCATGCATGCCGAGCTTCGTTTCCGCCAAAAAGTTCTACTTTAGATTCGTCAGACCATATAACCCCTTTCCAAAACTCATCTCCTCTGTCCAGGTGGTCTTTGGCAAATGTTAAGCGGCTCTTGACATGTTTTGCTGTAAGAAGAGGAGTTTTGCGAGGAGTGTAGGGGTGAATGCCAATACAGTTCAATTCCCTAACAATAGTTTTCTTGCTGACATGCAGTCCCTGAGACGCCAGTTCACTCTGAAGGTCAGCACGAGTTCTCGTGGGGTTATTAGTCACCTTATGTAGCATGTTGCGCCGAAGACGACCCATGATCTTACGCGGAGCTCTAGCTCCTGGCAGGTTGTAGACCACTCTAGTCACTTGATGCTTGCAGACTGTTGCTCCAACCGTTGAAAAAGGAACATTAACACGTTCTGCTATAACTCTATAAGTTAATCCCTCATTATGAAGTTGAATTATCAGTTTACGAGTAGCTTCAGGGATTTCTTTAACTTTGGGCATAGTAGTGAGAGTGTGCGCGACTTCAAGGAGGTCTAGACAGGTAATGATTGCGCCGGTTATGGTTTGTTTACATTGCATTTGTTTCGAGTCGTCTCGTGAACGTTCTAGAAAATTTCCAAAGTAATTTATTCAAATTATACTATTAAATATCAAAGATGGAACATCATATTTATTTTGGTCAAATACTTTTGTCCCTCATTACTTTTACTTGAGTTAAATTTTCTTGTTATAAGTGCACATTTGACTGTTCTGTTAAAACATTCTATTATATATATGTTATATAAACTTCCTGTATTAAATATCCTAAAGCAGACCTTGAATTTTTTAAAATGCATAAAAAATGGAGTTGTGCAAATACTTATGTCTAGGCACTGTACATTGGTAAAATGACAGTCACTTCGTGCAATGACTGTTTCACTCGGGGATTTCATCAAGTCGAAAACATGATTGAAAATTTTAGCAAGAGAGCTAGGTTTTTTTCATATTCTGGAAATATCACCAAATTCACGAAATGACGTCATCATTCTGTATACGGATCGGGTCAGACCTCAACAATCGAGGTTCGCTAGGCTTTGAGAGGGGAAGGAAAGCACTTTCAAAGTTTACATTAAGAGTACATACTAAGAAGGAAATTCTAAGCTGATAAATCTGTTACGATTTAAAGGCATTGAAGAGTGTGCCGAAAACAACAGTAATAGGAGACAACTATGGTTTTCACTGGCTGCGTTGCACTGTTTTTCGCTAATAATTCTGAAAAGAATTGTCGGATTACTATGGTATTTCAACACAAAGCCTATTGTATCCCAACCTAATTTACGGTCCACATAGCATATTGCTATAGGCGTTTACTGAGGAGTGTACTCGTATTATTAAGCCTATATTAAGCTGAAGCCAGGAAGTCGCTTCAACACATTCGAACTACACCTAACTTGGGGCGTGTTGCAATCAGGCCTTCGGTGTCACCTGTGCTACACCGGCCTCCAATGCGACACAGATTGGGTGACACCGACGGCAACGTTCGTAAATTTAGGGCAATATTATGGGTAACACTGCCTTTGTTTACGAACATCAACTTTTCTAAAAAATTAGTATTACAAAATGTATGACTGCCATATATTGCTTGGATTCTAGCATGTGAAGCACTTTTGTGTAGTTTTCTGAACTTTTTATCCTAACGGGGCCCTTAAACGTACCAGTAATTTGCGCATACATACATAGTGACTGCTCAAGCATTTTCACCGTTTAGGGAGCGGTTGCGTGACTGCGCAAAGTGATTGTGTGATTTCAAAAGGGTTTGATAGTTTTTGGCCAACTGGCAATGCTTACGTCGTCTGAGCGCAGAATTGCCTAGCCAAACCGCACTTGTCAGAGTTCTCTCCCAAATTCATAGCGAGTGGTTGGTGTTGTGATCTTCTCCATATAGTATCCAAACTATGTCTTCCAAAACCACCGAAGACGAGCGAAAGTTATAGAGTTCATCGAGGATTAGCAATAGAGGTCACTACCAGCATTGAGGTGCCTCACTAACAGTGATTAATCGAGCCCGGATTTCTAGTCCTAAAAAAGTGGTCAAAACAGCGCTGAAAATCTAGTCAAAACAGTACTCACAGAAGTCGGTATTGCCTGTATCATAGCAAATAAGCTTTTATTTCTAGTAACATACATTTTTTTTTGTACCAAAATAGTTCTTACTAGTAGCAAATTATCACGTAAAACTTTGCAAGTTTTGGTTAAAACTCAGCAGTTTCTTTCATTTGTAGCTGTAGAAGAACCGAAAGAAAATTATTATTTTAATCGGAAACCATGTTTTTGTCCCTCAACCAATGCGCATATTGCATGAACAGGGAGTTATATAGCTGTCACCTTTCTCTATACTGCTCACTTTGTAGTATATATAAGAATGAAATAGTTAACACCTAACGTAACCTAACATAACCCTAAGTTACCTCACGTCAGGGTCAGGTCAGGGTTACGTCAGGTTATGTCAAGTTATTCACTGAAAGAATTCTCCTGCCCCTGCATAATCTCGGTGGAGCTCATATCCTGAATATCACTCAAATAAAAACAATGACATGACTGAAGCCTTGAATCGGAGGCGAGATTGCAGAATATAGAATGCTGTAGTCTAATAGGAAGATGACTAAATGCTCGGTTCCTAGATAACTCCAGCGCTATACCGTTTTCGGAGCTTACCAAATAATTTAGTGTTTTACATGGAGTAGAAAATAATTCAAACTGCCATTATGTCTCATAAATACAGAGTTTCTACAGATAACATGAACTAATTGCATACTTGTCCTACCTTCATGACTGTAAAATGTCTTGTATAAGATAATGCTGCTGCTATCCCTGTAGCCCATCTCGTTACAATTCGCTGTGGGGGAAGGGGCACGTCAGGACCCTTCTCTCTGAACAGTTCGCATCTACTTGTGGCTTTCAGGATTATTTATTTTTTACCGTTTGATGTTAGTTCGTGAGCTTCGTGAAATTGCGTCCGTACATTTTCTGGAACTCTGTGCAAGCCGTCCGCGAGGCAAGTAAGGAGCAGCATATTGGTGGAATTTGTAGAGAAGCAGCGATTTTCTAAATTTGTGCTGCTACGTCTGTCACCAGCAACAGTATGTTGTTATACCTAATGGATTTTGGCCAAAGAAGCGATGTAGATGACGCAATGAACTGCGTTATTGTTGTATTACTAGTGCGTTTAACAGAAACATATCACATTCTTTTTTTAATTTAAGTGTACCTGTTATTGCTGTCGAAATCTGCCCTCCCGTCGTGTCAGTACATGCATCCACTGCCAGCACTTGTGTAACTGGTAATGTCGTGACCAAAATGACAGTCACTAGCACAATTCCTTAAGTTTTCTTTCATCAGAAACTTATCTCAAGTTGAAACGTTGCAAACTTAATTATATATTAATTAGTTATTCAGCGTATCATATTAATTAATTAATTTTATGTTGTATGGTAGAAATACGTACTACTTTGTGCAAGTTTTAAAGTCATTAATTGCATAATGACTACTTTTTGGCTTTGTGTCTGGTCAAAACACCTTTTTATAGTAGAGTAGCATATTCTGCAATAAATACAAATTTACAGTAAAATTTAGAGCCAGAATTATAGAAAATATAATCACTTTACTGTAACAACTTATAAAAATACGAAGGAAAACAAAATAGACGTCAAATTACAAAATTGGTAACGTCAAATTATAAAGTCAGTAAACGTTTCGGCTTTCACCCATCATTAGTACCTCTGTAATAAAAATCGAATATTTTGGTTAGAACGAATGGCTAAGACATAAAAAAGGATTTCCTGAAAAATTTTTGAAAACTCCTATGGACTGACCGTAAAAAGAAGATCGATGAGCACTATTTTTTAATTTAAAATTGGTTTCTGTTTAAAATTATAAAGCGATTCTATATAGTAAATTTTAGTCTAAGCTATTGCACAAAGAAAGCATTTTGAAATTCTTTAGGGGCACACGGGAGCCCTACGCCTCAGCATGCAGTCGCACAGAAGAAAATGGAGGCGGTGTAAGAATATTGCCAGTACTACAGCTTCTTCCGGCGTGCTCAGAAACTCTCTTGCAAAGCATACGAGAGGTCGATCCTACGTATGATGATGAACAAATTTCACAACAGTATTGATAAATAACAGAGCTCCGCACGCCATGAGGAAGACGGTCTTTGTACTGGAAGAATGACTTCACCGTACATTTATTCGACATAATGATCTTAAAGTCTAAGTTAAGAAAGTATAACTTTAAAAGCTGGGTTAATTTACAACGCAGTTTTTCCGATTGCCTACAAAAAAGGGTATGGCAAAGAAGCTACTCGTTCTGGATGCAACTACAGCAGTATTTGGCTTGTAATAAATAACAACAAGAAGTTGAAACTTAGACTGCATAGTGTGAAAATTATAGTAAATCTTATATGCACGTGACAGAAACGTTTTAATGCTATTGATTTTAAAAGAACAGGGTGTAAACTAAAAAAAAAACTTGTGGGTTTACGGAAAACCGAGGTTTCAGAGTATTTGCCCCTTTTTGTTACTAGTGCATCCAGAAATGACAGGGCCCCATTTACCTCACATTCCATAGTAAATTTAATATTAGCTTGCTTGTTGTTCATATTATCAAAAAATTTACCTGCATGGGATGAATGTGAAAATAATAGAAACGTATGGGTCTACATAACGTTTGTATAGTATTGGACGAAACTCGATTGAGCGGTGCGAATTAAGAAAGCTTTTAAAGTTATACTGTCCCAACTTAGACTTTAAGATCATTCTGTCGAATAAATGTACAGTAAAGTCATTCTTCCAGTTCAATGATCAACTCCCTCATAGCGTGCAGAGCCCTCTTATTTATCAATACTGTTGTGAACTTTGTTCATCATCATACGTAGGATCTACCTTGCGTATGCTTTTCAAGAGAGTTTCTGAGCACGCCGGAATAAGCTGTCGCACTGGCAATATTCTTACACCGCCTCCATTTTCTTCTGTACGACTACATGCTGAGGCGTGTGGCTCCCATGTGCCCCTAGAGAATTTCAAAACGCTTTCTTTGTGCAATACTAGAATCACGCTATATTTTTAAACAGAAACCCATTTAAATGACCAAAATAGTGCTCATCCTCTTTTTATCGCCAGTCCATAGGAGTTTTCAATTATTTCTTAGGAAAGCCAATTTCATGTCTTAGCTATTCATGTTAACAAAAAAGTTTGATTTTCATTACAGAGGTACTGATGATGGGTGAAACCCAAAACGTTTACCGATTTTATATTTTGATGTTACCAATTTTATAATTTGACGTCTATTTTGTTTTCCTTCGTAGTTTTATAATTTGTTGCAGTAAAATGGCTATCTTTTCTATAATTCTGGCTCTGAGTTTATTGTAAGACTGCGTAGTAAAGCAAAATTTTGTATTTGAAATACAAATTGTTATTTCTTTTTTTAGATTAGATAGGCGGCAGTAGACGAACCAATAAGCCCATTCCCAAAGAGACACCGGAACTCACCCCAAGCCCTCTATGAGCTATTTCCATTATGTTAATAGGATATAGAGGACAAGAGAAAAGAGCAAAAAGGGGGGTTGAAGAGTCCCTGCCAAAGAGACGATCATGAATGCACACAAGCACGATCAAGAGCCGCTGACATGCGGAGCTTAAACACATCAAACCGTGTAGTTGCAATGGAGCGGGAGAGAGAGAAGACAACGAATTAAGGTGGCCTCGGAAGCTTTGGCCGTTAAGAGTTTGCGACTCCTGGAGGAGGAATTCTTAGCTGCGGATGATATGTCTCTCCCAATATATGTCAAGGCGATTTTTAAACTCGTTGACTGACTCCGCACTAACAACATCGAGATTAGATTAGATAAAACAACATCGAGATTAGATTAGATATAACAACATCGAGATTAGATTAGATACAACCATTTAGCCGTAATAGCTATAATCGCATAAATGCTAGAGATCCGGGCTCTACTCATAACTATGTAGATGCTTAGGGAGCAAGCCCATGTCTAACAATGACTTGTAAAAGGCATTAGGAATGCAAATATATGTACGCACATGTCTACAATGCATTATTGTAGAATATATGGAGATGAAGGTTCTGCATAACCGACATTTTGTATCCTTTGTTACCTATAATTTGAAGGGAGAGCAGGTGCATTCTTCAGTTATATGCTAAGTTCATCAAAGCTATGTTAGTTAAAAGGTTAAATTGAAAGAAAGCTTGCAGAACGGCATACTTAGGTATATTAATTATTTAGTATTAGCAAAGCAATTTATCTACTCATACTTCCAAATATTATTGCAATAGAGTTAGTACTAAGTACATTGTAGTTAGTAGTAGTACTTTGTAAGCTGTACCGAAGGGGTCTTGTGAACTTTAGATTTGATAAATGGTTCCGAAACACTTTAAATACAGTCTTAAAATTAGCTGAAAAACTCTATTACATAAGAAAGATCAAAATAAATGGTAACAACTCAAAAAAGACGTGGAAAATTCTTAACCAGCTCATGGGACGATTTAATAATAAACGTAAAATTATTTTAAAACATGACCAACATGAAACTGTAGACAACCCAAGCGATATTGTTGAACTTTTTAATGATTATTTCACTCAAATTGCAGTTGACTTGGCTAGTGATTTGCCTGTACAGAACGTGAATGATCTTCGTCACATACCTGCAGTTGGTGCCTCTTGCCACTTCTAAATGACGAATTCTGATGAAATACGAGCTATTGTGTTAGGTTTTAGGACGAAAAAATTTCATATGGGCTACCTGGATCTCTCTGTGCTCTTTGAAATACTACCTCTAATTTCCGAAGTTTTAGTGGATGTCATTAACCAATGTATTAGAATGGGCACCAACCCTAAAGTACTTAAAACTGCAAGAGTAGTGCTAATCTTTAAAAGCAGCAATTCATGTCTGGTGGAGAATTACAGGCCCATATCCACGCTCTGTGTTTTCAACGAAATATTTGAAAATATAATTTCTGTACGTTTAAATTCATATTTTAGCTCTTGCAATGTTTTGTCGCCTTGCCAATTTGGTTTTAGAAAAGGTTCGACCACATCTTGTGCTATTTTATCTCTCGTCTCGGAATGTCTCTCGTCTTTTAATCGTAGGAAATATACAGTTTGCATGTTTCTTGATCTTCGCAAGGCTTTTGACACTATTGACCACAGTTTGCTGATTTCAAAATTTGAGAAGTACAGTGTTGCTAATGGTGCGCTCAAGTTAATACACCCATATCTCCTCGGTCGCTCACAGTATGTTACCTACGATAATGAATGTTCCACTGAGAAACCTGTCTCATTAGGTGTCCCACAGGGATCGACGCTAGGTCCACTTCTTTTTGATGTTTTTATTAATGATATTGTTTCATTACTTGATGTCGACTGTACCCTCTTTGCCGACGACGCTGTTTTTTATATATGCGATGATGATTTTACATTAGCCGTAGAAAGGATAAAGTGCTTCATCCCACACCTTGAACCTTGGTTGCTAGAAAATAGATTAATACCTCACGAAAAGAAAACAACACTGATACTTTTAACAACTAGAAATATTCCGGCTCTTCCTGAAATATTTTTTAATAATGTACGTCTAGAATGGGTTCAAAACTTTAAATATCTGGATTTTGTTTTGGATTCAAAACTAACTTTTAAGTTGCACATTACTGAGGTTTGCAATAAATTGAGCAGAGCACTCGGTCTTTTGCGTCGCATTGCCAATAAAGTGCCACTAATTACACTCAGAGACCTATATTACAGCGTCGTATATCCTCATATTATCTACTGTATTGAATTGTGGAGTGGGGTATCAATAACGGTGAAGAAAAGGGTCGCTACCTTGATGAACAAAATTCTACGTGCAATACTAAGAGTTCAATTTGTCAACTCTGTACCTGATGTTTATAGTGGTGATATGTACAAAGCCTTGGATATTTTACAATTTGACGATATTCATAAATATTTTTTACTAAAATTTGCCCGTAAATTTCTTCACAACGATGACCGGTCCTTAAACAAATATCTCATACCTCTTTTACCAATGAACAATTACGAACTTCGTAGATATAGATTCAGGGTACCTCCTACTAGGTTGGATTTCGAAAAACATGGGACGATCTATCAGATGGTGAAATTACTAAATGAAATTGATGATGGTATGTTATTGCCTATGCCGGCGTGCCGACTTAGGAATGAATGTAAGAGAATAGTTCATGCATATTATTAGTACGTTCATCTTCCCTTCTATTCCTACAGTGCTGCAATATTTACTTATTATGCTTAGTATCTCACGTTATTGAGCATTATCATGCCAATTGTTTTGTGGCATTACGTTTTTTTACCCGGCCCAAGAAGCGCATGAGCTTATAGTGGCCTTTTTGTCACACATTTGTGAATTACTTTTATTATTGTGACTGTACCTCTAATACTGTCTTTTATGTGACAAATAAATTCTATGGAGTTTCTATGGATTTCACTTAGCGTAGTTTTTATGGTAATCCCCTATATAATAAAACACAGTTATTGGTCGCTCCCTTGCTTACTTTCTTGCTCCCTTGCTCCCTCCCTTGCTCCCTTGCTTGATTGCTCCAATGTTGGTCTGTCTCTTCTTCACGCAGTTAAGAGTTTAATAGGAGAAAATTCATGTGCTGAAAAACAAGTTGAGATACCATTCAATTTCAGCCCTGGGGGTACCGGTGACAAATATTGCTCTGGGCCTCTGATCCCGGGCTCTGGATCTCCAGCCTCTAAATCCCCGCTTTCCTTGCTGGATGATATCTTAGTAGTTGAATCTTCACGCTGAGCAGACGCCTTTTTATATTGAATTTACATCGCAGCCAAAATTCGACCTTGGAGATTCAACAATTAGTTGGTATCCACAATACGGTGAGCCCTGGGCATTTCCAGTGAATTCTTTTGACTGAGCTATATTTTTCTTAGTGCAGCTCAAGGAGCTTCTATATTACCTCCGCCAAGGAGGTTGTGTTTTCGTCGTGTTTGTCTGTCTCTCTATCTGTGTGTATGTCTGCCTGTCACCAAGATAACTCAAGAAGTTATGAACTCAAATACTAAAGAGGTCATCTTTAATAATACCTTGTGTAGCATTTTCTCACGTATTAGGAACCTCAAGGTTTTTTTGTACCTCTTGACAACAATAACGGCTTTTTTTTTTTTTTTTGAAGATACATCCGTAATTTTTGAGTTATGTTCTGACCAACATTTTTAAAACACTCAAACAATCTATGGTGTGGTCTATGGTTGAAGATTCGTTCATAACTTTTTCAGTTATTTTCTAACAAATATTATGACAAACATGATTCAAACATACAAACGAACTAACCGATCTGCAGCAAAGTTCAATCATTTATGTTTTTTAACATTACCAACAACTCAAATAAATTTTATAAAGATCCATTCCTAATTTGTTTAGTTATTGTGCTAACAAGCATAAAATTAAAACCGGTGACAAACTAACGAATAAACGAATCGTTACACAAATTGGTTCTTTCATTCTTCGTGATATACCTAACAACTCATAAAAGTTTCATAAAAATTCGTCCATAACTTTTTGAGTTATGGTATTGAGAAAAATGGGGCAGAAAAACAAACAAACAAACGCTTGGACGAATCTTCACCAAAAGTTAATCATCTGTTCCTCCTAAAATGTATAACAATCTCTGCAAACTTTGTCAAAATCTGTCCATAAGTTTTTGCGTTATATTGGTGACAGACCGACCAAATAACAGACCGACAGACTACCCTTACGAAAACATAACCTCCTTGGCGGAGGTAATTACCAGCGGGTACATCTTTTCGTGGTCACCGTTTGGATGATTGCGCTTGATCCGTGCATTTTTGTGACCACTTTTTGACGGAAGTTTGATAGTAATCTACTGTGACTAGTAGTGACAATTGATCGCACCGTGATTTCCCTAGAGGGCTGATCATGCGCGATCAGAGAGTGATTTCAGCCATTAGACAAGCAAAAATTTAAAATTTTAGGGATAAAGTTAAGATTGTTATTATGATTGCTTTTAATATCGATTTCCAGAATTGCACTGGCGTTAGTTTTATGCTTTTGTGTGTTCAAAACGTGTCAGGTACCGCTAGTTCACTTATGCATTAACAAAAAAAAAAAAAAAAAATTCTCAGAAATCCATTTCCCATCATCCTATAAATACGATAGAAATTTATTTTTTGAAAACAAACATGGCGTCTCTGGCTTGTTTACAAAATCATTGACCGTTGTTGTGTTTTCAGTGATCACGATGATTTTGATCACGAATGCGGCCACAAAAAGACTCCTTTATAACTTACGAAGAGGTATGAGCGAAAACGATCCGAGATAAGCCATCCAGCCACACGACGATAAATCAGTTCTCTCCGGTTACCTAAAGTTGGGCTCGGGGTTAAATAATTCCTGTTACTGCCACATGGTTCACATAAATGACGTGTCCTACTAGTGGCGACAGTATGATTCTTATAGCGTTACTTAATACCTATTCACTCCAAGATCTCGTGGTTCTTCCAGACTTTCAGCCAACAAATCACACTTAGGTAGGCAAATGTGCTGCAACTTGAACTTAATTCAAAGTTTTTTACTGAGAAAGAAAAAACAAAAAGCAGCAGCCCTATTTCCTTAACACTTTTTCTACGAAAACTCCTTTCTTGCTTTGAGGTTCTAAAAGAAGCTCATAGAAGAAACTATCATTGTAGTCACTTGTGTCGCAAAAAGGTTAGAATCTGAGAGCTTATTTGAAATAAAGTAATTTTAATTAAAAAATTCAATGTAACTATATCAATTGGCCAATTCTCATGCCTGCCTGACGGCAACATCGAAAATTCTGGAAGTGACTAGGCGCGCGAAGTGTGGCGAACCTTCTCTTGCTCGTTGTGCCGCGGTCTGGACTGTTTTGTAATGTCTTAAAAAAAAGTGAAAATGAAGTTCGTTAAAACGGGCATCATTATTCGAACCACCCGCTTGTCGTGTCTAAAACCTCTTATACAAGCTTTGAAGGTAAGCATGAGTTGCTGTTTATCTTTTGTTTTACGTTTAACTTGTTCATGTTTTTTGCCACACAAATTCTTCGAATAATGTGTGCTTACAGCTCTCAGATTCAACCTTTAGGAGACTAACTGTTGACTTTTTTTACTTCTTTCGACATGACTTCCGTACAAACATGTAGTCTTGTGAGGTTAGTACGCGTTGATCATATACGCTGTGATCTAACCCTTTGGGGTAAAATTCTAACCCTTTGACGCAAACTCGCAATGCTTTGGTCACAGCAGGTCTAGTGTTCTTAAGCAGTGCAGTGCAGTTGTTGTTGTTGTTAATTTGTGCTATATTATCACAACTGGCCCTGGGTAATGTAAAGTAATTTGAAATTATGAATATAAACTTTTTCTGCATCCTTTGCAGGGTCTAAGTAATTTATTGTGTTCATACTATTACCCCAGTGTGAGCAGCCATGCTGCATTTTTCCTGCATACCACGCCTCTATGGCTGGCTGGTCTTCATGCCTCCTTTGTTAAAATTTGTTCTTGCTTGAGCTCGTCAAGATCTTGGTGCTAAGCTAGGCCTTCTTGAGGCATGAAGCAGCAGAACAGACTAGAAATAGGTATTCAACCAATAGGCTACCTTTTCAAAGACAAATAGGCCTGGGTCTAATAACTAAGTTAGGTACAAATTCTGACTGTATGATGTAGGCCTGAAAATTTATAGGCTAAGCTACTCCCCCAAAATTCGGTGCATATGCGGTGATGTATAGATAGTTTGCCCACTTCTGTACCGACCTCATTTCATAGTGTGGCATTTCTCGCCAAGATCTTGGCAACTAGTTTGCCTCACTCGGAAATGCGGTGTATCTGCTTGTAAATAATAATAATAATAATGCCATTTATTTCTCATCTGGAGACTGCGTCCAACAAGGTTAGGACACAGTATCCTGAGGTTTTCATGCTTAGTACTAACATAGGAATAATACTAAAAAGTAACATAAG
>LQNS02278091.1:24229284-24242054 GCA_001587735.2 Parhyale hawaiensis | reverse complement strand
CTGAATGTGGAGCTAGATGCCAAGGTGCAGGGAGCGCAGAAATCCTAGTTGTCGTCTATGCACGATTACACTTGTGGTGAGTATACTGGTGGTGATTGAGTATACTTGTGGTGAAAGAGAGAGAGAGAGAGAGCCCGCCCTCCTGTATGGAGGAGAAAAGTAGCACTCGCTAGAATATTGAATTTTTTTTTTGTTTTATATTTCTGCAGCTAATTCAATTATATCAGAGCGTGATATCACTCTTTAGGTTTATTCAATTTAGGATTTCAAATTGATCAACATGACATTCACTGTTTTAACTTCATTTCAAAATTGTATCCACATAAAATTAAAAATAAACGCTGAAGCCGCTTCAAATGACATAGATACACATACCGCATCTAAAATTTTTAATGTAGATTAGTTTTCCCTCACACAGCTGTTGCTCGCCTTCATTGCAGAGATAGAAATACCACCGCGTGGGTTGGACACTCTACTCAAAACCTAAGCCCGTGCTCTACAGTAGTTGATCCGTGAAAATAACTCGTGCTGTCAACTCACAATAAGTACCCAAAACTGGAGCTTCTCAACAGTTCCCATGTTGATTTTGTTATAGCTGTATAATAATCCCGGCTAGTACAATTAGCATGGAAAGGTGTCACCTAATTTACGAGTTCATTTTGAGAGTATACATTATTTTTTTTAGTAACTAGTGGCTAGCGGGTACACATGAGAATACTGACACCCCTCAGCAAACAAGAGACGGGACACCTACTCGATACGGCGCGTCACTATCAACTGAGGTTCACAGCCAGTCTTCCCTCTTTCTGGAATGTCTCGTTGTTTACATGAACAGAGTTGCCGCCGCTCTGGTATAGAAGCCCCTTTCTACTCTACGTCTCGGAGCTAACGGATTTGCACACCTTCTACCTCTTTTGCTGGGCACAACATGCAATCTGCTCATAACACTACGTCTCGGAGCTAACGGATTTGCACACCTTCTACCTCTTTTGCTGGGCACAACATACAATCTGCTCATAACACTATAACTCAAAAAGTCATGAACGGATCTTCAACAAAATTAAACAAGCTGTTATTAATATAAGAAGGCACAAATGATTAGATTTTGGAGTTTATACAAAGAAAATTATGGTTTCAGAACCAATTTGAAATTTTTGCTACCGTTGTCTCACTTGGCGGAGGTATGCGCTCTCAGAGTGCTCTAGTTTAAATTTGAATGGTAGGTATTTACTGAGCAGAAATGTATTGCAGTGTAAAATTTTGTTGTTCTTTAATCATTTTAACTCTTGCAAGAAAGCAATTGTTCTCATGGACGATGGGCTCGTAGGTTTTTGTTTTTATTGGAAATGCAATTTTTTTAAACTTTTGTTCTGAATACCTTTACTCAACTGCTCAACAATATGACGAAGAAAGCAAGAGATCAGTCGATGAATATGCATTTATGTACGTCTACCGAAAAGGACGTTCTGAAATCATGATTGTCCGCGTTAATTTGTTTATCTGATTATCTGTGAATTTGTCAACAAGATGACGTGAACACCATTGGACTGATTTAATAATTAAAATAATAATAGAGAAGGCACTTTCGTACTTAGTTTTTCAAAGATATTTGTGTAAGAACTCTTACTTTTCCTCCTTAATAAGTAATTTTCACTCCACACCTCTTTTTCTTTGTTTTTCTTTCAACTAAGAAGTAGAGTATGTAACTCTACTGCAACTGCAGCGGTGCGATGACCTCCCTCAAGCTAGCAACTGAAGTGCAATTTGTTGCCCCATGTAAAGGCTCATGCAATATGTTGCACTGCAGTGGCTGGTGGGTGTAGGGGTGGGGAAGTAATATTGCCCGCAACATATTGCATCGTGTAAAGGCACCTTTAGTGCTTGGTCATCTGGGCTGCTGCCTGGAGGCGCCGCCGGCCCGTCAGCCTCCTCCCGACCATCTGGCACAGACCGCCTTATGTGCAGGGTCTCCAGCTAGTGGCCTCCAGCCCTCCAGGCCTGCCACCGTCGCCATCACCCCATCGGCACGGGAATTTCTATCTCCACCTCCCTGCGCTTGCGCCATTGTTTAAGGTGAGTTACATGTCGCGCCCCATATAGTCACCCTCTCCATCAGCCTTGCCATTATCCAGTGGAGCAATCATTGCGACGACTGGGGGCTGGTTGATCGCAGCCTTTGGACGCTAGGGGCAGCAGTGCAAACCCCCAACGCCCTTTACGCGAAGGCACTGCGTGATTTGTAGACCTGACTCCTTATTTGGGAGTCACCCTACGTTAAAGTAGGGCTCCGCACCACTAGAAAGGTCTGGCCTGCTCAGGGTTTACTCCCTGGCCGGGTACTATTTACCCATAGCTGGACCACAGTTATCGGCGGTGGCCTAGCCTTAGCTCATTAGAGCACAGCCTACAAGGCAATAGGTGGTTTGTTATCGGAGTTGACCTTCTCCTAGGCCACTGAGGTCAGAGGCGCAGGGAATCGCGTGTTACGGCCGCTACGCCGGACAACGTACCCTCACAGGTTAAGGAGAGTTCTCAGTCCCCGGCAGTTTAGTCCGCGACAGCTTATTCGCAGCTATGGCTGCTTATTCACTGCAGACCTACATATCTGTAGGTCATTCGGCTAGCCGCGACCTGCCAACGCGCCATACAGCGGTTGCCAGCCGCCCTGACCATGTACGAATACATGAACAGGCCTGGCGACCATGGCCAGGGAGTAGAGTGCTATAGTAAAAGAGAGGCAGCATAACACCAAGCTTGCAAAGGAAAACTTTATTGGCGCAGGGTAAAACAGAACTGACAATAAAATACAGAAGTGTTCCAACTGAAGTGCGGTCTTATTCTTAATCAGGTTTGCAGACAGCCTGACTCCTACAGTATATCACAATCATTAAGCTCACTTCACGGCCGTTAATGAAATATCATTTCACTGCAGCCATTGCTATATCTCTTCACTGCTTCCAATGCTAGATCACTTCATGGCAGCCAGTGCTTCATCACTTCCTGTCTGCAAGCTGCTCTGACTCACCCTTCAGCTCTGCTAGCGGTTCTACTTATCACGCCTAGCCCCTATATCAAATAAATATAATTGACATTTTTATCAGCTGTGTACTTGGTATTTCATTACGTATTTCATTACAAATCAAGCAGACAACAAATTGAAGAACGTTCTGTTCTACAAATTGAAACTGTTTATTTCACAAACTATTGCGAAATAGTTTTACTCTACTGGAAATATCAAAGGATGCCATTAACAGTTGCTCTACGTAATTACACTTCAAGCTTTAATATATTTGTGAAATTATTGCGTATAGAAGTTTAGAAGTATGTACAGGTTTGCCAGTGATTACTGAATGCAAATGAATTAAATCAAATAGCTAAACAAAGTAAGAAAAAGTAATAGGAGAACATATAAAAATGCGTCTGTGGCATCGTGCGGTCAGGCCCAATTGCGGGGCCGTCAAGTCAATGTATGGTGTGGGCCATGGCTGAATAGACATCTAGTAAACACTTTGCTCACTATTATTGTAGGAGTGTAAGTTAATATATAATCTTTCAACTAAATTAAAGAGTAATAGAGCATTGGTAAAAGAACAATTACTAGCGAAGCATTAGTAAGTCACATGGTCCTCAATTCTCCATGATTTTTGTCGCTGCTTTGCTGCCGAAAAGTTTCACTGAACGTACATCTGGTCGGACGAGACTTAAAAGCTCTAAAAGTGATTTGTAAGTACAAATTTGAGAAGTTTGGCTTTGAATTTATTATATTAAAAATACCGAAGGGTTTATCTTAACAAGAAAATCTAATTGTCAAGACGATGGGCGTGATTTGCCGGTCTCAGCGTTACATATCTCTATATTCCGAACAGCGAACACCTCTCTCACGTCAATGCCACACGCTATTCAAAAGAACAAGTATCGCCATCTTTTTGTCCGAATGTTTTGATTTGCACATATAAATATAAATAGCGCACACTTGCAAACGATTTTGAATTATAATTCCCTCCAGATATAATGATACGTCCGACAGTAAACTAACGGCACTTGGGGAGTAAACTGAACGGACGGTAAACATTTTCACGCCATTTGTTGGCATTCTCAAAGCTATGTTTATAAAAGTTCAACATAACTTTAAGACGAAAAAATGACAATACTCGTTCTTTTGACTAGCGTGTGTCATCGGCATCAGTAATAAAACAGTATCTCAATAAACTCTTCTCAATTTTCTTCTTGAGACGATAGAAAATACGTAATCCAGGCTATACTCATTAGAAATGCATTGGCGTACAAACAACGAGCTTTTCTAATTTGAGGAATTTTCATAAAAATTTTTAAATGAAATGAGTATTGACTGGTATTACTTGGGTAATCCTCAAAGGAAAATTGTATTGCTCATAACTACTAGGGTGTGCCTATTTGAACCATTAAAAAGAGAAATAGTAGAATGTTGAGAATCAAGAAACCTTTAGTGCTACACCCTAAGGCCTTGTTTCCAAAGCCAAATACCTGCTAAAACAAAAAAAAAGTTTCGCATCATTTGCGGCATCAACAACACACAGATGTACATTTTCCAGCTTTAAGCAATGTACTGATACGAGATAAGCGTTTATCATATTGCTGAGACCGAATAGTTTGAGCACAGGCGGCCAGCTCCAGCGGAACGTGAGTTGGCTCATTTACAAGTCCAAACCCTCTTTTTTGCAACTCTAGTAGGTCGTTAGGAACACGATGAAGCTTCAATAAATTGTTATCAAAATGTTCAGAACAGCCAAACATCGAAAAAAAGAAAATCGTCAAATAAATGAGAAATGATATCGATGCTCTAGCAACACTAACGATTTTCACGAGCATTCTCCCCACGTGACGTCACACAGGGAGGTGCGCAGAACCGTCTCAGAATGGTCAAGCGATGAGTTAACCTGTTACGTTGTTCAGCCATGGTGTGGTCTATGACTTCACATATTTTTTCGTGCAACAAAAATTTAATTGATTTTTTGATACTTATAGCAAAATAATGCATAAATTAAACTAACAGTATGATTTCTTGCTCGTTTTCACGAAATGTTTCACAATAGTGACACAATGTTAGCTCAACATTGCTTGACAACGCATTAGTACCCTTTTTCTTAGCGTAATTAGTTAAGCACTGGTTAGAAGTATGTGAAGGGGCCATTCCGCTGTTTTTGGCCGCCATTTTGGATTTAAGGGTAGGCTATCCTCGCGCGCCCTATCAGACTACTCGCACGTCCCTCACCTACCTCACCTTCATTCCTGACCCCTAGACTGATCCCTCACTTTCATTCACCCTATTGCAAGCTTCCCTTCACCCTTTATTGATAGTAATTAACCCATTACCTCAATTTACCAATAATTGCTCCTTATTCCAGGTTATTGCATACTTCAGCTGTGTTTCTGATCCCTATGAAAGTACATATTGCATATCGCGCTTGACCCTCCACCTCCATAGCTCAACCCTTCACATATAGTGCTTAACCCTTTATTGACTATTGACTTATCTCGCACTGATTGAACTGGCATCCTGCAATCTTATATTAGCTCTGCAACTCTCCAATTGACCCTTACGACTCATCTTCTTACTGCGCCCCTCTTTGGTTCAAGCTATTTTCCCCTAAGAAGGAAGACTCTCATATGACGATCTGTATCCCCCACTAACCTACCTCAGTTTCGTTTATGACCCGTATTGAAGGGAATCAATCCTTGTTTCCACTTAACCCTTTCATCAACCATCAACAATGCTTAACCCTTTTTTACTATTGGCTATTCTATTATCCCACGTTGTTTATATGCATCCTTACATCCCATCTTCATACTGCTTCCTCTTTGGTTCAAACCATATTCCCCTTTGACGTAAGACGCAACGATCTACACCTCCTCCCAAGGTTTATGTTAGAGTACCACATATCCCCTCAGCATCCATATATTAACCCTTACAACCCAATCATCATCCATCTCATTTTATCTATACTATTTTCCCTTACGGCGTAAGATTCAACATCTGTTCCCCTCGCAAGTTCCATGCTATACCACCACCCCTATTGATTAATACTTCCATCCACATATTGACCCCACCACACATCTTCCTGCGCCTGTTTGGTCCAACCTATTTTCCCCGATGACGGAAGACTCAGCAATCCGTTCCCTCCCAAGCATAATGCATACGGCATTCCCTTTATTGGCTCGCACCATCTCATCACCGCGCCACCCCATTTCGTTCATGCTATTTTCCCGCATGCCGGAAGATTTGACAACTGCGCTTCCCCTCCTAAGTTTCAATACATGTTAGAGTACTACCTTTACGCTTATCCCTTTATCAACTTATACCTGCGCCATATTACTGCGTATTGTTCACGCCATTTTCCTCTCACCTATGACGGAATATTCAAAGACTCGTATCCCTACACCAAACTTGATTTCTTGCTAGAATACCACCTCCACTTATACATGAACCATCTTCTTGCAATGCCACTCCATTGTGTTCATACTATTTTCCCTAATGACGGAAGATTCGACAACTGCGCCCCTCCCAAACATCGTTCCATGTTAGAGTATCACCTTCGCTATTTCCCTTATTAGCTTGCATCCATGTTTCGTCCCTCCAAAATTTTCTAGCATGTCCTTGGAAACACAAAACCCGCAGCATTACGCAGAGTTTATCTGTCTGCTCTTATGTTCCACTCCCATAACCTAGCGAATATTTTCCTCCTCTATATTACAACACCGCTACAAATCCACCCCCATCCCTCAGCATAATTTTTCGTGAACAGTAATTTCTACACCCTCCCGACCCTCTGCATATGTAGGTATTCATTAACATTATTAGGTAGGAAAACACAACCTATGGAAACATCATTTTATCCCCAAAGCTTACATCTTGTTTTGATCACAGTGTCCTACTCTGCTTACCGATTATAAGTTCAACAAAGGTTATTTTTATCTAGTGCATTTACACTAGTTTATCGATCACGTATTGAGCAACGTTCCGCACAAATTTATTTATCGCTAAGGGTATATCACTACACACTACTTGAAAATATATCACATCAATTTTAATCTCATTGTTTAATACCTATAAACGACGTGCACTCTTCACATTGGTTAGAAGCTATACCCATTGTATAATTAGGGCTAAAGCTACTACTGTAGACACTTGTAGGACCCTGCTCTCCATATCGCGATTCACATCTCTCATTCTGCATATGCCACCGTACAGACGCTTACCATTTCGTGCGTAATTCAGGTCTTCGCAGCTTCAACGGGTAATATTCACAACAGACACAATGGCGTACTTGCGCCTACAGTTATGAATTTTTTCAACCTGTACGTGTAGGATACAAAAAATTTTCAGCTCTCTCATTCATACCTTACTCTAGGCATCTTCTTGCTATTGCTGCTGCTGCAGCTGTTCCATATCTTCTAATAATTGATAAACATTACGATATGTGCATATTTTTTTTTTTCAACTATAGACACAAATGAATGCACCTTTTACACACAGATAGGTATTGCGTTTAGAAGTTGCTACACGTACAGACATATTGTAACCATCCGAAGACACCTTTGTGATAGACTCTGTTCTTTTTTCATCAATATGCAGCATGCTTTTTTAGTTTTCCGATTTTCCACATACTCTTGAATATATATGGGATATAGGAGCCCCACACCGCATCGAGTAGAGAGAGGTATATACCGACATGTCTCTACACTGCGCATAACCACTTGCACAGGATACGTCGGCGATTGCTAGATGCTAAAAATTGTTCCTGTACTTCAGTGGTTCCAAACCTTTGTGTGATCGATTACCACTTGGAGGTCCCGTACAGTCAGTCGCTGCGTACCACCTGGTTTCAGAGAAAGTAAATTCGATCAGATATCACTTTATAACTAGTGGACCCGTGCGTGACAAAAATTACGCATTGATCAATGTGTTTGCTCCCTTCTTTGACTTGCCGTTTCCACATTTTCTCGCTCACGCTTGTTAGCAACACTTATTCCCATTCATAACCTATCTGCTTCAACTTTTTCTTTTCACTGTGCCGCATAGGCTCTTCATGTCTCGCAATTTCTTACACGTTTTCCTTCTTGAGACTAAAGAAGTCTCGTTCTTCTTTCACACTCCCTATCTTATTTCTTAATTAAACGTGCGTCTTCGAAACTAAAATCTTAAGGAAAACATTGTAATAAACTTTAATGCCACTCCAGTCAGCTTATATGCAATGTAAGCGTTGTAGCAGCCGGGTTCAAGATCACGTCAGCTAGGTTTTTTAACCACTTCACGCCGAATATTCGCTCTATATCTAGCAACATTTTTTCGTCAATCTCACGATCGCAATTAAGATCGTTCTTTTTTTGTCAATTCACCTGCTGAAAGAGTTGTGAAGCTGTTGAGCCCAGCGGAGTGGGGGCGCTAATGCCTGCATCGGCGATGCGCCTCATCAATAACAAGTAACAAGTAAGTTTGTCAGTTCCCTTACTGAAACGTTCTACGCTTTACTCATAATGCTAAATTCGTACTAGTTATTTTATTAACCGTACATCATTCAATACATTAATGTAGTTTTTCTTGTTAAGATTTTTTTTATTCGTGGTTTTTGTCGAATAGAGTTTGTACAGAGTTCATTTAAACTTAACGTTTGCTACGCTCACTTTGTGGCTATTGACCTGTCGTTACAACGTGCCTCAATGATGCACGGTTAGCTGACGTTGCGTACCAATTAATTAAGGATGTCAGTAAGTGTGCTGTATATCTCCGTAGAAAGTGATTTATTGATCTATGGTGAAATTTGACATGGCTGTTCTAGGTATACTCTAGATCTGCAGATATTGGCGAGTCATACCTTCAAGGAGGACTTTGCGGAAGCTGCCTTGTACTCGGTTTAGCTGAGCCATCCTGGTGTGACATCTTCTCTTGTCTACAGTTTTTCCTTCCTCTCTTGCTGTGCTCACTTTACTTCCTCTTCCATACTCATGTTCATAATGCTTTGTTCTGTTCTTTCTCTTCTTTCCTAAACTGCTGTTCTCATGCTCGTTGTTTGACCTACGTGCATGGTTTCACGTTTTTATCAACGTACTACATGTCTCTTGGTTTTCCTCCAATGAATCATCATAGTTGAGTGTAAATGCCTAAACAAGTAATGTTATGCATATTATCAGCTCTTGCTTCTACTTCCCATCTCTGTTTACTTTCATTATCAACAGTAATTAAAGACACCTTTTTACTTCGATGGCATGAACTCTTGAAGTCAAGCTTTCGATTTATCTTGAATCATTTTTAGGAAAAAGCTATCAAGATATTCTGAAATTGGGTGTAACAAACAACATCCTAGAAGTATCCTACATACCATATCCCAGCTTTGTTTATGTATCTCTATCCCTCATTTCCTCCTCTTTTAGAACCCATTGTTATTCTCGGGAAGCTTAAACTAGCACTATAAATACTGTAATAGAAATTCATCATTGGGTCACGCTTACGTAAATTTGTTGTGATTAGGTATTAACTTGTATTGCGTTAATCTCCATTCAGATGTAAAAAGTGCAACTTGGTAATGACGTCTCACAGCTAACCCGCGACTCATTATGTCCCTGAGCATTAGTTTCAAAGTAGAAAATATTAATGTAGGACAATCGTTATTCCAAATTTTATAGCTACGGGTTCATGGAAAAAATGCTGTCCTTGCTCTTTTTCCCATTCGTAGATCTCGGTTAATTAGGTTCGTCCAATAGATGACGCTATTCGGGTGTTGGCCAATCATTAGTTAGTACACTGCGCTGTCTCACTCGTGATGGCAATAACCATGCCAACTACTCAAATACAAGCCTAATATCGTAAGGAACAAAGAATAAATAAAAATGAACGGTGATATATATTGGCACATCTAGCACGAACACGATAGTCACGTTCCAAGAAAGTGTACATGTGCAATGGTATTAGGCTGTGTAAGGGGGCGGAATGAAAGGGAATGTTCGAAGAACGAACAACGGAAGCTCCTTTGAAATGGAACAGAGAGACTTTATAGCGAACCATTTAAGTTTTAAAGCGTAACAAAACGTTAAGTAAATTCAATGGAATTCTTTCGGGGATGCCTAACGATGCTCACCTTCGTTGACTGTGTCTCAAGGCCAATGGCAACACAAATTCTACAACTAGCGAAATCGAATGCGTGAGATGGTGCTCTAATTATTATGCGACTTATAATACTGGAGCACTGTTTACCGGTATTTTCCATTCCCTTACATTACCCCCTCTGAAGTTTAATAATTCTATTAGTGAGCTTTAACAACGAACTAAAGAAACTCAAAAGTTTAGAAGAAACAATTTTAACACACGAGGATTCACACTACTAATTTATCTAACTTTGAGTAGGTAGACTAGTTTTAAAAGACTAGAAAACTAGCCTACCGCAACATATTTACAGGCAACTAATAACGAGATCAAGTGAAAGGCAGTCTCTTCTCGATGAGCTCCGAATTTTTTTCAAGTTTTATTTTCAAGTCTTCTTCGTAATTTTTCGAATTCAGGAGTTTCTAGCTACCCATGGGCGCTGCCGTAGGAGACATGGGCGCTTCCGTAGGAGACAAGGGCGCTTCCGTAGGAGACATGGGCGCTTATGTAGGAGACATTGGGCGCTTCCGTAGGAGACATGGGCGCTTCCGTACTGTCGCGCACCTGGGCAGGGGTGCATCCTTTGCCACGTCCACGCTGCCATCTCAAGAGTATACACAGAACTAGAGCATATCAGTTATTAAGTTTCTGCTTGTTCCTATAAACGCGTTCCTGAACGCGTGGGTAAGGTTTAACAGATCCCATGGAACGTGTAACACGTCTACCATTTGTATCAACATCATACGGTATTTCTATCGTGGGTGATTGAAATAGTTCCATGCCTGTACAAGATGTGTACTTTTGACTTGCAGGTACAGTGTTATTCTGACGCTGAAGAAAATTGTCCTTTAGAAAATCGTATACGCCATGTTGCACGGTACGTACTTGCTCACTTGAAGATTGAACTAAACGCGATCTGTCATTTCCCGTAGCGTTGCCCAAACTAGAGTTTTCTTTCATGCGACCAATATTGAGATCGCCTACCGAATTTGACAGTTCTTCCAACAGCCCTTCCCGTACCGACAATGACCGCTGTAGCCATGAAAGGAAATTTACATTTTCATCAGTTTAAACACCATTATCTTCCTGAAGATTCTCCTGTATATCCGACAAGTCGTTGGACATTTTCGTGGTATTTTGTGCTGACATATTTGGAAGGAACGTAGAATGTCTTAGCTCGTCTGGAATATCGGCAATTACAATCCGCCCGTCGACAGTCAAAATTCCAATCTAGGTAATTAAGCTGGCTAGGGCTGACTACTATTGGGTCACGAGCGAACATGGGAAGTTTAGCTTTAAGTAATGCAAACTGGGCTCTGAATTTTTGATCCTATATACATGTACTACGCCCTGAACTTGAGATATCAATGACAGCAGTCTACTTACGCCCTTCACAGGAACTACCATCTTCAATAGTCGCAATGGACTCTGAATCGCTAGCACACGACAGTACCCAGTCAGCGCCATCCGCTGACGAGGAAGAGCTACTATCGCAATCAGACATACAAATATCATTTGAACGGAAATATCTTGCAAATAATGCGGAAATTCGTGCCATGGTTTAATTTGTTTGTGATGAACTTTAATTATTTTACCATTATCATCAGCAACTTCATAAGTAACTTCGTTACTTTGAACTTTGGTAATTCGATACGGGCCACTATATCGTGGGCCTAATTTATATTTTACTTGGTTTCCAATCTTTTGAATCTTAAGAATAACACGCTGGCCAACCGTGTACGAAGTAAATTTAAGATGGCCCTCGTTCCAGCTATCGTCAGTGCTTGATGGGACAGGCAGGCAAAGTATTATCCACAACATGAACATTGTTCAAAATAAAATTTACAGAAGTTTCTTTAATTTCAGAATGCATCGTATTATTATATATAATTAATGCCTTGCCAAGTTCATCTACCCAATTTGAGGAATTTGCAGCCAGGAGACCGTGCAAAAATTCAGTAACTGTTCTATTTACGCGCTCCACAATACCATTACTTTGCTCTCTATATCTCGTACTGTAAATGTGCTCTATATTATATTGTCTAAGGGTTTCATTGAATAATTCTGATTTGTATTCGCTGCCGTTGTCTGTTAAAATTCTGGCCAGTATTTGCAGCAAATGCGGCAAAATCTGAAATTTCAGGGCATCACAGACAGACTTGGAACGTTCGTCTCTCAATGGAATAGCGGTTAGAAACTTAGAATAGTGATCTATTGCCACCAATACAGTAAAATATCCACGGCTAATCACCGGCAGCTGGAGTAAATCCATTGCCAACAAGTCGAAGGGAAATCAAGCCTTAATTTTCAGAATTGGTGGAGCTGGAGCGTGACCGTAATTTTTATTTAATTGACAGTAGTGACACGAGAGACACACATCAGCTGCAACTTTGCCAAGCGAAGGATGAAAGAAATTTCCAGAAATTAACGAGATCAGTTTGTGCTTACCAATGTGCGCCAGCTGAGTGTGAACCCTCCAACAGATGTTCACTATCAGATCGAAAGTTACACCTTTTTTCAATTGCTTTTGAACATTCTACCATTTGTTTTTGACGATATTCGAAAATCTTTGAACATTCGCCATTATGCTTTGACATTTTGCATTTGTATTTGGCATTGTTTGCTTTGAGATTGACAAACTAGCAAAATTATG
>LQNS02278091.1:24047455-24066373 GCA_001587735.2 Parhyale hawaiensis | reverse complement strand
TTTTGAGTTTTACCAAGCCAATAAAATACCTGTATCAATACTAGCAACGTTTCGATGCCTCGTGCATCATCATCAGGCTATAAAATCTGAAATATACAAAATGGAATCAAAATCATGGAAGAAATAGTAATTAATTTCAATCAATTACTGAAATTAATTACTATTTCTTCCATGATTTTGATTCCATTTTGTATATTTCAGATTTTATAGCCAGATGATGATGCACGAGGCATCGAAATGTTGCTAGTATTGATACAGGTATCTTATTGGCTTGGTAAAACTCAAAATTTTAATAGCGGAATGAACATAAATGTGTTTTTAAATTCCCTTACACGCAGTGAACTCGAAATATTATTTATTCTCCTTAAATCGGAGCCCTGCAACTGCTGATTCTCTTTATGGCTGTTTATTGACGGCGACGGCCTCGATATAGAGCACGGATCCCAAGGCAGCATTTTTTTGTGGGTGATGTTAATGCACACCACAGGGGCTGGTTGGGATCTGCATCACCGACTGATTATCATGGTGGGGCTGCGCTGGACTTTTGCTCTCTGTCTAGTTGTGTGCAGTTTTTTTCGCGGGTCCACGCATATTGCGGGTAACTGTTTCGGCCTAGTTATGACTGATGTCCCGGACTTGATGACGATGACAGTTGGCTCCCCTATTGGCTCTTCAGATCCCTCACATCTTGTTGTTTCCTTGGACCTCAATCAGGTTGTTCCTGTGGTAGACACCAGAAGAGTGGTATTTGTTAAGAGCAGGGCTTACTGGGTAGCCATTACTCGGGCAGTAAGAACGTTACCTTGGAGTCAGATTATTCACAGTGAGGATTCTGTCTATGAGCTTAACGACTTGACTGCATCCATTTTGGGGAGGTTTGTCCCGAAGAAGACAATTCATGTGAGGTCTCGAGATAAGAAGTGGTTTGACGACCAGAGTCGGTTAGCTTTCGCAGCTAAACAAGCGGCTTACCGGGCATGTCGACGTTCGCGTGACCGTACGTTGTGGCAGATCTATGTTGATCGTAGGGCCGAGGCTAGGCGTGTGTACGAGGAGGCACGGCGTCGTCTGAGGCAGCGTTCCAGGGATTCTCTGCTGTGTATTGACCATCAACGTCGTTGGTGGAGTGAGCTAAAGGGTTCAGTGTTTGGTGCTGAACCTTCGTTGCCGCCCCTTGTTGGTCCAGATGGAGGCATTGTTACTGAGCCCTTGGCTGGGGCGGAACTCTTGTCGGCTCACTTTGATTTGAAGCAAAGCAGAGATGTGTTACCATTGTCCCATGGGTGTCACCCTTGACCTCGCATGACCTCTTTGGCTTTTAGATCTGGTGCAATCAGGGTGCTGCTTGAAGGTCTTGATCCGTATGGAGATGTGGATCCGGTGGGCATGTTTCCTTTGTTTTATAAGCAGCTGGCTGACGTTCTTTCAACCAAACTTGCAGTGATCTTTCAGTGCCTGATACGGTTAGGAAGTTTTCCTCGTTGTTGGCGAACTGGGAATATTACTCTTATTCCCAAGGGTCCGGTGTCGCCCTATGTGGCCAACTATCGATCCATCACCTTCAAGCCCTGACACCCTGACACCTTTGTCGAAGGTGTTCGAGAAGTTGATTGCTGGTAAGCTTGGTCGTTTTACTGAGGTTACGGGGTTGCTGCCTGCTGGTCAGTTTGCGTAAATATTGGCTTGGGCTGTTGCGACGCTCTTTTGTCAGTGTCATACAGTTTACAATCTTCGCTGGATCGCGGGTCGGAAGCACGCCTTGTCCAGTTGGACTTTAGCGCGGCGTTTGACAGGGTTAACCACAGGGGTCTAATGAACAAGCTGGAGTCCTTTGGTGTGGGTGGTAGGGTTTTTTCAATCATTTGCGATTTCGCTTCTGAGCGAAAGCAGAGTGTGTCTGTTGACGGCGTTTTGTCGGAGTGGTGTGGCGTCTCTCAGGGCAGAGTGCTTGGCCCGCTGTTGTTTGTTCTCTAGACTAGTGACACGTTCTCTTCACTTGAAAGCACGTTGATCCACTATGCTGACGATTCCACTTTGATGGCAATGATACATGCTCCTCGCCTGCGTGATGCTGTAGCTCAGTCTCTGAATAAGGATTTGTCACGCATTAGCGCATTCTGCTCGGCCTGGAGTATGAAGCTGAATGCCAGTAAGACAAATTCGATGATTATCAGTCGGTTTCGGACACTTGTACCGCACCATCCCCAACTGGAGATCGATGATACTTTACTTCAGGAGTCTAACATCTTGGAGATTCTTGGTGTTGTCTTTGATGAGAAGCTGATTTTTGAGACGCATATTAGGAGGTTGGCGTCACGTGCCTCCACTAAGATTGGGCTCCTGCGTGAGGTGAATTCCGTGTTTGCTGATAGTCAGGTTGCCCGTAGATGTTTTTATGCGTTTTTTACTGCCTTTGTTGGAGTATTGCTCACCGGTCTGGGTTTCAGCTGCTGACACTCACTTGCGTCTGTTGGATCGACTTGTTAGTTCAGCCAGCAGGCTGTGCGCTGATAATGATCTAGTGAACCTGTCCCACAGAAGAAGAGTAGCAGAGCTATGCATGTTTTATAAGGTGTACAATAATGAGAGGTGTATTCTTCTCTCAATGCCTTCAAGGTTTTTGGGAGAGCGACTCGTGCTGCGTGCGGAGCGCACTTTTTTTCTTTCAGAGGCTGTCAGATGTAAAACTAATCAGTTCTGTCGGTGTTTCGTGCCCTGGTCGGCTCAGGTTTGGAATTTGTTGCCGGCATCGGCTTTTGGTCGTATTTACCTGCAGGTATTCAAGTCAGCTGTTTATGTTTTTTTTTTTTGCTGGATTTCCTATAGCAGCGATTTAGGCTTCCCTGTGTTGCAAAATGCTTCATTTGGATTGTATTACCTGTCCATGGGAGCTCAAGCGTGAAGTTTTAATAATAATAATAATAACATACAAAACAGAAGCAACAAAACCCATACACAAATGATAGCACGGCGTGCTTGAGGTTCTCGGGATCCGACTACGTTTAGCACCAACAGCCTTTTGAGACTATAATTTAGCCGCTCCTTGTGTTGCGTACAAGCAAAGGGTCACATTAGTTGAACTTGCTAGATCAATTGTACATGAAGCCAAATCGTTTTGGTTGGTAGTGAGAGGTTATACATAAATGCCTGTAGCGATATCACAGTTTTTCGTAAAAAAGTAGAATCTCTAGGAGGAAGAAGAGGTGACGGATCCAGGCGTGACAAATGCACAGATTCATCAAGCATGGGGGTAATATCTTCACCAATGACGTGAATCGTGAGGATGCTTCTTGTGATTATTATCTGTTGCAGTGAAAAATGTTTGAATAGCAATAAAGATACAATTGCCATCACAGAAACAATTCCGGAGCCCAGATTGTAAGAGACTATAGTAAAAATACTGCAGATATGACCAACAAGACAGTCGTCTATAAATAAAAAAAAATCAGAACATATTGAATCTGTGTCCTAAGGAGGAAGCCCTCAAGTATCCTCGATGTTTCTATCATATGAAGTTAAACATAGGACGTCTTAGTAAAAGGACTATCGTGTAGAATAGGCATAGTAGTTGGCACGTTTCATATCACATTTTCACTATGTTGCAGGTATCGTCTTTCACAACAAGAAGTCATGGCAGACCCTGTTAAAATCGGCCGTAAAGTAAGTAATATGTACACAGGTGGACCGCGGGCCGCGCTGCTTGTATCGAAGACTGTAGCTCCAGGTGACTACACAGATACGGAAGCTGTGGTAAATGGAACGGTCAAAGGAGCGTTGATCGGCGCTACTGCCGCTGCCACCATTGGATTTTTCGTGGCAGGACCTGCTGGAGCATATGCAGGGGCTGCCGTCGCAGGTGCGCTTGGAGGTGGTATTGGAGCAGCGCTGCCCGCATTTAAAAAAGATTAGCAGAGCTTCTCGGTCTCTGATTTCGGAAGTCACTCGTTGAAAGAGAAGCCCATTGATGCTCTTCGGTTTCCTGAGATGCAGTCTTATTTTTCTTGCTTATGTGGTAATTTAGAGGAAGATTTAACCAAATTTATATTTAGTAGATAACATTGTCTTCATCTTAATTCAACAGTTTTGCACAATCTATGATCGACAAACTACATTCACTAAACAGCGTTCTCGCCATTTAGCCCTCAAATCTCTGTCACTATCATCATTATCCATTAATTTAACAATAAACTAACTCGAAAAATGAGAGTATAGCACCAGCTAAATTTCAGATATGAGACCATCTAATAGTGAGATAAGTAACTTTTGGGATCGAAAACAATAGTATTGTTATATGTGCGTTTCGCAACTAAAACAGTGTATGTGCTAGCTTCAACATCAAAATGTTAGACGCATTCGTGGTTTCATTTATGTTCATGTAGACGAATGTTTGCACCAACCGTCTTCCAGAGAGGGAAGGGAAAGGCCGGATATATTTTGCCATAGTAAATGAGCTCGCGTAGCAGCAGCGTAATCTTGAGCTACAGGAAGTAGCTACTCTTCAAGACCATCCGGCCAAGCTATCAGTAAATTTTGTCACTCAAAGTCCAGAAACCAGGGCTTCGAGATATTTGCTAGTCCCATGATAATTCACTGATGGACTAAATGGGACTTCCGATTTTAAGGTTCGCCAAAACGTACCGGCTTTTCCGAAATCTTAAGTTAGGCCCGGAGGTCATTTGTATTTAAAGAGCTTCTTCGAGAAGCAACCCAGCATTCATTCAATAATTGCAGATCTCGTACCATGTCTGCTTATAGAAGTCTTACTTGGCTTCTTTCCAAGTAGCATGTATTGCTGTTTATAGTTGAATTATATCTTACAAGTATTATAATAAGATGTAAATAAACAAGATCTTAATGACTTTTCTTCGCCATTTCACAATGTAGCATGAACACATTACTCTGCACTGAAGTTAACTCTCACAACCAAGTACTGTGACGAACTCAAGTAGGAACTCATTTACGCACGGAGTTAATACTCACACCTGGCTATATCACAACTACAGATACTACAACCTAAGAAACTAACAACTTGGACTAGAGAACTCTTAGAGCGCATACCTCCGCCAAACATGGCAGAGGTAACAAATAATTCAAATTGGTTCTGAAACCATGATTTTCTTCGCAACAATATCAAGATCTACTCATTATTCATACCTTTTTGACACTATTAACAGTTTCTGGAATTTTCTTGAAGATTCGTTAACAACTTTCTGAGTTATGCATGCCGCTTACAAACATAAGTCAAACACACAGACGGACCAGCGCCGATCATAGCTAAATTTAATCATTCATGTCTTTTAGTTTTACTAAGAATTCCAGTAAATTTCATAAAGAGCCATCGACAACTATTTGAGTTATTGTGCTAATAAGCATAAAACAAAACGCATCAAACAAACGAACAAAGCACTACAAAAATCCGAGTATTCACTCTTCGTAATAATCTAAAAACTCATGTAAATTTCATGAAAATCTGTCCATAACTTTTTGAGTTATGGTAATAAGATAAAATACGCAAACAAACAGATGTGTCCAACCAGCTGCCTCTGACGCTGGTAGATGTATACTGATCACATTAAATTAATCTAATATCCTAATATCGACAAACTGTCACAGAATTGTGACACCTGCTGTAGCAGCGATGTATAATAATATACGGTTATACGGTATACACTAATACTATTACGTATCAGCACTGGTCGCGAGAAATACTATTTTACTATGGAAACTTACTACCCATGTTGTATTTGTCAATAGCGAGAAAGTATTCGGCGAAAAGGAAAAAAAATGTTCCGTACTTATTTTATTGTAGAGTTGTGTGACTTAGGATTTCTTTTAAAGGCGTATGTTTTGTATTTCGTGTATAATTACTTCGAGTTTTTTTACTATGAAAATTCCCTGTTTATCATTTTCTTTGTTTTGCTTTGCTTACTTTCCATGTAAACAGTCTACTCGCGTTATCAGCAGATATGGTAATTAACAATGCTAGCGAAATATATGCAGGTTGTGTTGCTTTAGTAGAGGCGTGTTCCATTACTACAGTTTTACTTTTTATTACGTAAGTATCTTTAAATATTTTTAGGTAGTTTCTACTGTTCAGTGTGTACTCAACAAGATACATAGGTATGAGTTCTTTACACGTGGTGTCAGTGACTCCTTTCTGGGTCAGCTGATCGAAAATATCCGCTGGCCAACAAACAAGGCGAGTCATATTAACACACGCGCATAACGTTAAAACATTCTCCTTCAGAGTTAAGAGGCCAAGCAACTAGTGACGCACAATGACGGGCTTTCCGACAGATAAGTAACCTCAATACATAGGCTGTAGAATTCCCCCTGCGACAAGCTGCAGCATCGATAGGCCATATCCACAGCTATATAAAGCCCAGTCTTAAGATCATATTCGACCGTCGCACTCGCGCTTCTATCGCAGCATCTCCGCCGTAATAGAAGGTCTGTCTAATAGTGGTTTGAGTAGCTAGATTCGAACACTCATCTCGCAGAACTTGCAGAACTTAGGTTCAAGGAATTCGTTAAGCAGTATGTCAAGTCGGTAGTGTCAGTTAATAGTAAGTAGGTTGATAATATAATGAAGATATATAGGAAGTAATGGCGCTAGTTTAATTCGCAAGGAGAATCAAAGCACCGCCATTCTGGTACTGTTAATCTTATTAATCTTAGTGTATAGTAAGGTAATATAACAGTGTAGTGCTTATAGGATTTTGAGTATGATAATTTATTGCTGTTTATTGTGTTAACTGATTTGAGAAGGCCAGCATTATTAGTATTAGGTTTCTGTCGTGCAACCTTGCGTATACGATGTCTATTACTAAAATTATTGTTAACATCGTAGCTATTTCGTGCTTGTATCTTGTATCAATCTGCACAAATATTAATATTGCAAACGCTCATAATATTCGTTATATATAGAATTGATTTAATTAATTGGCGCCTAGTATTCACCAACTCTCGAACGTTTATAACTTCTGTGCATTGAACCCGAATTGTAAATATTAAATATATCACAGTTCAATATTATATATCTATGGGTGGTGATTACCCCTCAGATCCCGCATCGATGTAGAAGCTCCACTAGTTGAATATTCTCGGCGATTAGCTAACTAATATTGCAATCTCGAAAGTGGTTATATTGTTGCTGGCTAATATTTGAACAGTCCCAAGACTGTAGTACATGAACCTGGACCCATAAAACATTGAAGAAAAAGTAAGACTCAGTGTATTGAAACATGCACTCTATTATTACAATGCAGAAATATCATGGATAACATGTATAATTATTAAGCAGCAAAAATATCTGGAATAACACCGACGCTGCTCATCAATGTATGTATATAGAATTCTCAGAAGCAAAAAGTATCTGGAACATAAATGCTGTCATCTAATCTTACGATTATTATTCACCCGCAAGACAACGCGAGTGGTCTAATTACTAGTCAGAATCATAGCAACTCCAACTCGGTACGAACAGCAATTAATTAAGTGTTAACATAACCTAACAAGTGAACCTAATCTAACGAGCTTTATTTATAGGTAGGTAGTTTATGTTGGTATCCTTGATACCGGGCCAAGGGTATGACAGATGAACGGATTTTCACCAAAAGTTAATCATTGTTACTGTTTATATGAGTAATAATCCCTGTAAATTTTGTAGAGATCCTTTCATAACTCTTCGAGTTATTTTGGTGGCAGACAAACAGAATAATATACAAATACGACAAAAACACGACCTCTTTGGCGGAGGTAAATATTACAATTGGCGACGAGGCCCATGAGAATCGTCAAGACGTGTACGTTTTGAGCCCCGAAGTACATACTGTATTGCAATATTTACGCTGCAAGATAGCAATCTATATCGCAACGGCTGTGAATATACGTAAAATAAGAGTACTACTAGAGAGTGCTACACGTTGACGTGTTCAATTTTTAGAATTTTCTCATGATGAAACACCCCCCCCCCCCTGCTTCAATCCTGAGAGAGTCAACCCATTTCTTATTTGTTTTTTTTTTTTAAAGAGTGGAGGTGTAGACTGGCAAAGAAAGAAGTACATTGAAGGAGTTAGATCTCATCAGCAAAACGAAAGTAATGAAACTTACTCAATTATTGCCTCATGATACATTAGTTCAATTGCAGAAAAGACTAATGCCCAAGTCTTTAATTCATACTAACTATGATGACGTAGTTGCAAGGATTAAGACTCTGACTTCCACGGAAGAAAGCTCAAGGGCAAGTTTCCAAAAGCTTTGTGAAAGCACACAGAAGCCAGGAGAATCAATTGATACTTAGGTACGTTGCTGCTCTGAATGAATTATCGGAGAAGTATCTTTTCCATGAACTGTGGGAGGATCGCTGCGTCGAGATAGATTTATATCGGGACTCAAAAATTCCCAACTTATCTTGGGCGGGATAAAGGAGCAATACATTGCAGAAATCTACAGTTATCGCTAAGGAATCGGATTACCTTTCATCGTACTCTAGTCATGACGGTGCAAAGCAGACAAAAACAAGAGACAGCGTGGCTGCCGGTCATTCGAAGCAGCCTCCTCGGAAAGTTCTTTACGACTATGTATGCATTCGAAGTTCTTCTTTAGGAAAACATTTTGTCACTCTTCTGCTTCAAATCTGACTTGCGACTCTCGCTGAAAGAAAGGACACAGAGCTAATGCATGCAAAAGCAAAAAGACTTGGCAGAAGAAGTACGTACCGGTACGCCAAGCTACTCTGCTCTCTGACTAGTCTTATGCCGCTCGGGTAGTCAGGCTCATTTGTACATGCTACTACTGCCTTTACTATGTTTATTCTTGATGGATTTGTGTCTTTCTGAACGACTCTTGTGATATAGTTGCCTTAATTAGCTCCGCAGAGCTACCGAGAAGGCTTAATGCATCTCCGGAGTGCTGAACGCAACTTTTAGAGTCTTATATTTTGTTTTCATTGTTCTGTGGATTTATGTTAATAAACTTTATTGTTATTGTTATTATTATTATTATTATTATTATTATTATTATTATTATTATTATTATTATTATTATTATTACTCAAGAAACTGAAGATTTCATTACTGTAGGCGGCATCCAGTGGCAAGAAACTCAAGATATGCTTCAGAACAGAGCCACCTTTATGCCACGTCTTTGGAAGCAGTCTAAATCGTCGTCGCAGGCTTAACGTAAGATCTAACCATTTTTTTCGGTATAAGTAAGTGAGGAACTCACTAACGGAACATCACGTGTTCATTTACATAATCGAGATTATGAACTGGAAATTACTAGTGGCAGTTGTGCGAGTATTGTAATAATTGGAGAGCTTCTGCGTTCACTAAATGCTGACCACGTTGTACCAATGGATAAAAGGCACAAGACTACGGTTATGACTTGATGACGTTTTCTGGTAAAGTTAAGTTACGTGTTGAATTTAAAGAACAAAGTAATCTGCATTCATTCTTTGTGGTTACTGATGACCATACTTCTCTCATTGGGAGAGATCTCCGCCATGAAATTGGTTTAAAATGCTTGCACCAGCACCTAATAGAGTGCAAACTTTTCAATCATGTCCTTCTTCTTAGCTTGACTAGTACAACACTTTCCCAAGTCCAGATTGCAGATCTAACGTAAATGTTAAAGTGAAGCTTCATCTCGATGCTGATGCATCTCCAGTTTTTTTGTAAAACAATTTCAGTGCCTTGTCAATCCAGAATGTTTGTCAAAGACGAGCTTGCTAGATTGGAAGACAGTCGCGTTATACCTGAGGTATTTTACAGTGAAAGGGCGTGTCCTACTGTTGACGTATTGAAAAAATTCTGGTTAAAGTAGAATTTTTCGAGGTAACTCTCTTAAGATCAACAAAGTGCCTAACCTTTTCACGCATCTAAACCCTAGTTTGACCACGTTTTAAGGGGAGGGTCTACTCCTCAAAATATTTTTATTTATGTGCAGATATGAATTAATCTTAAAAACTATACTAACGCAAAAATGAAGTAATAAATAGAAGTCTACTAATTTGAAATTTAACGTTTCGGGATGAAAAAAGCCATCATCAGAAAAAAAGGAAACTAACATACAACCTATAAATAAAAATTTATTTATTATCTAATCAATGAGGGGAGCATAGTTGTGGGGGGGGGAGGTCTAAAACGCAAATGAACGGAGCTGCGTGCAAAGGCTGGATGTCAGCTCCTGTACAGTCGGTTGATTTCAGGCTAAGTGTGGACAGTATGGAGCAGTACAGCCGAGGTCATAATGCTGAGGCTAGGTTTGGTTCTATGGTAGTGGAGGGACTCTAATGTTATGAGCTGTATGGGATTGGAAGAGTCCATGACGGAAAAGTCAATTCTGCTGATGGGATGATTGTTTTGCTCAGCATGAAGGCGGGGGGCTGAATGTGAGGGTTTCGCAAGTGGTAAACCGGTGGGACTGGATACACCTAAATGTTGGTCAATATGGGCTTTGAAGTGTCGTTCAGTGCTACCCACGTATGAGGTACTATAGGCCTAGCATTGGTAACCTTAGATAATACTGGACAATAGTGGTGGGGGGGGGGGTTTGTCTTTAAATTTGAAGTAGGACCCTAAAGTAAATGTGTTTTTGCATGAATATTTGACGTTGATACGTGGGTAGGCTTCAGTGAGGAACGTTTTCAAAGTGTTTACTGTGCTAACAAATGCTTTGTTGTAGCACAGAAGCGAGTGAAAGGAGTCCAATTTTCTGACCCAGGGTATGCCAATGCCGGGATGGAACATTTTGTCTAGGCACAATTTGCAGTAGTTGTCCAGAAAATGATGCGGATAGCCTCCGTTATTTTTGAAGAATGTTCAGAAAAAGTCAGTTTCCTTTGAAAATGCAAGGTAGGAGGAGAGAGTTTCGGCCACAGTACGTTTTTCGTGCGTATGGCGAAATAATTCTCGGACTCATAAGTATAGTATACAGAGTGCAGCTCCGACCCCAGGACATTTTACGTGCTTAAGGGGGAGAGGTCTCTCACACAACACGCTATAGCGAGAGTAGTTTCGGCCCCAGTACGTTTTACGTGCGTAAGGCAAAATAAATCTCGAAATCATACACTATACAGAGTGCAGCCCCGGCCCCAGTATGTCTTACGTGCTAAGTTGGAGAGGTCTCTCCTACAACACGCTGTAGCAAGAGTGGTTTCTGTCCCAATACGTTTTACGTGCGTAAGTCGAAATTATTCTCTACAACAGACCATTCAGCAAGGAAGTTATACCGATCAACAGAAAATTTCTCTATAACCATATCGACGGATAATTCAAGATCAAAGACAGAAGATATAATAAATTTGCTTTGCCATTTGTGACCTATATACTTGTTTTAAGATTTCGTATCCTAGATATTCGATAAATACGCTTCGTCAGATATCTAGTAACTCCAGTCATTCACTAGAATATAATTGCAATATCCAAGTGGGATTAGGTGAGAGAATTGGTTCATTGTTAGTGCGATAGAGTCATTCTTTGTCAACCAGAATAGCAGTTCTCTCTGTCATTATTTCAAAAATAAAGAAACTATGATTACCATGAATTTTCTGTCTTTTTTTCTTTGAGGTCAACTTCTGAGCAGACTTGTTCATTGGAGGCCCTCGGCCAGTTACGCTACCAATAGAGTTTATATTTCAGGTCATCGAGAAGATCTCAGGGAAAGAAATAAGTAAAGTAAAGAGCAAAAACCCAAAAAACATACAAAAATCATCTCTGAAGTTCAAAAATTTTAAGAGGAGTAAAGAATTGAAGTTGAAAAATGAGCTTTTCAAGGGTGCCAAGGGAGCACACGCTTGCGTTTTCTTTGAATAACTCATTTTCTATGGAGAAAATAGAACAGGTACAGGAGTCAAACCGAGGCCGTCGAGATAGAGAAGGCCGCGTCACAAACCCTCGTGACGTCATGGTCACGTGCGCCTAGTAGGCACATGCGGACTGACGCGCATCATTCCTACCAATTCAGCTGATTTACAGGTTCTATGTTTCTTTTCCTGCAGAAATTATGAAGCATATGAAGTCATCTACTATTTATGTAACTGCGAAGCCGAATGTTTTTGTAATACAACGATTTAAGTTAATGGAATAGAGCATATATGAAATCTGTCGAAAATAATGGCAACTTCGGATTCTTCAGGGGCAAACTTTGCGTAAAAACACTACAAAATTGTATAGACTCATTCCAAATGAATGTATTTTCCTTCTCTCTGATGACTGATAAATCATAGAGATATCAGTATTGCAAAAAAAAGTATTCATTGGGCTGAAATCAAAATAGGCTCTGGTAAACTTTCAATCTTGATCGTGCCCTAGCATCTCTACACCCTGAAATTCTTTGCGTTATCTTTACTTGTTCTGCGAATATTCTTTCCCTGATTGGATTTCAGGTTGGTGTTTACTTAAATATCTTCACAAAACTAATGTTCACCTGAATCATAAAGAAAATAATTTCACGGCATTATTGTTCTACTCGGTTTCGTTAAGGTTCAGCTAAATAAAAAAATATATTTCATAAGTTAACCCCACAAGGGGCAGAGGATGGACCATAGAACATGGGTTAGGTTAAGCTTGGTCATTCTATGTTATGGGGAGCTGCAAGTCCAGGAAGACCTTGAAGGTTACCCTAACCTTAACGAGGATCTTGGGATCCTTGGGGGTCACTTTGCTTTTCGCAGCTTTCATATTCATAGTGAATTTACTTTCCTCCATTTTTTTCTTTGACAATTTTCAAAAGTATAACAGAGGATTCTTGTCTATAGTCTGTCCATATTATCAAGGCAGTTCGGTCGTGTTCAAATTATTCTAAAGCGGGGCCAATGCTATGGGTAATATTATCTTACGGGTATTTCTGACATTTAGCCTATCTATAAACATGCAGTGGACGGGGCTAAAGTATGGACTGAACAAAATCTCAAAAATATCCATAGAATTGGCCCCACAATAGAGAAATTTAATCCCGATCGAACTGCCTTGATAAAATGGTCGACGCTTCGGATGGGGGCTCCGCCGGTAGAATCTGTCCTGGGCCCCATGTGGGTTTCCCATTGGGGCCCTATCTGATTTTTTGAAAAAAATGTCCAGGTGGGCATTAGCTGGGCAAACCACTTTGTTGCCCAGGTTTTGGCCACATGCTCCCCATCTGTTTTTCCAGATTCTGCTCACATGTTTTGCCCAGGTTTTCCCCAAATGCCCCTGCATGTTCTGCCCATGTATTGTCTATAGCTATGCCCCCTGTACATTTCATTCACACATCCACCGTCTGTTTTACCCAGGTTTTGTCCACACTTAGAAATTACAGAATCCTCTGACTGGCCCAATTAAAACCTTCTACTTATATTAGGACTAAATACATAGAAAGTTTGAACTGTGCGAGCCAGAAGTTTTTGTAATTTTTGAGTATTTGAGCAAAACCTGGATAAACAGACAGGGGTGCAAACTATTGCACAATCAATACGCGATGATGTTGCCTGTTTTCCAGTCCCACCCCTACAATCAGAGTATAAAATAAACTCTGAATTATGGAGGTGAAACTGAAATTTGGCTTTGCATATTCTTGAACAGTGAATCCAGCAGCGTGATAGGTATCCTCCAGAGCAGTGATATAGCCGAACAGAGAGCGCCATATAGCTATATTTATACATAAAACATAGCTGCACACAATGCTTAATTCTCAAAAAGTATCAACTCACCTGATCAAACCATGAAGGAATGGAGCAGAGCTATGACTTTGCTGATCCAATGAATTGTGAGAGGCATCTCATATATGGACATGTCCATAGCCACACAATCTGAAAATACGCTTCATAGTTCTCTCAGAGAATGAAGAAACATATAAAGACCAGGCTTCAGCTAAGTAGAACACATGTATAAGGTATGATAATAATTAGCTAATGACAGAGAAAAAGCGTTTGAGTCGACACCATATGGGATTCGAACCCAATACCGAGTATTCTCTCTCAGTCAGCCGGACACAATGTAGGAGCACCCTCGACACTTCTTCTGTCTTATAGCCCAAGTGTTACAAAGAAATCTTGGGTTATGGAATAATGAAGATCCTAACTGAAGTCTGGTCACATCGATTTATCAGCTTGAGTTTCAAGTTTAACTCATTAATGCCTACTTACATATATGGTTCAAGTTAGTAAGCTAGGGTGTAAAACTAAATGCTCAATCACTTTCGCCATCTTGGGGATTACTGGTGACATTGCTCAGATATCATCTTACAGGTATGACACATACAGGGAGAGGGTCACCAGCCCTCCACCCCGCGAGTGCCTGATCGCACTACTCCCTACACCGTTATGTTACAGGGTAGACAGTTCCACTTACCTGGTGATGCTCAGGTTACCATGTGGCAGCTCCTCAAGGCTATGATAGAAGCAGCATCAAACAGAGGTCAGTAAGCGGCTCAGTGCGCTATCCACTCGGCCAGCTAGTGACAGAGTTTAGGTCCTTGAATTGTCATGGACGTATAAAGTTGAATATGAGATTCAAAATGCACATAGTACGGTACATATATCAGTTAATACAGGATAAAATGATTCAACTAGATGAGTTCTCCTAGAGCACAGACTTCCGTCAAGCATAAAAAGTTATCCAGACTTCAGGATCTCTTCCAAATCACTCCCCAAACAATCATCTGTAGATGGTGCCTTGCGCGACTTTCCCTGAATATTTCATCAAAAATCCATCAATAACTCTTTTAGTTATGCTGGAAACTAACAAACAATAACAGGCAAAAACATGTCATCGTTGGTGGACGTAGCTAACTATTTTGCTTAAATTATCTCAAAATGTGAAATTAAACAGAGTGCGTACTCTATGATTTTTTTATGACTTAGCCTACTTGTACACATATGGCTACTCAAAACAATATATTTATGAATAGCTACTATGATTTCACAGTAGGCTGATTTAATTATTAAGATAAAAGTATTGATTTTTATTCTCTTTATGAAGGTTTCTCATACTTCATGCATCAAATTTTATATTGCTGTAACAACTATTAGCTAATTGAAACATGGAGGTGAATTACCTAAATAGAAATATTGTGCATATGAGGGTTTCATATTTTTTATTTTTTTTTTTTTATTTTATTTTTTTTTTTTTGCAGGCAACAGTTGTTAGTTTCACCAAAATTACTAATATAAAGAGTCCCTAATTATAAAAACAAGTTTCCTGAGTGCGCCAATGTACTTTTATTTGTGATTGAAATACGGATGAGAGGTTATTTCTGTTAGACGAGATACCAATAAGCTTGCAGCTGCAGGATGGAAGGCATAAACTAATGCAGCCAGGAAGCAAAAAGTGTAACGGGAGGACTCACGAGAAATTAGCACCAAAAAGTGACATCATCGTTGTCAAATCTATGGCTGAGTAGCCTTGGATCATTTTAACTAATTTAACCAGAAAAATAATCTTAAATGGTAAAATTTATCTTTAGTGTATAAATAAATTGGAGTAATATATAATAATTAAGCAATTATCAATAGAAAATTACAGTGCATACTGATGAAAACTTTCATAGCATTAGCACCAAATTTTTTCCCTTTTGACAACCTGATTTAGCTTCTTATTCCTTTTTGAAGCCTTATTTACATTTCATATTCAGTTCACAGTGCTCTACACAGAACATATTTAGCTATTCATTAGCGACATATATAAGCACCATTATAGCCAATTTTGTACTCAAGGGAAACCGCAGTAACAGTTAGCCTATTACTCAAGCCTTCTCTACATTTTACAGTATTTTGCAGCTTAAGTAGCTGGCCAGTCATGAGCAGGGGATTGAATGAAATAAATTGGAAAAATACAGTGATATGTTCATGAAAATAACATACGAAGGCATGAGGTCCCACACTCAAATATTTCGACTTGTTGATGTGGTGAAAAATTGTTAATTTGTTATGTGCGGTCATGGCTAAGTTTTATTAAACTCCTAGGCCAATTGAGTTCTCTCATTGCATTCTATGCTTATGGAATGCAGCTGATTTTCATATATTTTATAATTAAATTGCATAAATTGCATTCTGTCATTACCAAACCAACGCGCACAGCTGTCGCTAGCGCCACTCTACTGGACCACGTTTGGACAAATTGTTTCAGTGTAATTAGGGCTGGAGTTTTCCCGAGTGTTATCAGCGACCATTTTCCTGTCTTTCAGGCATCGGATTCGTTGGACGTTAGCTTGAGGACTAGGATGCTGCTGGAAGGTGTGGAGGAAGCCTATAATTCTTGTTGCCAAATTAGAAAGAAACAAGTCTCTTGTAAGAATTTACTGAAGCCATGGATTGATTACTGGCGCACTTGTAACCTCCATGAGACGGAAACATCATCTCTTTCGACAGTACAAGCGTGGTCTAGTGGAGTTTGTTGTTTATAATCAATATAAGAATACACTCTGTAGAACTCTGCGAGCGGCTAAGGTTCTTTGTTTTCGACGCAAATTTGAGGAGTGTAGGAATGATATTAGGAAAACTTGGCGTAACCTCTTATCTCTCCTGAAACCGTCTGAATCACGTGACCAACTTACTGTGTTGAGGGAGGATGATCGACTACATAGACTACCCTCTTGACAACGGCTATACAAAACAGTCGTGAAACGGAGACACCCACAGTTCGATCTACGCCGGTAAGGACGATGATTACACAGGGGACGAGTCAAAGACCGAAATAGGCAACTTGGATCGATGTTCAGGGGCGCCGGAACGGGGGGGGGGGCGACCGCCCCCTTGCCCTTACAGTGGTGGAGGGGGCGATAGGGGGGCAGCATGTGCCCTCTCAGTGGGGGGTAATAAGGGGGGCAGCATGTGCCCTTTCAGTGGAGTGGAGGGGGCAGTAGGGGAGCAATATGTGCCTCTTTCTAGAGGAAAACACGGCATGTATTCAATGTTTGTTTTCAAAAGATGTGAAGGTGTAAAATTCAGAGAATTTCAATACTCTAGAAAAAAATGTAACATCGACGTACTTGAACTATCATTAAGAACTTACTTTTTTCTATACATACACTTACACCGAATACATTCCAATATTTTTTTTCCTATAGATAAAGTGAATAATCTTCGGTCGTCAAATTAATGCAGGTAAATCAACAACATCGTTATTTTTCTATGAGTATAATCGCTAGTGATTTGCACCTATTAATGATTCTTTATATGCGTTTCAACAAATAACAATCTTGGAAATACTAGACGAAAAGTTAGTTAGTGCTGGTCGCACAAGGGATTCCTCAGTTGATCAGTGAGCTTAGGAAAGGCGATGCAGCGATCATGTAATGATGTGGCATTCTCCACCGTCTACCAACCAGCGATACATCATTTCTTCGAATGCCGCTCGCGTGGTGCTTATCTAAGTAAGTCATGTTTTGTTTTATGTAGCATAAAATTTTACTTGTACTGCTGGTGCTGCACGCTAGCCAACTTAACGAATTTGAGAGTTATGACCGCCCAAAATTTCAGGATGGAGCTCGCAGCACTATTGCTGCTTCCTGGATCCAATTGTCATATGCGCTAAATTTTGCAAACCACCTGCCTAAAGTCATCCAACGGGATATATGTAAGTTGTTCAGTTTGTTGCCGTAGCAGCGACAAGCCAATATCTGCTTGTTTTGAAGATATTTTCTAATAAACTTCGAATTGATATAAATTCCAGAGACATCTGGTCAGCGCCGCCGGAACCGGAGGGGGCAGGAGGGGTGACGGCTCCCCTGCCCGTTCAGTAGGGGGGCAGCATGTGCCCCTCGGTAGGGGGGCAGCATGTGCCCCTCGGTAGGGGGCAGCATGTGCCCCTCGGTAGGGGGCAGCATGTGCCCCTTAGTAGGGGGGTAGCATGCGCCCTTTTTCTGGAGGGAAATATGCATTCAATCTCTATTTTCAAGAGCTGCAAAGGTGTAGAAACCAAATAATCTCAACATCTAAAAAAAACCTGCAGCACAACGCTACATCGATATACTTGAAGTATCATTAGGAACTTACTTACTTCTGTAAACTTGTACCCAATTAATTCCACTATTTTTGCTTCTGTAGCTAAATTGAATATATAATCAGTTGTCAAATTAATCCGGGCAAAGCGGAAACTTTGGTATTTTTATACGAATATAATAGATTAGATAGGCGGCAGTAGACGAACCAAAAGGCCCATTCCCAAAGAGACAGCGGGACTTACACCCCGGCCCTGTATGAGCTATTGCCATTATGTTAGTAGGATTTAGAGGACTGGGTGGAGAAACGAGAGGAGAAAAAATAAAAGACGAAAAAGAAAAAAGATAGGAGAAATAAAAAAGAAGGGGGAGAAGAATCTACACCAAAGCGATGGTCATGAATGCCCGCAAGCATGATCGATGGCCGCTGATATGCGGAGCTTACATATATAGATGGAGCGGAAGTGAGACGAAGTCAGCTTAAAATGGCCTGGAAGCTTTGGCCGTTAAGAGCTTGTGATTCGTGGAGAATGAGTTCTTAGCCGTGGAGGATGTCTCTCCCAATGTAAGTCAAGACGATTTTTAAACGAGTTGACCGACTCCGCACCAACGTACAACGTCGGAAGGGAGTCTATTCCAGATGCTGACTATGAAATAGGGAAAGAACTGCTGACTTAAGGTTGTTCTTCGAGCTTATGTTTGAGTTTTTGACCGTTGTTTCGCAAGCGATCATTGGGGTCTCTTTCAAGGAGTCCTGTTATAGGTACGTCGTTGGAGCCATTCAAGTACTTGAATGTTTCTATTAGTTGCCCCCTGAGTCGTCTTTGCTCGAGAGAAATCAGACCCAGTTCTTTCAGGCGGCGTTCATACTACTTGTTTCTGAGTTGAGGTATCAGTTTCGTTGCTCTGCGTTGGACTCTTTCCATGTTATCGATATCTTTACAGAGATGTGGCGACCAGAATTGAACAGCAAATTCTAAGTGTGGCCTCACTAATGCC
>LQNS02278091.1:23972226-23986992 GCA_001587735.2 Parhyale hawaiensis | reverse complement strand
GTGTTTTAAGCGCCACAAAACTGTGAGCCTAAATGAAACAACACTAGGGAAAAAACTGTCACAGTTGTTGCCCTTTGTCCAGTCAAAAATAAATTGCTCATTATGATTTCAACATCTTAATAGCATGCTTGTTCAGTTACAATAATATACTACATAAATGTTTCGGTTTGTAAGAAAATTCGTTTTTATAGTCGCTAAGCAAGAATTCTGCAATAGAACTTGGCTTACAAGGAAAGCATTGCTGAAAGTTGACAAGTTTACTAGCAACTGCTTATGCATGTTTTATAAAATGTAATATAATGAGAGGCATTGGTTGTATTCTTCTCTCCCTGCCCTCGAGGTTTTTGGGAGAGCGACTCGTGCTGCGCCCGGAGCGCACTCTTTCACTTTGGATGCTGTCAGATATCGAACTAATCAGTTCTGTCGGTGCTTCGTGCCCTGGTCGGATAAGGTCTGGAATTTGCTGCCGTCATCGGCTTTCGGGCGTATTGGCCTGCAGGCGTTTAAGTCAGCTGTTAATGGTTTTTTGCTGGGTTTTCTTTACCAGCGTTTTGGGCTTCCTGGTGTTGCAAGATGCTTCATTTGGGTTGTATTACCAGTCGGCGGGAGTTCAAGCGTGAAGTTTTAATAATAATAATATTTCAAAGTACAAGTCACACCCCTTCCACTTCTTCCATGACGGGAACGAAAAATGTTGATGCTAGTGTGCACTAAGTTACGTCATTCATACATTTGGTGGTTACAGATCCTACAGATGGTCTACACATCATCGCCATAGTATATATAAGCAGATGGCCATCGTGCCAGGCTCTGTAAACCCGCCGGATATCCAGCAAAATTGATGAACATTACTCTCCACTCTCCTCCTTTTCTTTTTTGGGTGGAGAGACAGCTACACTTGAATCTTCGATGAAATCATTATCACCGCTCTTCCCTTCGCTCGCAGGTGATGAACATTCACTAAGGCCGCGTCTACACGATCCATCTTTTCGTAGAAGTTTGTGATCGCGGAACTATTTTGATCGACAAACACACGCGGCAAGCCCTCAAAGTTTGTGTTTTTTGTTGGCCAGCAGTGCTGGAAAACTTTGTTTGAGCACCAACAGGCGGAGTTTGTCAAACAAACAAAAAAAAAAAGTTTGCAAGTTATATTTCGCTCTGTGTAAATATGTATCTGGCTTCCTTATATTATTTAGTAATTAGAGCATTTTTTATTCAAATTAACCTGCTTAGCGAATTTTGTTAATGTTTGATTCGAACTTCTGTACAGCGGGATGCATTTGGCAACTATATGTTGCCACTTAGTAATTAACTGTAGCATATTCAAGTTACGTATGTTCCTTCTTTTTATTTATTAGTAAAAGCTAGAATAGAGCAAGAGTTACGTTTTAAAGAAAGAAACGGATGTACACAGTGGGAATTGTAATAGAAATTAAAGAAATTATTATTCTATCGTCTACATTTCTGCATAAGAGGGGATGCAAGCGAGTAAATTTTTAAATATACTATTCGCCAGTATAAATACAGTTTTACCCGCCAGTCAGCTTCTACAACTAAAATAAATATTTGGCCGATCAAGAGAGTGTGGAATGGAATACCGATTAATAGTAATGGAATGCTTAATTCGTGCATAGTGACCTTGAAGTGTTCGTGGCTTCTGTTTTTGATGCCGTTGGGACAAGGAAGGGAATTGTTTTATTTTTGCTTGGCGATTCTTGTTTTTGTAATTGATGAAGTGACGGATCGTGTAGACGTGCCTTAAGGGTGGAATTTCTACTGGTCCCCTAGTATCACGGCATATGCTATATCTCGGCCTTTGAACCATACTAGGTTAATTACGATGTTATTTATAAGACAAAATTAGTAATTATTCAACGAAATCTGGTGTGAACACTATGACTGTGAGGCATCGCTAGTTGGGATTGTAGATCGGGGTTGCATTATGTGGGATCTTGTAAAAGAATGAACCACGGGCTTATACCTGAGAGATCTTTATCAATTGCAGGCGTCATTTTCCTAGTTTAGAGACTTTTCTTACAGTGCCTAGACGTATGTATTTGAACACCTCTATTTTTTATGTATTTTAAAAAATTTAGGGACTGCTTTAGGATAATTAATACAGGAAGTTTATATAGCATATATATAATAGAAAATTTATACAGAACAGTCAAATGTGCACTTATAACAAGAAAATTTAACACAAGAAAAAGTAATGAGGGACAAAAGTATTTGACCAAAAAAAATTATGACATTAGTACTTGGTGGCGTGATCTTTAATGGAAATAACGACATGGAGACGATTGTTATAGCTGGAAATTAACTTTTCACATTCACTTGATGGTATTTTTTCCATTCTTCCATGCAGATAACCTTTAATTCAGTAAGGTTTTTGGAACACCGTTTGTGGACATCAGATTTAAAACGACGCCACAAATTTTCTATTGGATTAAGGTCCGATGATTGGCTAGGTCATGGAAGAATATTTATTTCCTTCATTTGAAAATATTCTTTCGTTAAATTCGCAGTATGCTTGGGGTTGTTGTCTTGTTGGAAGGTCCACCTGCGCCGTACGTAGAATTTTTTGGCACTTAGAAGCATCTTCTCTAATATCTCCCTGTACATGAAACTATTGATTTGGCCATCAATGATATGAAGATCCCCAACACCATGGGCAGTAAAGCAACCCCACACCATGATGCTGCCCCCTCCATGCTTTACGGTGGGGAAGGTGTTCTTGGGGTCATAGGCAGTACCACGTTTCCTCCAAACATGCCGAGCTTCGCTTAGACCAAAAAGTTCTGTATTAGTTTCGTCAGACCATATCACCCATTCCCAAAACTCAGTTCCTTTGTCCAGGTGGTCTTTGGCAAATGTTAAGCGGCTCTTGACATGCTTTGCTGTAAGAAGAGTAGTTTTGCGAGGAGTGTAAGAATGAATCATGAATGCCAGTACGGTTCAATTCCCTAACAATAGTTTTCTTGCTGACAAGCAGTCTCTGAGACGCCAGTTCACTCTGAAGGCCAGCGCGAGTTGTCATGGGGTCATTAGTCACCTTACGTAGCATGTACCGCCGAGGACGACCCATGATCTTACGCGGAGCTCCAGCTCTTGGCAGGTTGGAGACCGCCCTAGTCACTTGATGCTTGCCGACTATTGCTACAACCGGTGAAAAAGGAACATTGACACGTTCTGCTATTACACTAAAAGTTAATCCCTCACTACGAAGATGAATTGTCCGTTTATGGGTAGCTTCAGGGATTTTTTTTTTTAACTTTGGGCATTGTAGTGAGAGTGTGCGCGACTTCAACGAGTTCTAGAAAGGTAATGATTGCGCTGGCTGTGGTTTCTTTACATTGCAGTTGTTTCGAGACGTTTCGTGAACGTTCTAGAATAATTTCCCAACTACATTATTCAAATTATACTATTAAATATCAAAGAATCAACGTCATATTTATTTTGGTCAAATACTTTTGTCCCTCATTTCTTTTACTTGTGTTAAATTTTCTTGTTTAAAGTCCACATTTGACTATTCTCTTTGAATATTTTATGATATATATGTTATATAAACTTCCTGTATTAATTATCCTAAGGCAGGCCCTGATTTTTTAAAAATACATAAAAAATAGAGTTGTGCAAATACTTATGTCTAGGCATTGTAGTTTCGACACGTTTACTAGTTTCAGGACTATTCTCAGTTTTTGGATCTGTCCTAATGTGAAGCTGCCAGCGGAGCAGAGTGAGATGAGGCGATACGAGCCTTCATCTATTGGTTTACCAGGTTTTGGGAATGTGATGACGGCAAGGAACCAAAATAGAGGCAATATTAGCCTCCCTCAGGGACAAGTTGCGAAGCTGGCACAAGAAGTCCAGTCATCTAGGCCTAGATGACTGATGTGGAGTTTAGAGATGCCGTCCGAACCGGTGGCGGTAGAATTCCCGCAAGCCGTACGAACGTTACCTGATCATTCTCACCAGACAAGGGGGAGTATGGACGGTCCAGCGGGTAACGCTTCGACTATCAGTAAAGCCCCGTCCAGACTACGGCTCATAAGTGCGAAAAACGCTTGTGCGATTTCGCAGAACGCAGCGAAAATATCGTAGCAGTGTTCACACTGTCGCACGGTGCATTGTAGCGACGCTTGACTATTGAGTGCAGATGTTCAGCAAAACTTTGGTGCTCACGCTCCTTGTCCAAAGAAGCTGCAGTTTTTGTCACTATTAACAACTTATTAGCGGGACCCGTGAAAATTAAACCGTTGATTTTCCTAGTTTTTTTTTTTTTGTCACTATACAGACCCTGACGGGGCCAGAGAGCTACATGGCGACGTTAATCGCATGAAATTGAAAGCGTTAGCGTAGAAGCACGTTAGTACCGTCTACCTCAAATAGGCCTATACGCATAGCTATTAAAAGCTAACAGAAATGTATAATGATCTTCAGCATATAAAAAGGAGAAATACGGAACCAGAAGCCAACAGAGCTCTCACCTACCTAACATGAAAAATCTTTAGTACTCAAGATGAAGTGACCGCCTGCTAATCAATGACACTAACATTTTCATATTGATTTCGAAAAATTTAGTAATTATTATTTAAAACCGCATCAAAAGTTTCAAGCCCACAAAAATGGAAAACCTTTCGATGCAAGCATCAAAAGGTGGAAGCCAATGTGTATTATTGCATCAATGACGGCAAGCCAAGTGGCAAATTATCTCAAGGAAAGCAGGAACACCAGCTGCTTCAAGAGTAAAAATCCCACACACGTAATGTCGTCAGATAATATTTTCTCGAGTAATAATAAAGTAAAGCAATCATCTAAATTTCAATAAGTAGCAAATAACTGTAACTTCGCATGATAAGCCATTAGCTACACAATAAACACTCAAGATGTTTTTGTCAAAAGCTTGTAAGCACCCTTAATATATTTAAAATTAGCTCTAAATGTTCCCCAGGAGTACGGAAATAAAAATAATTCTTTCACCGCAAACACTCTTCATATGATGCGCTTACATAGTTAGTTCCAATACTAAACCTTTCGCGTAAAGTGGTGGCAATAATGATAACACATTTTGAAATTTTGTAATAAGTTTATAAATACTACATCAATATAGTTAAAATTTTAACTGAATAATGTTACTTTAACTAGGCACCGATTCCTTATAATCATTATTGTATTCGTTGTCTTTTCAAAAATTTACCACGATAATAATAGTTTGTGGATGCAAATCGGGTGGAAATAAAGATAGCACATATGGAAAACATTGTATTTTAGAAAACAATGAAAGCAAAAAAACATGATTCTTAATATTTACAAGCGTTGCCTTTTGATTGCAACATCTGTGCACATCGGTTATTCATAGAATTAATTAAATTAGCGAGCATTTCTTCAGGGATAGCCTCCCAGCATTCATTTACGGTCTGTCACAAGCTTTCTTTATCCTGAAACTGTCTCCCATTAGCGTAAACATGCCGTGAGAGTATCCACAAAGATTCTCAATTGGGTTTAAATCGGGTGACTTAGCAGGCCAAGCTAAAGTGGCGATATTATAGGCATTAGGCCAATTTGTGGTCAACCTCGCTGTGTGAATGGCCGCTTCTTGCTGATGTTTATCAGTTTGAAATGGGAGAAGACTAGTTTTTCTGTGTACTTCTGAGCATTCTGTCTACCTTCCATCATCACCAAATTCGCTCTGCCCTTGATGGACAATGCTCCCCAGATCATAATTAAGGGATCAGCCACCAAAAAGTCATTTGCTGAAACTTTTGTCCTGCTTTCTAAGATAATGCAAGTAGTATTGAGAACCTTCAGGTCCGTCTAGGTTAAACTTTTTTCATTGGAAAAATAACATTAGTCCAATTTTCATGGTTCCAATGCACTTTTTCTCGAGCACATTCTTCGCGTTTTGCCTTGTGTGCTTTCGTGAGTGCTGGTGCAGTTTTTCTCTTCTTATAAATGAAGTTCTTAGACGACCCCAGGTTCTGTCCCACTCTTTTCGCTGTAACATTTAATTGCAGGGATGTTTGCAGGCTTTTTGACCCCTTTCCTGTCCGAGACGCCTCACGGAGAAGTCGGCGGCGGGCTGTAGGGCTTAATTTTGAAGGGCGGCCAAGAGACTTCTTTTTTCCGTATTCTTCTGGGTTCTTCAAAAAGTTAGTTACCACCTTTCTAGATTTGCTAACCTTCCTAGAAATCTCAGATATAGTGTATCCTTCTTCATTTAATGCGCTTATTTGACCCTTTTCCTTTTCAGATAACCCACACTGTCTTCCCATGCTAAGAAATGGGTTAATTTCCAAATATAGAGGTTACAAGGTGGGGAGCAACTGTCTAATATAGCGACGCCGGTTTGTTTTGATATTCTTCTTCACTAATCTGGATGTAGTAACGCGGAAATGTAATTTTTTTCAAGTTGTGCTTTCTTTATTTCCACCCAAATTCCAACACAAATATATACTTTTCATCATAAAAGTTTAATCAAATACTGTAGTTTATAGGGAAACTATGATAAGAAATAGGTAACTAGTTGAAATAAGGTTTTTATGTCAAAATTTCACATGATAGTTTAGTATTTTTAAGTTATCGAAAAATTCTGAATTGTGCTATCATTATTGCCACTACTTTAGTTGCCTGAATAATTGAATGATACCGTTTGGTATAGGCTATTGGGACAGACAAAAACTAATACTTCTTGAAGTTATTTGATAATCATTTCATACTGGCAATCATGTAACATAGAACCTTTGTCGTCAAGACGGTATAGCGAATAACAGGGGTCCTTAAATGATAATCAGAAACCCGGCTTCATGCCATTTAAATTTTCAACGACTAAAACGTCGCATAATTTGGCCATCAATTTGAACGCCTTTGGTTTCAACAGGACGATACTCCAGCCCATTGACGACTCATAGTCAAAGCCAGATTGCAAGAGGTTTTTGGGCAGCGTATTATTTTTCTTGGAAATGCAGGTGAATGGCCACCAAGAAGCCCCGACCTTACCCCACGTGATTTCTTTCTTTGGGTGTACGTGAAGGAACGCGTCCAACGCCTCCATCATTGATAATTTTTCGTCGACGAATTGAAGAAGTGTTTGAAGAACTGAAGGAAAACCATGAAATGATCTGCAATGCTCTTTTCTCAATCGCTCAATGCCGGAGAGGTGTAACACTTGCCTTGAGAGGAACAGAGGGCATGTCGAAGGATACTAAATTACTTTGTCCTTTGAAATGTTTTTTTTTTATTCAGGAATTGCCAGCCTTTTAAATTTTTTTTCGTTCATTTTCTTGAAGTAGCTACATAATAAGGAAGAATATCAATATGGTTTTTCATAATATTCCTCTGAACAAAGAGTTTTTCTACCCTTTCAGTAAATCGATCACTAGCAATCAGTTATTCAACCAATTTCAGAAATCTTAAAATATTCTAAAAGAAAACCAAATTTGCTATATTTTGAAAAAAAGAAACTTAAAATATGTTGATTTAAAGCCGAGATATAATCAATTAAAAACCGGGTACTTTTTTGTGGGACACCCGGTATAGCCATGAGTTTTGTAAGAGCGAAATATCCCCCTTGCAAGACAAGGCGCGAATATCAGCTTGGAATTGGTCAAATGTTGAGATGCACAAAGAAAATATAGTTCAGTCAAATTAATTCATCGGAAAGGCTTAGGGCTTCCGTATCCTGGATACCAAGTGATTGTTAAAACTCAAGCGTCGAAATTAGGCTGCTATGTAAATTGAATATAAAAAGGCATTGCGCGGTGTAAATTTGCAACTGTTACGAAAAGATTCAGCTAAAGAAAGCATAAGCGAAATGGATTATGCACTAAAAATAAAAAGAACGAAAACTCCAGCCAAGACTCAGCATCTCAAACTGCTAATAAGAATTTCAACTAAAAATATGCGATATAGCTTAACCCCGACAGGATCAAAAACTTTATCAAAGACATTGCCGTTCATCTACCATGTTAAGAAGAAAAATCATCATCGCTATATCGAAAAATACACAGCCAGTTTATTTTAATAATGTGAACCCACTCAGTGCTGCTTACATGATGATCAAAGCGTTCCAATCATACGAATGGACGGGACATCTAAAGAGTTTCTGTAGATTAAAAAACATAACAATGGAAAACTGTGAAACCGATTCATTCAGTAATAGAAATTTAATTCCAAGCAACAGTACTGAAATTTGAGCTTCAAAAATTAGCATTTGCCCCGAGAGAAAAATAAGCTCACATCTTAACTACGGAGAAGTGCGACTGAAGTCACGGCTTCTTATTCAAGTGCGACGTTTCTCCAAGCTAATACTGACAGCGTAACGTGCAGAGACACGGATGGATGGAGCCTCAAGCAAAATTATAATATTGATTTTACTTCTATACAACTATGAATCTACAATCCACTATATGATAAAACACAGTTGTTGGTCGCTTGCTCCCTTTTTGCTTGCTCCAATGTTGGGCCGTGTCTCTGACGCAGTTAAGAGTTTAATAGGAGAAAATTCATGAATTGAAGAACAAGTTGAGATACCATACAATTTCAGCGCTTGAAGTACAGGTGACAAATATATCTCTGGATCCCGCTTTCAATGATGAATGATATCGTAGTAGTTGAATCTTCACGCTGAGCAGACGCCTTTTTATATTGAATTTATATCGTAGCCAAATTTCGACGCTGGAGGTTCAACAATCAGTTGGTATCGACAATACGGTGAGTCCTAGGCATTTCCAGTGAATTCTTTTGACTGGACTATATTTTCTTAGTGCAACTTAACGCTTGATCAATTTCAAGCTGATATTCACTCCTTATCTTGCGGGGGGCAGGGGATATTTTGCAATCGCAAAACTCATGGTTATACAGCTTGCGTTTCACTAATGGAAGATCAGGCCTGCAGGGATGAGACCTATAAAACAGCAAAACCGATACTGGGCACCGGAACAATAAATAATCACCACATTTTTGCCAACATTTATGATGGCTGGGCCCTCTAGTATAATTAAAATCGATGTGTATTTATCTGTTTGTTTATCGATTTATTTATCCATTTTCTGTCACGCTTTAACAAAACAGATAGGCAGAAATTAGCCCAGGTTGGAGGCTTTGATCGTCCTCTCAAGTTCCATTGAAAACTGTTAAGTAGAAAATAGGCCGGGTTGCAGAAGACGCCAAGCGTATCTTAATCAAGGACAGGTGAAATTTCAACAATGAAGACATCGCAGGCTTAGTTTGATTTGTATGAGTATTGGCTTCTCCATACATCGAATCTATGGTAAAGTATCGGGTGAATTTATGTCTCAATACACTTTTTGCATTACCGAAGTTGAAATCATAGCACTGAAGTTTCCATTGACACTCTTATGCATCGTGATACGTAGTTTTTTCCCACAGATGATTTCGTTGCTTCAGCTATTCTTCTAACTTTAATTCAATGGTCGATGAACCAGCTTTTGCTAAGCAATAACTATTGGATCTGTATAGGATAGCCTACCGTATCCACAATACCGAATCTGGGCTATTACTTTGAGCGTTGCTGATCAGGCTGCAACAATCCACGGATTTTCTCCATCTCAGAGAAAAAAGTTTCGATACTGAGCGGCTGTGAAGCTGTAAACGCTCATCTAAGGGAGCTTAGATTAGCAGTTGTAATAACGAAAGTATGATCAGCGAAGCAGGTCATCACAAATTCTTCGCTGTCATTTAATGACAGCGCGGGCTCTCCAGTCCATATATTAATACGCTAGTACCTACCTTTTATGTCACACTCTTCATCACTGATAGAAAAAATTTGAGCTTTGTTAACTTTGGGAAGCTGGCGTATATGTGATACGGCGGGTGTCAGTAATCTCTCGGCCACAGGCCAGGTCTTTTTAATTATGTTTATACGGCTGAAATTTTGAAGAATAAATCGTTGGGAACCTGTATCGTGGTTTGCTTCCAAAGGAATTCCTCGGGTCCAGCTAGACAAAGCAACTGATGAATATATTCCACGGGTCCACCTAAACAGGTGCAGCTTCATTAATTAATATCATCAAAAAGGCTGGTCGAGATATCATACATCGAATCTCGTTATTGTTTGTGATGTTGATGGGGAATTGCCATGGTACACTGTGAAGGTTTCACGATCTATCTGAAGTGCCTTGCCAGACCGTGAAAGTTTCACGGGTGTAAGCAATGATTCTAAATGCTTATACTACTTTTATGCGTTCTTCAGCAAAACGCATAATGCCAACTGAGCTTGGGTTAACATTTTCATTTTCTTTCTTTACCACTGGTAGTGTTTTCGAGATTGTCAACTAAATAAATTTTCAGGTGGGGTTCCTCGACAATTTATGTTTCCCATGCGTAGTGCAAAGTATTCAAACATTGAAATTTTGGTCTTAAACACACCTCTGTAACCACAAAACGTCGATAAAATGTTTACCGTCAACTTAGTTTTCGACACAAGTGTCATTTCTGCAGGGAAGTTTTATATTTCTCATCAAATTTGCAATGAATTAGAAGTTAGAGCAGCTTAAGGCTTTTAGAATGTCTATAAAGAAGCAAGAAAACCTCATGCAACGCCTAATTTATTCGATTTGCGTGAGAGAAACACAATACTTCACGGGGAACCTGTTCTGTTCGCCACCGAAATCGCGCGAAAATATCCAGCAAGTTGGACGGTCGCGAAAACGCTCAAAGCTGCGATTTGGAAGCGTTGGGCGATTCCGAGATTTCCCAGCGGTCAGTGAAGCTGATTGGCTGGTTTGAGCTTATCCGGGCGCGTTTGCCAGGGACAGAATTGAGACATTATCCCAGTGAGTCTCAACCCACTAGTCACTAGATGATAACTCTCTCTTTTGTTAGTGTTTAGCATTGTTCTTAAGTTAGCATTAATTATGAAAACCTCAGGTTGCTGTGTCCAAACCTTGTTGGACACAACATCCAGACGAGAAAATAAATGTTATTTCTTTCTTTCTATCTTTAACATTGAGGGGACACAGTAAACATTATCAATGCGAGTACAGAAAGGAAAAATTAACTTACCTTGACCTCATCGAAATGCACTTCATACGTTTCACACGCTCGCAGACCCAGTTTTTTCTTTTTGTAGCCAATCAGGAGTCCTGGTGTGCCAGCATCCACAATGAAACATGTGATGCCTCTGTAGCCCTGAGAACAAAGAAGTACATGTACGAAATGGTACATGCAATACGAGTGCAAACCATCTCAGAATTATGTTATTTTACAAACGAAATTGCCACTGCATAATTTGGAAGACTATGTATATAACTACTAAACTGCCCGTGACACGTTGGGTCACCATCGTCTTGGCATCAAAGTATTCCATTTTCTACTGGATGAATCGTGGACTTGGAGTAGGTTGCGTCCGATTTTTTAAGTAAGGAATGACAGCGAAAAAAAATATATATTTTTTATAAATAGACGTACTGCTGAGCCATATCCAGAATGCAGTGGTCACAGAGTTTATCCATATTAATGATGAATTAAAATGAATTGAAGTATTATCAACTGAAATCTCCGAACTCCCTACAGTTTATTCCCTAGGCATAATAGCAAAGACTGTGTGCTCACTGACAACCAAGTTAAAAAGATTATCAGAGTTATAAAAGTAGACTGATTGAAACATCGCACGCAGAGTATCGGTAGTGGCTACTTTTTTGCATTGGTACATGTCTATGAATGATGTTGATAGGTTCTTGGGCACAATTACTATTATTATTATTATTATATTAGTTGTTCAAGCCTCCTGAGGCAAAACTAATTAACTATGGTGATACAAGAGAGGAAAAAGAAGGGTATCAACGTATCATGTATCAACGCGCATTGGAACAGCATGTTGTATTGCCAAGTTACTGCATGTTTCATTGTTGCAATGCCACATGGACGATCAAACAGCAGTGAGAAATTCAAATATACGGAGAGTAGCAATTATTATATCCCTAGCTGTACACAAAGAACACAGAACATACCATACTGAGGTCAACATTGGCCATCACAAGGAAAAATCCAGAGTAGGATGCTGAGGTCACCCACGTCTTGGAACCATTCAGTACGAAATGATCGCCCGACTCCGTAGCTGTTGTCTGAAGAGCAAAGGCGTCAGAGCCTGCCTCGGGTTCTGACAAGCAGAAGCACCCGGTCTGTACATACATCGAGGCATCAATTTCTCTAGGGCAGAATAAATGGATACAAGATAGCAAGTCTTTCCTAGTTACCTAAGAAGTTTACTATACAGCAAACGCAATAGAGAAATGTTTGGTGAGAAAGAAGTTAGCACGGATCTTCAAGCTAATTGCAGAAATTGTTAATACTATGAAAAGGCACAAATTATTGAATTTTGGTGTTGATACAAAGAAAATAATGGTTTCAGAATCAATTTAAATTTTTTAGACTTCTACTATAATGACAATTTCTTGTTCTTTCCCGTCTTTCCTGCGTTGCTTTTCCCATGAGGATGAGAACACCATCGTGCATGGGTTCCACGTCTTTATCGACATACTATAAGTCCCTTAATTTTTCCTTGTGATTTGGTGTTGATACAAGTGAAATATTAGTTTGAAAACCAATTTGAATGCTTCGTTACCGTTGCCTAGCTTGGCGGAAGTATACATAGTCAGTTTTTATTGGTCGGTCTTGTCGAGTTAGAAGGCACATATGACCATATTTCAGTGCTGTAACAGAGGGTCTCATAGTTTCAGAACAAATTTAAATTTTCGGTTAATGTTCTCTTTCTTGGCGGAGGTATGAGCTCTCAGAGTGCTCTAGTGTACAAGCATATCTATATTGATCAGCATCATTTGATACGCACTAAATGGCTAGTATTCGATACTGTAAATTGTGATGGCCAAGAACTCATGCAGTTACATCATCTGGTGACGAATTACATCCGCCGAAGAGGTTATATTTTCGTTGAGTTTGTGTGTTTGTCTGTCACCTAGATAACTTGAAAATTTATGAACGAATTTTTACAAAATTTGCCAGCATTGTTAGGCCTGTTAAAATAACAGATTATGAACTTTTGGTATTGATCGGTCAGTCCGATTGTTTGTTTTAATATTTTTTCTCAGCAACCGTAGACAAATCTTTGTAATGATCTGTTTGTTCTTTCGTTTATTTGTCAATGAATTGGATTTTACGTTTGCTAGCAAAGTAACTCCGGTTTAGTTTATAAGGAGTTTCGTAATATTTCAGTCTGTTGTTTATGACATTTCTTGAGTTATTTGGTATATAAAAAAGAGTACATGACTAAGTTTTTGTGTTTGTATTTGATCTCTGTATTTGATCTTATGTTTGTTACCATAATAACTCCAAAAGTTATGTGAACGGATCTTTTTCAAAACACATGAATTATTAAGAGCAACATGACACTCAATTGATACAATTTTAGTGATGATTGTTTCGGCATATTCTGTGATTAAATTCTGAAAACAGGTGAAATGGCATTGTGTCGAAAATTTTATTTTCCTTTTCATTTACCGTTTATTTATTTTTGCTTTGTTTTCCCTTTCATCCATGGGTATCAACAGGTAGACTCATTTATTGACTTGCCTGCTTTGCCCCACAAGTTCCTGCGGTCGAGCCCAGTAATTTGAAGCTTGCCCGCACCGCATGAGGCTCGACGTGCTAATTTCTCAAGTGTGAAGCGATACCCCTGGTCCCATGACCGTCCTGCTGCCGAGTTTTCACAGCTTCGCAGGTTTTCCTGAGTTCGCTCGACTCTGAAGCTGAGTCTTAAGCGTGCTGCACACGGAACTTAACTCAGAACAAAGGAAAATTTCATGTTCTTGAAGTTAATGATTCAGTGACCGTGACAACAGCTTTACTTGTTTGCAGATATCGATTCAAATTATGCGTCGTTGCACAATAAACAATAATTATTTAGAGACTTTTATTAAAACTGAACAAGCGGCTATCTTTGCAACCAAATAAGTGCCACTGCCGCTCAAAATTTAAACGCTATTGTACACGGTAATATTAGACAAGTTGGATCTGCGCTTGCTGCAACTTAAGCGGAAGGGTTGAGATAATTGTTTGCAAGTTTCGACTCGCGTGTGCAATAGACACAGCGTTAAATGGATTGTATACGTCTGGGTAAAGTGAAATTACCGCGGTTTCCGCTAGTACTTTAATAAGAGAACTAGCTGTCTGTTTGTCTGTGAGCCTTCAAAAACCCGTATCCAGAATACGAACGAGGGCACGGCCTAGCAATTACTATAGACCATGGCATAGGATTTAGTGTATGTTGGGATTTTGTGAACTTCCTGGACTTAGTGGATAGGTGGACTCGGTAGACTTCTAAACTTTTTGGATGTGATGGTAAGATGTATTAAAATACATAGCCGATACATTGAGCACTGAATAAACTGCATTTAGGGACAAGACGAGACTGCAAACCTGACTTACTGCTGAGACTGTGGGAAGAGTCAATGAAAATATATCTAGTGAATCTTCAACTCATGGGAAATTGCACAATTTGACAGCGCATACCAAGTAAGGCATAGAAACAAAAAATTAAGATTGATTCTCAAACCATGATTTTCTTCGTATCAACACCAAAATCTAATCATTTGTGTCTTGCAACGGTATAAAGAATTTCTGTAATTTTCTTGAAGTGTTGGGAACTGAGTCTGTACATATGCGTGTTTCGTGTAAGTGTGTGTGAATGTGTGTGTGTATACAATAATTAGAGTGTTCACGTAAAATATACAACAATGTTAATTAACTGGACAGGGATTATGAATGAGACACTAATTGGCGCTGCAATGA
>LQNS02278091.1:23922134-23939562 GCA_001587735.2 Parhyale hawaiensis | reverse complement strand
TTGCTGGATTTCCTTTAGCAGCGTTTTGGGCTTCCCGGTGTTGCAAATGCTTCATTTGGGTTGTATTACCTGTCCGTGGGAGCTCAAGCGTGAAGTTTTAATAATAATAATAAACGCAGTTTACCATCTCTGCTACGAGGAAACTAACCCAGGCTTGCAAGGTAGCCTCCATATAGTCTACTTGATTGCATTCCTTCGACGGCAAGCATTCACACAAAAGAACTGGACTACTCTTCGGATCTCAGACTAAAAAATACTGGTGCCTTACCAGCTCTGCGCCTGCAGGAGACTCGGGTTGTATACGCACTTGCTTACGAAGACCTGCCACTTAAGTTGAAACTCTTGGAAAAACCTGCATAATTACAAATCTTTTCAAGCGAAAGTCAGCCCTTCTTTCGGCTCCCCGTTATTGAGGTAAACTTCAGACCTGGAAATTGTCCACCCACTGAGGGTATCCGTTGCTCTCCAAACATTCTCTCTGCAGACCAGGCCGTTATCTCCTTGATCTCTGAGGATGAGAACCCCATACCTGTGCGAGATGCATCGCCCTCGACCACTATCTTCAGTATACTATGAAGTTTAAAATTTCACAGTACTATAACGCTCTCGCGGAGTTCTCGGGTTTTCTCAAGTCATGAAGATTATAGACCGTAACTTTCCGCTTTGTAAGACAAGAGCATTAAAAGTGAAACTAACGTTATGTCTCAGCAATCTGCGAGGAACTGATAGCCTGCTCTATCCTGTCCCTAATTAAGGCGTTAAACTATTCAAGAAAGGGTCTTCTGATTCTGTCTCACCAAACATCATTACTGTATCCTTGACTGAAGGACGTAACCTCCTAGGCTTGGCTCTCCTGTTGCCTAGCGCAACACAGGTACCGGAGAGTCTCACTCTGAAAACAATCTGAGGAAAGATAGGATACCTACCCAGAGCCATCCACCTCCCGGGCTACGACAACCTCCACCATAGTACCTACCTGGGCTGTCAACAGGGTTGAGGCCCCACACCCACCTATGATTGTGACTGTCCTCCTGCAAATTTAGCGAGAGAACCGTCACTCTCTAGTTGGAATAGAATCAAGGGTAATGAGACTTACAAGGTTAACGCATGCGGACAGCCCAAGCTTCAATGCACCATAGGCTTGGGTAATGAGCTTGGGACGTTGTAAAATTGTAGTACGTAAATAAGTAGCGATTTCACATTGTTTTTCAATCATTTTTTTTTTTGCCTCCAGAGTGTTCTATACATTTACTAGACTTCATAGATGCAGAGAAATATGTGTCAAAGCATCCACGAACTTTTATAGCTTTCCAAAGGATAATAGTTTGAAAGAACGTTGGTTAACAGGCTTGTGAAAGAGCAGATGAATTCATCCCGACAAGAAAAAAAAGAAAGAAAGAAAAGAAAAACGCCCGCATGTGTCAGAAGCACTTCTGGAGTCAAGTTTATCGTCTTTAAAATACAATAAATCAAGTGAGTTTTATCGAGAGTACTATGGCAGACAGATAGACAGACAAACACGACGAAAACATAACCTCCTTGGCGGAAGTAGTAAGCAAATTGTATGATAAACTTAGCAAATTGCTAAATATTTATTTTACAAGTGCTGCTCATTGCAACATAGCCATACAATTAGTTAATATTGATATTTCAAAGCTAGACACTTATCTTGAAAAATAAAGTAAAAAAAATGTATTTGCATAATCAAGGGTAACATACTGTAGTTCACCAAGAATCATCGTCTCATTTCGTTTTCAGGATGAACGTTCCTCATCACCCAAACGTACAAGGACGCATCTTGAAACGGACAGACGTACGATACAGCGAATGCAGTTGCAGCAAGACCCGATGAAGTGTCATTACCTGTAGATTGCTAGGATTCGAGCGATAAAGAAGGCACTCTGTGAAGTTCATTGTACATACTTGATATATGACATAGCACGATCGCTGTTGGTTGTTCCAAAAATACGCTTGTATATGAATGTTCATCAAAATATCTTTCAAACACCGTTGTCGTACGCCATACGTGATAACATTTAAAATCTGACGAGCTGCAGAACGGCAGAAGATACCGCTCGGCGAGTCGGCACAAGCACCTACATACTTCAACGACATATAACGTACAACTGAATTAAAAAAATTATTTGCTTATTTGAATGGATTATTAAAAAGAATTGGCAAGTCTTTATACATTTACTGCACGTTTGCGTGATTTTTTCGTCATATTTACAACAATAAAAAAATTCGTCTCATACGCTTTGCGGACGACCTCTTAAAATGGAGCTGCAGCACTGAATCAACGAGACTCAGTTTAGAAAAAAGCAAAATATAGGAAAGAGAACAGCTGACCCGAATTATATAAACTTGTTGCTCTTCACACGTTTGAGGGTCATTTGGCAGCATCTTCAACGGGAAAATCAATAATTAATGGGCCTATAAGACCCAAATATCGCTTGGATTCACAAACTGAGTCCGTAGGACTTCAAAATTTCTCTCAGTGCAATGATAGATATTTAAAGGGCTTGGGCATTGAAGAATTAGCTCATACGGTACATAGCTTTATAGTACTCAACATTCAGCTACAGCATTCTGCTTGTAACTCTTATTCAGGTAAAAACCTCGTACCTTGTTATCTGCGTCTATCAAATAGCATGTTAGCTACTTATTATTGGATCATATCTTCCAAGTTTTATATGTTACCTCTACACAGGAAGACCCGAGGTGTACTGCACCTCGCCCTGCAGAAACTTGCATATTTATTATTTTCAAATTTCAGATGAGTTGCTGGAAACTTGTGACTTTTCATATAATGGCATTTTTCATGTTTTGGGGAAAAAATTAAGTGAAAATACCATACATAAGTGAAAATACCACACATAAGTGAAAATACCATATATAAGTGAAAATACCATACATAAGTGAAAATACCATATATAAGTGAAATACCATACATAAGTGAAAATATCATACATAAGTGAAAATACCATACATAAGTGAAAATACCATACATAAGTGAAAATACCGTGATATTATGATATGGTCCCTATAAAGGGAGACCTGCGCGATAGTGCACTGCACCCTGCATTCTTACGGCCGGCAGCCCCGGACGTGTCAACGTCTGTTTATATTGTGTATCTGCATGTAACTTCATCCCAGGGTTATAATTAGTGATAGACAACGACGCTCTATACACATTATTTATAATAAATATGACCACCTTAGCTAAATGAGGCTACATCAATGCAGTTTCAGTCCATTGTATACTGTATTATTATATGAATATTGTTGTGTACACTCGTAGTACAGTGATTGTTCAGCGTACGTAGAAAGTACAGTCCTTGTAATACAGAAGGCACCCTACAGTTCCTGCAACACATGCACACTGCCTGCATTGGTGAGCAAACTACCACTATTATCGTACAAAATGTATATGATTGTATGCTTTCTAGCGTTCTCTTAGAAAAGTTCACTTGATGATGTCTTATTATAATTTACCAATGAATTGTTGATTCTAATTATATCTTCACTCATGTATGAATGTCTGAAGAGTATGCCTGTCGATTTTTAAACTGAAATACCTATAAATAATGAACTATTAGCAAATCATTAGGCCGAGGTACATCGCACCTCGCTTCTCCCGTTATAACTCTTCGCTTCCTTGAAATTCTGCACTGCAGCCTATAATAACATTATTCTGCATGGAAGTTAACTCTCACAACCAGTAGAACTCATCTATAGGCACAGAGTTAAATACTCACCATACTAGTTCATACTACAACGACGTGGATACATGACAAATAAAGCTAGTATAGAAATTACCTGAATCATAGACCAGACCATAATTATATTGACTGGACACTCGCCTCTAAGGCAGATTTCGGTCCCGCAAATGGACCTAATCGATCGACTGCACGGTGCCGCAGACGCATTTTTATAATGTTCTCCTATTATTTTTTCATACTTTGTTTAGCTATTTGACTTAATTCTTTTGCATTCAGTAATGACTGGCAAACCTGTACATACTTCCAAAACTTCTATACGCAACAAATTCACAAAAGTATTAAGGCTTGAAGTGTAATTACGTAGAGCATCCTTTGATATTTGCAGTAGAGAAAAACTATTTGGCAATAGTTTGTGAAATAAACAGACTCATATTGTTGAACAAAAGCTTCCCAAACTTGTATTATGCTCGATTTGTAACGAAATGCCAAGCAAACAGCTTTCGAAAATGTTGAAATTTATTTGGTATACATGCTAAGTGAGATGATCAGAACAGACAGCAGAGCTGAAGGATGAGTCGGAGCAGCTTGCAGACTTGAAGTGATGAAGTCCTGGCGGCAGTGAAGTGATGAAGCACTGGCTGCCATGAAGTGATCTAGCTTTGGAAGCAGTGACGTGATATAGCAATGGTAGAAGTGAAGTGATGTAGCATTGGCGGCCGTGAATAAAATCTGAATGATGAAGCACTGACCGCCATGAAGTGGTATAGTATCGAGCACTGACAGTAGGGAAGTGATACAGCATTGGAAGCCATGTAGTAATACAGCATTGGTAGCCTTGAAGTGATAGAGTATTGGTAACCCTGAAATGATCTAGCATCTCAACAGTGAAATGATGTAGCATTGGCAGGCCTAGAGTGATCTAACTATGGCAACTCTGAAGCGATGTAGCGTTTCCTGTCGTAAAGTGAAGTGATGTAGCACTGACCATCGTAAAGTGATCTAACATCGGCAGTTGTGAAGTGATCTAATATTGACAGTTGTGAAGTGATTAACATTGGCTGCTGTGAAGTGATGTAATGTAGGCCACCATGGAGTAATTTAACTCCAGTAACCATGAAGTTATGTAACATTGTCATCTACTAAATCATAAATATATTTGGAGCAACTATGAAGTGATGTAACGTAGCCATCTATTAAATCATGTAATGTAGGCAACCATGAAGTGATTAAACATAGTAATCCATTAGACCATGTTATGTAGGTAACCATGACGTGATGTGGTGTAGGGAACAACCATGATGTCATTGAACTTAGGCAGCCATTAAATGATGCAACTTTCGCAACTATGAAAGTGAGTCAAGTTAGGCAACCATTAAGTGATGTAACTTAGACAACCATGAAGTGATGTAACGTAGACAACCACAAAGTGGCGTAGTATTCCTTGGTAGTAATGTGAAATGACATGGTACAACTGTAGACGAAGGGTGGTATCAGCATCAAGATGTTATTTTAATGTCTTTTAACGGCTGGTCTGGTACCTTTATCTCGTAGTTAATTATGTATTTTTATTTCATGGCTAGTAATGTGGTTATATTGCGTAGTATTACTCTGGTTCTAATTAGGGTTTTCAGTATTACTGTGATTTCTTAATATTCCTTTCCTTGTGGCTCTAGGGATGAGCTCTACCGAAAGCTTTACATAGATCAATTTTTGAGGTTATTGCTTCAAATCCGTCGTTGGAAAACCCCTATTGCATGTGCTACTAAAGTACATTACATGTAGTATCTATGTGCCAATTTTTTCTATGAATTTTGATACTCCTAGAAATAAGGATAATATTTCAATTATGCTCGGTATCCGAAGGTATGATACATATCGCCTACTGAAAGTATATGATTGTAAATACAGATTCCTGCTCTGCAACGCATTCATTAGGTACGACAAAGAAAATACTTTGTTTGAGGTCTCTGTGATTATTTGAACTCATTTTATCAACACTTACGTAAATCGGCCTCCGGGCCCAATTGCGAGAGGCCCGATTTCAGTGTCCAGTCAGTGTATGGTGTGGTCTATGTTTGAATATATTACAATAATCATATAGTTGTTCCCTACGATAATATTTGATAAGGTGTGGGCGTCCCTATGTTTTCATTTCTCTTTGTTAATAATACGGCCAAAGGAGTTATGATCTGATCTTCATGAAATTTACATGATTTGCTAGGAAATTACAAGAAACAGTCGAAGTTTCGGTGATGAAGAAAATATTCTGTATTCAGGCCAATTTAATTGTTTTTCGTCAACAGTCCGTGTTTCTCCAATTTCAGTATAACTTATTTCAATTTTAAATTTATCCATCTCAATTTGAGTTTGATTCATTTTATTGGAAAATATTTATTTTAAAGAGGATATGACTCATTTCATTTTGAAATAATTGATTTATAACATGCTTTAATTTAATACGTGCCAGGCATATTTTACTTTAAAATCGATTTATTTTAATCTGAATTTCACTTTTTTCAAATTAAAAATCGATTTATTTTTCGATAAATTATATTTTTTGCGAAATTAAAATTTCTTATCTCTTATTTGAACTGGACTAACTGTATTCAGAAATTGATATATTTTATGCCCGTTAGAGAGTCGACTATATAGCCTACACCAATATATGTCATAACTGAAGATTTTACTTGAACTGTACGACGAATACCGCGTATGCACATTAACCACACACCGCATCGGCACTGTTGTAGGAATCTAACTGGTCAGCGAAGGAGACACGACACAAATGAACAGATTCAGGTGGTTGCTGCCCATACGCGACCTCGCAGCCAACCAACCTTATTTCTGCGCAGCTTGATACGCAACACAAACTCGTTTCAGTGTAGAGCTAATGTATGGCATGCTCCGTCCCCATACATGATACGCCTCCATGAGCAGCTGGAGGAGGGGCAAGGAGGGACATCTGATCTGCGACCGTACGCAGCATCAAGTTGGCGCTGAACTGACGCTTGATTGTTAACATAGGACTAACGAAATTTAACGAAGTATCATATCCGTTAAATGGGATGAGCAATGCTGGGTATTGTGGCCATTGAGCGCGAGGGTCCTGGGTGCACTATACTTTACGGAGCACTGAAGGGTAGAGATTTTGGAAGAGACGCTCCAAGGATAGGACCATCGCCATTTTTTGCATTTTTGGTGCACTTCTCGCAGAAAAAAACACATCTGCACCGGGCTTCCACTCATTGAACCATTTCCCACGACTTTGCATTTTTTTTGTGTTCTGTTTGAAATTATGCTAACAATGAGCCTGCATTATCTTCCCCCGTTTTTAAAGTGGGATTACCTGTGCAAGTGTCACAGCAGAAGCATTCTGGTGGCAACTGTATACATGTGACTTGTGAGATAGATTGAGGTGACAACTGAGCAGGTGTGGAAGACGGGGGTGACAATTGTACAGAGGGTCCTATGTAATAAGTAACAACTAACTAACTAACCTAACCGAATATAGTAGGGTGACAATTGTACATGTGGATATACTGGGTTAACAATTGTTGTACTGGTAGGATATATTAGGTGACAACTGTACTGGTGATACTCTGTGGTGACAATTGCACAGGAGACCCTTGCAGTGTTTTCACTTACCTAACAAGCAATAATATCATGACTTAAGAGAGCATTAGAGATATATGGCAGAGCTCATTTTTGAGGGGCTGACACGCTTCTGAAAAGAGAGCGTTTCCTAGACTGTACATGCAAAGGCGTCGCTAAACCCTTTTATAGTGTAAAAGTGCACTAAATTTGATATGATAGCTGTTGAGCATAATGATACAGAATAGAATAATTTATTTAATTACTGATTCTTGTAGCCGTTAACGCCTTTTAGGAGACAATTTTATTCTTTTAAACATCGCATTTCTTTCCATCATGACTGCAAATTTTGCCGTATTTAGATTGTCATGTGACAGGAGCAGAGTGAATCTATATTATAATTCTGCTTTAGGCCACGTCCGTCCATGTGTCTGTAAGTTACGATTTCAGTGTTAGCTTGGAGAAACGTTGCACTTAAATCAGAAACCGTGACTTCAGGCGCTGTTCTTCGTAGTCAAGATACGAACTAATTTCTCTCACGTGGCACACGATGTTTTCTCTTAAGCTCAAATTTTAGCACTGTTTGCTTGGAATTAAATTTCAGTTACTCATGAACCGTATTTACAATTTTTCATCGTTATCTATCTTTGATATTATTTTGCTTGAGGCTCCATCCGTCCGTCTGTCCATGTGTCAACGTTATACTTTTTAGTAAATAGGTAGAGGAAGCTTCAACTTGTTAGAAGCTCTGATTTTCGTTTGAAGGAAGTTCAATGATAGATGTCTTTTTTCCTTCGCTCTTGGAGAAATTTTCGATCAATTTCGAAGCTAAGACTGAAGTTCATGTTCCACGTACCATACATACCCTACCGATTTTCATATTTTGAAATATTCACGTCGCAAGTAACGATCCAAATATGAGAAAATCCCCAGCCAGAATACGGTGGAAAACGAGCTGTTCTGAACTGCTTCATTCTAAAGCACCTATGAAGTGAAAACGCGATGTTAAAACAAAAGTTACGTAAACCGACAGAAAAAGTGCTTTTGGCGGCCTAAATCCATTATAAAAAAAAAAAAAATGGGCTAAGTGTTGTATTTTGAGGGAAAGCTATCGCACATAATCTGCAGAGCAGCCACTGGTCCCGCGATAGAATTGAAATCTTCAAATACACCGATGAAAAATGGAAACATAAAAAAGTCAAAGTTTAAATACTGTTATCTTCAGAAAACGAGAAACAAACATTGGCGAAGGCATGTAAATATAGAAGAAAAGCAATGAGAAAAGTATCTCCGAAGAGTGAGGTTGCTGTATTTGATTTAATGCTGTCTTTATGTCTCTGTCATGATATACAAGGGCGAAAATTTTTGTTGGTATAACATCTGTGAGATCCACCTATGATAAGTTGTGCATGTAGGGTGACTTAGAGATGGACTTGCTACGACACATCGATTCCAAATATTTACAGTTACGAATTGAAACTCAATAGAAATTCAAAGAGAGAGTCTAAACTGAGCAAGTAGCCCTCGCTGTAGCGGAATAGCTGACGTGGCTTGGAATTTTTTGAGCAGTTTTTCAAGACAATAATATTAGACAAGTCGAAGCTGCATACATATCATCGTAATTGGAAGGTTAGGGAAAAACGTTCCCATGTTTCGACTCTCGTGTGTAGGAGCTTTGAGCTTGACGCAGTTAGTAAGGATTAAGGGGCAGGCTGTTTTTGGAGTAAGTTAGGTTAGGTTGAGGAGCTGCATTAGGTCAAACTAGAGAGAGTTATAAAGCTGAGGTTAGGACTGCTTCATTTTAAAAAGTGTAAAAAGTGAGAAAATGAACTAACCGTGGAATTTCAACGGGTCCTGCTAGTATAAATAAGTGAATAAATGCATGAACCTTTTATTACATTAGGATTATTATTTACGATGTAGAGAGTGTATACGGCCTCAGCCCAAAGCCTGGTTTCTGTCTTGTATGCATTGATGAGCAAATGAATTCTTTAGGTACAGGTCGTAAGACATTGTTAGAAGCTAAAGTTTACTTTATCAAATTTATTTCAACAACTATATTCGAGGCAATTAACTGCTTCTGTAATACATAGAACTGCTGTTCACCTTCGGATCGCATTTGGAAGCAACTCGAAACTGAAAATCAGAGAATTGTTTAACATTCGTACAGATATCAGCTACGCAGAAGCCAAGATAAGAAAGTTCGGGGCAAAAATTACTATTAAAACTACCACTAGTTGTTAATTTATATGTTCATACTGATTTACTTACTAGTTTGAGCGACCGTTGAAATTTTCTGGGAAGAATTTGTAAGGACGTTCGTCATTGCTGAAATTTTTGTAGCTATATGAAGAACGGTGCCGTGCGGCTGCCAACTGCTGAGCAACGCTCCCGGAACCGGTTTTGCAGTGTAGCACAGCCATTCCAACTGTGCTCAACCTTGGAATCTTTGTTTTACGCAGCTGAAGTACTTCAGCAGGTTTTTTTTTCACTAGCTACAACGAAACGCCGTTCATCGAAGTAAGAAATTTATTCAGGGCAAGGAAATTTGGAGCATGTTCGATTGGGCGCCGAAATTAAACCTTCAAGTCTTGATATGTCTGAGACTTCAGACAAATACTTTGGATTTTGCCACTTGGAAACGTGTTGCAGATGTTAGAAGTAGCGCCATTACGCTGAACTTACTCAAATTTCATTTCACTTACCAAGTTTGAGTTTCTGGACGTTTCAGGAGAAACCGATTGAGGGTTGACGCCTAAAACTCAATTCAACGTGTCGAAGCCAATGCACCTGTCCGAAGTTTCGAACAAGTCAAGCCTCGAGGTTTTAAAAGTTTAGCACCCACTCGAAATTCCCTTACTGCTGGTAAACCCTCTTGTTCAGTTGAAGTTGTTCTTCGCTTTAGTTCTTTCTTAGTTTTAAATTTATTTCAAGAATATCTCACACTCTGCTTCCCTGATCCACTTGCCCATTTTGACGGCAATTACAAGGAAGTGTCGGTAAATAAAAAATAAAATATAAAATTTGAGAAACTTTAGAGAGCTAATAATTACTCCGGGAGCCTTCATTACCTAAATTTAAAAAAAAGCCACACAAATAGCGTCTTTATTTTGATATAAAACTTGCCTTAATTTCGCCACCGTTAACAACCTAAGCAAATTTTGCAAATTGGAATGGTTTGCAATAGCATTGGTTGATTTTCAACTGGGTGTAGTTATCACCATTTTTCTTCGAACGAGACAGAACCTGGAATGAAGTTCTCTGTGTAAAATTGATTTACAAAAATATATATTAGATTTTGCCTACCTATGCATTTTCTGTCGTGCTGGAAGGATCTTTAGTCCTGGGTTGCTTTTCTTTGAAACTCGACATTACGAAGTGAATTTGGGCCGGGTAGCTAAATACGCTCCTTCAATCTAAGTGTCAAATCCATGGGGGGGGAGGTAAAGGGGCCGATCGAGAAGGGGGGAGAGGTAAAGTACGTTTGGCCCTCCCAGTAATGGAGTTTCATGCTTATTTTGCGATATATTGTATGTTTTTAATACCAACACTGCAGCGCGCCAGGTCAATTTACCATTATTGTACCGAACTTCTTTTCTCAGTTCTTTTACCATTTGACCCGACCGAATGCTTAGCATTTCTTGCGTTAAATATCTGACGTGATATCTCTAGTTGCATGCACCGTTTGCTAAACCCTTAAAAAACTATTTAACCCTCTAACTTTAGCAATTGGGGGGAAAGTGCTTGCCCTACGTTTCAAATTTACTTCATAGACCACACCATACATTGACGGGACACTGAAACCTGGCCTGTCGCAATTGGGCCAGGAAGCCGATTTACGTAAGTGTTTCTAAACTGAATTCTAGAAATCACAGAGACCTCAAACAAAAATTAATTTCTTCGTTGTACTATAAGGCAAGCGTTGCAGAGCAGGGAGCCTAAATTCACAATCAGGTATTTTCAAAAGCCGATGTATATATATATATAGATCGATTAGAAGCAATTGAAGAAATTTTGATGCCCACGACGCGCGTTTCGCTGTTCTCCAGCTCATCAGGTGGGAGGGCCAAAGTTGTTAAATTTAGTTCTAAATTTAACAACTTTGACCCTTCTTCAATTGCTTCTAATCGATCTACATCAATGCCATCTCGAGAAAAAAATATATTTATTTATATGTTCAGTGTCACGCTCTTAACGAAATAGATAGGCGGAATTTAGCCCTGGTTGGAGACTCTGGTTGTCCTCTCAAGCTCCATTGAAAGTGATAGGCAGAAAATAGGCCGGGTTGCAGAAGATGGCAAACGAATCTTAAGCAGGGACAGTTGAAATTACACCAATGAAGACATCGCAGGNCAAAGTTGTTAAATTTAGTTCTTGAAATCTTGTGAAATTTAGAGAGGTTATCATAGGAAGATGTAACTATGATACCGGCTGTTCCAAACGTATAAAACGCATAAAAATATATATATATATATTATACCTTCGGACCCCAAGATAATCTATCATAATTTCTAGGAGTATTAAAATTTGATAGAAAAAAATGGGTCCTAATACTACACGTAATGTATTTTAATATCACATTAAACTGAGTTTTTTCCAATGATGGATTTGAAGCAATAACCTTAGAAATTGATGTATATAGAGTTTGCGGGACAGCTCATCCCAATAGCCGCAACAAAAAAGAGGTTAAGAAAACTCTGTGATGCTGAAAAAATGACTTAAACCACAGTAATACTACATTAGTAGACGTTGGTAACAATGAAATAAAAATACATAATAAACTATGAGATAAAGATACCAAAACAGCCGGTAAATGATATCAAAACATAACAACTTTGGGCTGCTATAACCCTCCATAACTAGAAACATCTAAAGCTGCACATCGTATCAATATCATTTCACATACAGTAACTGTCTATGTATATTACACCATTTCGTGGTTGCCTGTCGCTTACCTGAGTTACTGTAAATCACTTTATGGGTGCTCACGCTAAATTACATCATGGGTGGATGCAGTACATCATTTTAAGTGCGCCTACGTTAGATTACTTCACGGTTGCCTAAGTTCAATCATATTTAAGTTAACCCACCTGGCTAAATAGAGAAATATTATTATGACTCAACTCCTTCAACCTCTTATTTGGTGGAGTAACAACAAAATGCATCACAGGCATTCTTTATCGCCAGCCAATTATAGTTTTTTAGCATCAGTCACATCTAGGTCAACCCACCAGATTCACTGCAAAAATTATTTATGTTGCTCAACTCTTTCTACTACTTCTTGTGTTGACAGACACATATATATTTATATATACAAAATAGATATGCTTAAACCTTCAAAGAAAACATTATTACCGCTCTTCGCTTTGATCTCGGATAATAAACAAACGAATACATAGATCATAACAAAATTTTAACCCTTTACTCTTCGTGATATATCGGTAGGTACCTAACAACGCATGCAAATTTCGTAAAAATAACTGCAGCAGTCGTGTGCATTAGAATAACTGACTGAGTGAGCAGCAGTCGAGTGAATGCCGCTGCCAGATGCACGACTTCCAGTTCTACCGTCTGTAATAATTTTGTCGCTAAGCGCGTATACCAAATAATTTCAGTTGACTACTCAATTAGATGTTTACTTGGTATTTCATTACAGATCGAGCATACCCAAACACGAGTTTTAGAAGCTTTTGTTCTACAACATGAGACTTTATTTTACTAAATATTGGGAAATAATTTTAAGCTACTGCATATATCCAAGGTTGTCATAAACAGTTGTTCTACGTAATTACACTCAAGCCTTAATAATTTTGTCAAGTTTTGAGTAAAGAAGATTTAGAAGTATGTACATGTATGCCAGTCATCACTGCATTTTAAAGCATCAAGTCATCCATGAAAAAGTAATGGGAGAACGTATAAAAATGCGTCTGCAGCATCGCGCAGTCAGGCCCATGCTGGACCGCCACAATAGCTGCATGCTTCCGTTCTCAGCTCTAGCACCTTGTATCGCTCGTTCGATGCCCCGTGAGGCACACGAGCTCTTTGCAAATCTTGGTGTGCTGATTCGGCAGTTCTGTGTGCATGCACGGCGCCGTGGCGGAACTGCCTTCCTAAGAGATGGGGGGGGGGGGTCTCGGGTCATTTGTTCCTTCCGTCAAATTGGCACCATAGTTCGTGACCCGAGGGCGACTGCGACTACACTTGCTCATCTGGGGCCAGTGGGCCTAAACCCGCAGCACAAACCAGTGCATATGGGTTTCCCAGGTGAGGGTGTGGTCTAAGTTGACTTTATCTGTACCTTTTACCGAAATCTACTATGGGAGTCAGTGTCCAGTCAATGTATGGTGTGGTCTATGTTTATGGTAAGCACGTTTTTTATGCTGGGCAGCATAGCCCTCGTACAGCATATTTTAGGGAGGTTACAGATCCTCGAGCGTTGAGCTATTCTTAACCCTTACGAGTGTGTGTGTGTGTGTGTGTATTTTAATGAAATATGCATGTGAATTGAAAAAATGGAGATTTGCACAATCAGCCACAAAACGAGTCTAAGAATAGCTAGAACGCCTCGTGACGTAAGACCATAACCCGCTGTGGGAGCAAATATCATCGCTGTGATTTTTTTTGCAGCTAATCCTAGTTTTCTGGCATGGGTCATACCGATGACAGCGCACAGACTCTCGGCAGCGCTATCGTCTCTCACGACGATTTGTGTGCGTGTTTGTGTACGCAGATCGTGTGCGCGTGAGCGGCGTTCAAGTCGGTGCGCCGCGCTGCTCGCTGTATCGCTGATCAGGTTGGGTTAGGTTAGGTTAGGTAATGTTAGCTAACGTTAGGTAACATTAGGTAACATTAGATAACGTTAGATAACGTTAGGTAACGCTAGGTAAGGGTAGAAAGGTTAGATTGGGTTAGGTTGGGTTAGGTCGGGTTAGGTTGGGTTAGGTAAGGTTAGGTTAGAAGGTTTGGTAAGGAGGTTAGGTTAGGTTAGGTTACGTAAGGGTAGGTTAGATTAGGTTAGGTTTGCCTAGGTAGTGTTCATTTTAGTGGTGGCGCGCGCAGGAAAGCTTATGTGAACGCAGAATCGTCGTGAGAGACGATAGTGTACATCCCGGCAAAAAATCATCAACATAGCAAAACTCCTTCTAACTTTTTTTGGCAAAGAGCAAATTTCATTGTCGATATTTTTTATGGCCAGCTAATCCTATTTCTTTTCTGTTTTGCAGAGGGGAAATTGAGGACAGCTCTCCAGACTTTCTGTAAAAAATCACAAACATAGCACAACTCCTACCTATTTTTGGGTGGAGAATAAATTTCAACGCCGTCATTTTTCATGGCCAGCCATTCCCAGTTTTTTGGCACTGGTCACATCGAGGGCAAGCCTCCAGACTCCCTGCAAAAATTATGAACATTGCTCAACCCCTTCGACCACTTATTGGGTGGACAGACATATATACAAATATATATACTTAGATCTTCAACGAAAACATTATGACTTCTCTCACTTCGTTCGGAGGTGCTAGAAAAAATATATACATAATTCCTAATATGAGTAAGACATTGATCAAATTTATGTTGCATGAGCACCTTCCTGGATGAGCGCCTCCTCTCAGTCTTGGTGACGGTACTGCTTGGGGGAATAACGGGCATATTTTAAGGAATACAATTGGTGCTCTATGGTATTCGTAGGGTTATTATACTTGTAAAAAATAAGTTTCCTTCGTAGAATTTTTAAAAAATGTTTCTCATAGATAAATATGAAACCTTTTGCACACGTTTTTGATCTCTATTGTTAAGTCTCAGCACGATCAAGGCAGGGTAGTGGCGCACGCTAATAGAAGAAATCAAGCTAAGTTTTTTGAGCCGGAAATGAAAAATCTCTCCAGTGAAGAACTATATTGCTCTGGGTGGCAGAATAGCAACAATTCCGACGATCTTAAACCGAATTTTTGAATTTTAAGTAGTTTATATATGTAACTGCATAAAAGAGTCTGTTTATATATGTATGTAATGGACAGCACTATGCCGTAGCTGGCTGGTAGACCGCCACTTTCAAGCATCATCGGACGCAATATTTCGCCCCCCTCCCCCCAAGAATCAGAGCTAGATCTGCCCTTGGCTCCGGATCTTCAGAAACCGTTCCGTTACTACGTTGCTACCAAATTATCACACCACGTACGCCAATCCGCACTTCATGGCACAAATTTTTGTCAACAATGAGTCTCTTTTTCTCCATCTGAACTTCAAGGTACTTAAACGAAAACTAATTTTAGGTTAGTATCCCGTGGGAACAAACGATGACACCTCAAAACTCGGAAATTCGTATTCAGTACGTAAATATATCGCACATAGTGCTCTAGAGTCTTCGGTTTTCAGTGTGAGTAATAGTAAAAAGTACCCTAGTTTTTTTCGCATTACGAATTGTACCTAGAGGACTACGTTTTCTTTGCTCTAAGGGGAAAATGACGGAAATTTCCATTTGCATCAGCGTCAATGCGCCATTTTTTAAAGTTTTGCGTCATTGCGTCATGCATCGATGATGAAATGCACGCAACTGGTGACGCAAGTGCCCAGCACTTGGATTAGCTGGCCATAAAAAAATGACAACGATGAAATTTGCTGTCCATTCGAAAACCGGCAGAAGTTGAGCTATGTTCATGACTTTTTGCAGGGAGTCTGGTGGGCTGTCCTCGATGTGACCCATGACAAAAAACTAGGATTAGCGGGCCAGCAGAAATGACGTCGATGAAATTTGCTCCCACCGCGGGAGATGGTCTTATGCCACGAAGCGCTCTGGTCATATACTATGTTCTGCAATACTGTACTTCTAGAACGCCAGGATATTACAGAATGCTTGATGAAGTCATCTTTGGCAGAGAGCACAGGATAAGTTTTTTATGTCACCATCTGACAGCATGGCGATATGCGCAAAGCTGTTCCTCCAGCCAGGACAGTGAAGACTGAAGACACGGTAACAGCTAGTCAATATTCTGAAAGGAACGGTTGCGGTCGAAGAAACGCACATGTGTGTTTATTAATCGTGAACGTCGTTATACTGTTTTTGTTCAGTATGTTTCTACTTTACTTCATCTTTGTAAGTCTTTCCGCCCAAAAACTCCCAGAAAGAATTGAGCGATCATCACCCTCTCTTGCAGGTTGTCAAGTTGGTCGACCTAAGTGTGAAAATGCAAAAAACTCATAACTCTGCACCTTCAGCCCCTCCACCGTATCGCGGGAGATTGTCATACGTCACGAAGCGTTCGTTCGAGTTCCAATTGCTATGGTTCTGTGTTACCGGCTATAAAATAGGTACCGTTTATATTGCAAATGCATCCAATATTTTTCTCTTTGCCATTAATGGAATGTCTGGCCGAAAACTGCAACATAAATTAAGTTGCTGTCCTAATATAAGTACTTTAAAAACCTAGCATGTTTTCGAACAAACAAAGTTACAATTGGCTCACTCTTTCAGTATAAAAACAAACTTCTTTCCACCATGCTGAAGAATCTTGCTTTTATATGTATATATGAATACAGTACATAGTTGTGAACTTTCTTCGTGATCGTACTGTATGCTGGCTGAGTTACCCATACGCTTTTTGGGAAATTCTTAGCATGTTCATTATTTTGAACAATTTTCTTTTATATAACCACTGGCGGATCTAGCCCCTTCTCGTGGGGGGGGCATTCGCCTCGGTGACAGGCCCCCTCCCCAACTTGAGCCCACCCCCCGCCCCCCTGGCCAGAGCCGAGTTACCCCATTTTCAGTCAACCCTCCCCCCCCCGTTGAGCCAAGCTCGCGACATTTGGCTCTTCAATATTGTTACCATTTGGCCTTCATATATGTTTGTATATTTTTTGTGATTTCCCTCTATATTTTAAGTATTACAGCCGTCTTCCAGGCCTGCCCCTAACGAAAAGTATCTGCTGCCGACACCGACTGTTAAGGGGGAAGTCTCTAAAAAATTACCTCTGTATAATTTTGAAAGAAAATAACTTCATTTCATATCAATGACTGATTCTTGAAAGAGTTTGATCCAGTGAGGAATGTATTTCTCACAATGAAAAACCACCAACATGGGCACAATTATTGTTAATTATAGACGCTTCGGAAAATA
>LQNS02278091.1:23891053-23903772 GCA_001587735.2 Parhyale hawaiensis | reverse complement strand
AAGATCAGAATGTTGCGTTCTCCGCTCCCCTTCTTGTCCAGACCGTAAGCAATGGCTGCTGCCGTCGGCTCATTGATTATCCTCAGGACGTTCAGGCCAGCGATGGTTCCGGCGTCCTTGGTTGCCTGTCGTTGGGAGTCATTGAAATAAGCTGGCACGGTAATGACAGCATCCTTAACTTCTCCTCCAAGATATGCTTCCGCGATCTCTTTCATCTTAATGAGGACCATCGAGGAAATTTCTTCGGGAGAAAAAGTTTTGTTTTCGCCCTTGTATTCAATTTTGATCTTTGGTTTGCCACTGTCGTCGATGACTTTGAAAGGCCAATGCTTCATGTCGCTGGTGACGGTCGAATCGTAATATTTGCGGCCAATAAGTCGCTTGGCATCAAAAACTGTGTTGAAAGGGTTGAGGGCCACCTGGTTCTTGGCGGGATCGCCAATGAGTCTCTCTGTGTCGGTGAAGGCTACGTAGGAAGGTGTTGTTCTGTTGCCCTGGTCGTTGGCGATGATCTCGACCTTGCCATGCTGGAAGACCCCCACGCAGGAGTAGGTGGTGCCCAGGTCGATGCCCACTGCCGTCGCTCCCCTCGTTCTCATGGTTGTAGGTTCTTCTGTAAGAAGAAAAGCGACATTAGAACTAGGTAATCTTAACCATTTCATGGTGGTAAAATCTAGTTGTAAAATTGCTGATGCAAAGCTCTGAAACAGTGGAATGGTATCATAGTTCAACGTTTAATATTTAGGAAAGGTCCACTCTGAACATGATAATGCGGAATTTGTACAGAAGTAAAAATCCAATTTAAACCCACTCTTCATGCAGGCTGCTCATCCAAGAGTTAAATTCTATTTTATAGTTTCAATAATGAAATCATACTTAGCTTAACAATTATTCATGTCCACACGTTAGTCTTCTAAACGTGTTCACTCATCCATGTGTCCGCATGTGTTCATGTGATGCCGAAACTACACAAAAATGCACTGCTTTCTAAGGTTATCTTTACCATAAATTTTGAGTGATGCGTGGAATGCTAGAAACATTTTCCATGAAACAGACTTCTGACTTGAATTATACTTTGTATTAATAACGACAGTAGATAACTTTGAGAAGAGCGGATCAGTGAACACATAAATACGACTAACAAACAAATAGCACCCGGCCTTATAATGTCAGTAGAGGACGTTGTAGGTAATGAGAAACATAAGCTATTCAAGTTCAATTAGTAATATTGGCAGCACTTAGTACATTACAACAAATTATAAAGTTAGTTAATATTTCATATTCCCTCTTCCTCTCATCAGTGGTGAGCAAAACGACTTGCGAGCAGCGAGGAAATTTCACACGCAACTACAGCAATTTCACTTTTAAGAATTACCTACTTGCTATTATGAACAACAAATTAAAAGTACTTTGCCGACCCAAGTAAGATCATTGATAGCTTTATTAGTAGAGCATCGGCAGCAAAATTACGTCCTTCAAAGCTTATTGTTACGTTAATGTTGACCACTCCAACTTATTACCATTAGTTTCACCGACATTCCATTCCCATCGATCGTTACTGGTGAAAGATTTCTTGGGAAGAGACGCTTATACGCAGGACTTTGAGAGTAATATTCAATAGTGCCTTATAGATACATAGTGACGTGCAATCGTCTGATTAGCAGGGGCTGGACTACAGACTGCATGCCGCCATCTGTGATATCAATAGCCGGTGTACCAGAAGCTTAGAATTCAATGAAGCTCGAGAAAGATGAAATGGTTAAGACACTTGACAATCACGGTGCTTTTCTAACAATCATTCCTCTTCCTCTCTTCGAATGCCAATGGACCTGCTCATATATTGTTGCTAGTGTCACTGGTTTCAGCCCATATTAAATTAGAGCAATAAATAGAGAATAACAAGACGCAAGCTTACCTTCAAGTTATAAAATCTGTAGCGCTGGATCGGTAAGGAAAGATATACACTATACAGCTCTTCTCAGCACAACTCTCGTCTTGAAATCAGTAGAATTTAAGCAGCAACTGGCTTCACTTTAGCAAGCTTTGCACAGGATAGAACCAATAAGCGCTTCTCGTCTTGCGTATATTTGCGTGCGTAAGACTTCCAAAGCCTTGGTACACAACTTGTACATCGAATGATAGCTCAGGGTGAACTGAACGCTAGGCTCCCTGGTCGCCTCTTATATCTCAGTCTCCCGTCGCAGCGAACGCTCTCGAATTTTCGATAACGTAGTGAAAGAAAATGAATGTTCGAGAACATTGTAGGATGATCTCCTGCACTCTCTCAGAAGCAAATAACACCAAACTGTTCCGTGAATAACTTTGCGTTCAAATAATGGACGTTTTTCTATGTGACGGTATCGTAACAATCACTTAAATATGATTGAAGACTGAGCATGTGTATGGCAGTGTAGAGGTGTTGGTGATGTTGCTCTGTAAAGTTGCTGTTCTGCGTGTGTTACTGCATAATATGAAAACAGTACTGTAGGTTTAATTAAAAATGTGAATAGATTAGTTCTACCAAATGCTATCAGACAAGTTCTATCGCCCTCATTTTATATTATATGTTTTAAAATATATTAATACAAACAGCACAAGGTTGGCTGGAGTATTCTCGCTCTTTAGACTTGGGACGAATAATAATGTGTGAATCAACATGAGCTAGTAAAAGGATAGGCAGGCTATTTGCTGTCCACATGGCTATGTGGTCTTAACTTCAGCACGCAAATACGCTAATGAAGCATCTATATCTAAACTGACACGCAAGTAACAACTTGTCATGCCTACACCCAGCAATCTTTCTCGCATTAGTGGGTAGAGGCTTCAGTTGCAGGAATAAATTTTGCTCGAAATTTCTTTTCTCTTTCAGGTTAGAAGAAATAAAGATGATTCGTCATCATCAATCGGCTATTTAGTCGTAGCAAGCTTAATACCTATTTTTTTAATCTGTCGAACCTTATCAGTTACATGAGAAAAGTTTTTACAGCGAATATTTTAAAAGATACTTTTAATTGGGACTAATCACCGTGCCATAGTTTGAAGACGCTACTACTGCCAAAGTATCGGCGGAACTATTCATGATACTCCTGACACGGTAAACATGCCAAGCAAACTTTCGAAATCCCAAGCCACATTTCCATGCGGATTGTCCTAAAGCATTCGTCTCATTCTTGTCTAATCACGTCTGCAAGTCATTTAGCATAAGACTCGTTTTTAGAACGCGGTTATGCATCAGACCAAGGGTAAAAATGTATGTCCCATTTCTTGTATTTTTATACCCAATTCAAGACTATATGTTCATTTTACAACAATAATAACCATCGTCTGATTCCTTCAAAGCTCAGAGCTTGACAGAGTAATGAAAGACTTCTGAGGGGAATGATAGGTATTCTTCTCTCGAATGGGATAAAATCCTAGTCTTTTATCCCCAAAATATCTAGATTTATTTTTAAATAAATATATAAACGGTGATGTAATCATTTCCAAACCTCATTTTTAACCTGCAAAGACTAGCCACATCATTGATGCTAAAGGAAACAAGCAGCGAGAAAAAAGAAATGAGAGTTATGTTCCGAAACTGCATCCAACGCCGTCCAGCAGTGATATGAAATGAATCTGTTGTACCTGTGATAAATAATATCAGAAACAAATAATTTTTTCCAACCTGACAGTGGGATGGACGGCATTCACTTATGTAATAAGGTCAGAAGGGTGTAGCCAATTATGATAGTTTACCACTGCTTCCAAGACATCCTAATTTCATAATAATGATATGGCATTGGTCGCCCTAGACAATTAGTTGAATACATATGAAATGTTAAGTACGGTCGTAAATTGGAATTACGACGACATGCACCACACCACATATTGGAAAGCCTACCCCACATTGCCCTCTAATTCTTACTATGAAGTTTCCGCATCAATTTTTATATATATATTTTTTTAAAGTTACTTTCCTGTGACTACTGTCTGATTCCGCCTAAATACCTGCAGTTCACCTTTACTTAAACTGCATGATGCATATAGAATGGGATATTTTTGTATGAAGCGGTATGTATTGTTGCTCAAACTTTGTTTTCTTCGAACGTAAAATAAATGATCATTTGCAAATTTTGTAAACGAGAATAAGTGTAATTTTAGTATTTGCAAAAAATTTCACTACAACGAAACAACATTACTTATAAGCAGTGCAACACAGCTAATTAGATAGCGAAAATCATACAGATCTGAAATCTCCGTAACATTATATTGCATTTTGTTAGAGCATTTGTTCTTAACCTGGGTTCGATTTGGGGTTCGGTGAGTCACTTTCACGGGTTCGGCAAATTTGTTCACCCCACTCATATACGACTCGTGACGACACGCTCTGCTTGTTGGTTTTGTTCTCTGCATACAGTGATTTTGTGTGCAAATGAAGCATGGTACAGTTTGCGCACTAATGCAGGATATGATCATATACATATGCTCTGTATCTGTATTTTGTATTTGTATTTTTCCTACTTTAAAGGGTTCGATTATTGCATGTTTGGAACATGAGGGGTTCGGTACCTCCAAAAAGGTTAAGAACCACTGTGTTCGAGAGTCCCGACATGGCGGTTATCGTGTTAGGTGAGACTTGGCAACGCTGCAGTCAAGCGAAGCCGCTCGATCCGCAGCAGTATCGTGAATGTTCGAGCAGATGTGAACGTTTGTCGGCCGGCGTCCTGCTTTCTGTCGCAGTATATAATTTACTATTGTTGAATAGTTGAAGCTGTATTATAATCATACGTTCATTAGTTTTCTTTTAATACATCACCTTTTTTATCACCTTTCAACAATTTTTATTTGTGTGTCAATTTGTTAGTGGAATTATATTGATTTATTTATATTTGCTTTTCTAAAACAATTACTTCTGTTTACTTTACAGCACTGAAAATGGAATTTTTATTATTCCGCAACGTTTGCTTTTTAAGAAAATGAAACTTTTATTTGTGGTTCTCTCTTTTTTACTCCCCTCTTATTTATATGATAAAATATGCCCGCACGTTACTCCACAAAGCAATCACACATTCATCTTATTTCTATTTCAACGAAGAAATAAATTTCCTCAGAACATTCCTCAAAACGAATGGGTATCACACTTTCCTGCTCGATAAGTATCTCCAAATCCTTTTAAATAGAAAGCATAACCCACTAACTCCTATCGCTACTGTACCCCGACAAGAAATTTACGTTCCGCTAGCCTACATCGGACCTCCTTTTTACAAAATAGTGCAATATTTGAAACATATTTTACCGGATTTTTATCCACAAATTCACTTTAAATTTGCTCTTACAAGTTCATTTGCTGCAAAGTAATTTTTTTTAAATTCAAGGACACCGTACCTTCTGATCTGCATTACATGATTATTTATAAATCTCAATACGCAGTTTGCAGTCCAAAGTCCACTTTTCTCAACATTTAAGCACATCTTTCCGAACCAACAGACCTCTAACTGTCAGACAGCACTCCAGCCCACATTAATATGAGAGATATCACGTAGAGATAATTCTTTACGCGCAAAATTACCTAGTTACCTCCGCCGAGGAGGTTATGTTTTCGTCGAGTTTGTCTGTTCGTATATTTGTCTGTCACCAAGATAACTCAGAAAGTTACGGACGGATTTTAACGAAATTTGCATAAGTTGTTATTTNATTAGTGTCCAAAATTTATGTCAACGCTTATTTACTCTTCACGTGTAACTCATTTATATATATAACACTTGTATTAATAAATAAACTTGTTTTTAACGTAAAGTAAACCCGAACACGTAAATACACCCCAAAAATCCCAACAAGGCAAGGGTTGTTATTTAAATACATTAGAATGAACAGATGATTAACTTTTGGTGAAGATCCGTCTATCTGTTTGCTTGTTTGTTTGTTTGTTTGTTTGTTTTATTTGTTTGTCTGCCTCATATTTCTTGATGTCATAACTCAATGATTTATGGACTTATTTTTATAAAATTTACATGAGTTGTTAGGTATACTACGAAGAGTGAATGGCCAATTTTTTGTTGATCTGTTCGTTTGTTTCTGGCTGTGTGTGATTTTATGCTTGTTAGCGCACTCAAAAAGTTAAGGACGGATCTTTATGAAATTCACAGGAGAGTTTATACGTACTAGTAGTGTTAAAAGACATGAATGACTAAATATTGGTGATGAGAAGTTGACCTGATTGTGGGTGTTAGTAATGTTTGTCGGCAGTTTAATTCTCAAAATTTATAAACGGATCTTCAAAAAAATCACTTTGGCTGCTACTTTAGTTAAAAGACACGTATGATAAAATTTTTGTGTGGATGCAAGGAAAATTATGGTTTCAGAACCAGTTTGAATTTTTCGTCACCGTTGCCTTGTTTGGCGGAGGTATGTGGTCTCCAAGTGCTATAGTTCAGGTTGAGAAGGGACGGATTGTTGAATTAAATGAAGGCCGCCGCTACCCTCTTTCCCGACCCGGCTACCCCTGATAATCTCTGTTCATTTGGCTAGGGTGTTAAATCGGAAGTTTTTCATAACGGTGATGCAATTTGCCTTCAGTGTTGGGGTGATGTTGCTGTTCTCTTCTGAGGAGAAAAAGTGAATTATTACTAGTTACTAGAGAAGCACTCCGCGAGAGCACGAACTATGTATACCTGGCGTCAGGCAATGCACTGTTAAAGAAAAATTCCAAATGATTCCGGAAATTAAAATCTGAATCAATGGCTTATTGTGTTCAATATCAAAACCTGATCAGTCATTCCTCGGAACATGCTCATCAGTCCCTGTCAAGTTGTTAAGTCCTTTAAGTGACAAATTTAATATGGCAGTCATGTTCCGACCAATATATAACTTCCCTAGCGGAATCAATAATCCCTCTATAATGAAAATCATATGGAAACAACTGATTTTTAAATGCACGGGTTTCGGCTAATGTTTTGTTGAATTATTTGTATTTGATCACTCGCCCTACACCCTCACACTTGTCAAAGACCATCCGCATTTCCCCACCGCGTTCCATGAAATATGCTGCCCGGGCTGTGCGGCCACTTTAAGGGCACGTTCGATTGAGCTCCAACATTAAACCTTCGAGGTTCCACTTGCTCGAAGCTATACGCAGGTGCCCTGGCTTCACTCCACTGAGCTGAGTTTCAGGTGTTAGCCTTCAATCGACTACCTCTGAAATTCCAAGCAACTCATTCTAATCTGTAATATGTAGTTTTCAGCGAGTTCAACGTAGACTAATCTCGTTGCTCTTAACCCAGCCAAAGCTTCTGTTTGTAGCTTCAGATAAGCCAAACCTCGTCGACCTAATTTCGGCACCCAACCGAATGCGCTCTAAGTATGTAATATGGTTTACAGGGCTATGACAACGCCACCGATTGGCTGGGGTGGCAACATGACCGCGCCACAAGCAGCGCGGCGGAGAACGTTCCCGAATTAGAAAATGCCGGCACCACTGCTGAGTGTGAGCCTGAGAGAGAAACTACGCGTCAGTTCCCATTCATATTGCACACATCGTTGTTTGGGTGATATTCCGATATTCTGAGCTTTTGTCAAGTTTCGAGAACTTCGGTAGATTCAATAGTTTGTACTGAATGCAACGGTAGCAATGGCGTCATAATATGTAAAATATAATCTAATAACCGCAGTTTCTGCATCAACAAAATTCACAAATGCCCAGTCGTTATTATTTTATGTATTTCCCAAAGTTATTAAAGATTTCAGAAACTCTCTTAAATCGCTGAGATGAAACCGAACTCACTCGACCTGACTTGTCCGGAACTCCAGACAGGAATGTTGTCCCCGCCACTCTGATGCGTGCTGCATGTGAAGACATCAAGGATGCTCGAGACGGCTGGAAAGTATTGTTTTATGAAGCAAAATTTAGTGTTAGAAAGTTTCAAGAGTCATAATCAACTAGGGCTAAAGCCTGAAAGCCACTAAAAGCGAAGTCATCGCTGTCGTTCGAAGTTCCAGACATGTCAAATCTCGAAGGCTTAATATCGCAACCTAAATGATGACACTGAGTCCACGTTGATGAGTGGCATTAAACTGATGCTTAGGTTAAACTCCATCCTTGTCGGATCTGTCTAAATGGTCCATACGAGCAGATTTTCAGAGGTATCAAAAAAACTCTTGAATAGGGCCTCCTACGTCAAAAATGAACTGATAGTGGTAAATTGTTATTACTTCTTGTAAAAATTCAACACATAGTGTACTGGCAGACTCGTCGATGGCTAGAAAACACTGAGGGGGTAACGAACACATTTGTCCAATTACGGCTGTAAACACGGCATAACGTGGTGAGCTTCTTTCCTGTGGGAAACGCATAACCATGTATCAGCTGTCTGCGAGTAAACAGTGAGAGACATCTGAATTTTTTTGATAGTTGTATTAAAGTTTCTGGTAGCGACTTGGTGGTTATGGAGATTTGGCAACGCCGCAACTGCAAGCCCTGAAGCAGCGAAGACAACGAATGTTCGAGCAAAAGTAGCGGTAGCGGTGAAAACGTACGAGTAGTATTGCGTACAAGATGTACGCAATACCACTCGTACAATACTTGAAAAAAGATGTATTTCTCCCCGTAGTAAGGTTCTCACACAATAATACTATTACAGTACTTGTTTAGTTAGCTATCTTAAAACATTATAGCAGTGAGTTTTATGGCGATGAAACACGCTAGTCAAATGAGTAACTATCGTCATCTTTTCGTCCAAACGTTGTGTTCAACCTTTGTAAACACAGCTTTGAGATTGCCAATAAATGGTGTAAAAATGTTTACCGTCATCTCAGTTTACCCCACAAGTATCGTTAGTTAACTTCCGGACATCATTATATTTGGAGGGATTTATAACTTAAAATTTTTGCAAGTGTGTACTATTTAAAGTGGCACATCAACACATTAGGATGAAAAGATGACGATACTCGTTTTTTTTTTACTAGCCTAGCGGGTGCCATCGCCATCACAGAGATTAGGCGCAAATTTGTGGAACTATCGTGCTGCGCGGTTCACCGTGCTTATCTTCTCATAACGTACACTTACATAGCAGATATTACTGTATGTGTAAAATATTATAAATCCAAATCAATGAGACAAATAGAAAAAATAACGTAAAAGTTACTGGCACTAGTCGCTTCGAAAGCATAGCTGTGGTAGAAGTCTCATGACTTGATAGCAGCTTAATTGTGTGCTGAAGCATATCTCCGCAGAGATTAATGAATATTTATGAAGATATTGAGGGTGAGCACAATAGAAAAAGTATTAATATTGTCCTGATTATCTATTTGCTTCGATGAAAATTTAATTTACTGTTTGATCTTCATATTTGGGAAATATTCAGACTAATACTACAACGATATCGATAATATTTTCAATGTTTTGTAGCAATGAGAAAGTAGTGGTGTAATATTGTAATATAATAATGATATGAAACTATCGAAGACTCAGCAAAATGATACAATGTCCCACGGGAGGGAACACTAACGCTAAATTTCTTCATCGTTGTGAATATGTTGTGCGCGATCGATAGATTTGCGCGATCTATCGCGCTGCGCAAACGATCGATCGTTCAAACGCCTAACCTAACCTAAGGAATGTTTTTCTTCAACTTTCCCCCTATTTCTGAGTATATCGGATAGGTTAGGGGAGGCAAGGCCTGTTTTTTTTTTTTTTTTTCATTTTAAAATTTCGGGCACCGTCAATTTTAGTCAATGGTGAGATGGGGTTAGGTTAGATTAGGTTAGGATAGGTTAGGTTAGGCGTTCGATCGATCGATCTCGCAAATCCATCGATCGCGCACAACAAATACAAACAACTGTGAAAATGTAGCGTTTTTGTCATACATGTTCGCATTTTTGCAGTCAAAACTGTGTTGAACGAAGCCTCCATTGCCGCGAACAGTATGGTTTCTTTCCTTGAAAATGTATATAATCTCAATTGCCAGTAGTGGAACCTATGGAACATAAAAATTGAAAATACATATCTCTTGATAACGAAATACGCATCGCCAAAAATGTATAAATTACAACACTCCATTAGCAGTACTAGGAAGAGTTGTGGACGAAAACTAACTGTATTTCGACGGTAAACTGTGGTGGTAAGCAGTTTTTTGCCAGCTACGGCAACGCGCGGTCCAGCACTCCTGGAGCGGCGTTCGAGCAGGTCTGGAGTGTTCTGGAAAGTCGCCGCAGGCCCGCAGCTCCGTGCGGCAGGCGCGTGTAGTATTACATTATATTCCATTGGGCGCCAAAATTAAGCCTTCGAGACTTGACTTGTCGGAAATTTAAGACAGAAGCTTTGTCTTCACAACTGAGAATCTATGTCCGAAGTGTTAGAAACAATCCAGTTACGTTGAGCAGGCCGAAAACTTTGTTTTCAAAAGCAAGATTCACTTTATTGAAGTCTCGGAGTCAACCAATTCACGGTGAACGCCCGAAACTTGATGAAAAGGTTGAGGCCAGCGCACCTGCCTGAAGTTCTGAACAAATCAAGTCTCTAAGGCTTAATGATGTTTCGGCACAATATCAAATATGCCCTACCTGTAACAGAAAGAAACTTAAGCCAGTATGTTAACGAAACCCCAAGCCGACTTGTCCAAAACTTTATCAAGAAGAGTTGGTTTTGCTGCTGCGAGTCGTATGCAGGTGTTAGCAACAACTCGATTACATTAAATACGAGTCAGAATTTAATTGACGGAGCGAAATCAAAGGCTTTGACCGGCAAAATTAGGCCTTCGAAACTTAACAAGTTTGAAACAAGAGTAACTGTTGTGGCTTGGCCCGATGAATAGTCTGGTAACCGAACGCCCCTCAAGTTTTCAGAAACCCTAAAGGCAGTTGATTTAGGGCTAACACCTTCAGCTCCATTTGTCAACCCAAAGCCAGTGCACTAGTCTGTAGTTCCCGACAAGTTAAGCCTTTTATTTTAACTTTCGCCTGCCCAATACAGGCGCATTAAGTACCCCAATTGCTCACTGTCTTTTTTTTTTCAATTATTATCCGCAAACCATCGTCTTGGCTTCTGGGATTTGACAGGCAAGTCAACCTTTTGTTCTTCGAATAAATAACAACTATTTCTTATAAAAACAATATCAAAACCTTGTAGAACAAATATACACGCAAGAGTTCATTAGAATAAAATGAATTCTTTATTAAAGCAGCACTGTTCAGCGTAAATTAGCAAGCGTTTCGACTGCAAAGAATAAGCTCAACAGTGATCAATTAATTTTTTTCTAGACGGCTCTGTCTATTCCTTAAGATGTTCTACTCTCTAGTTCGTGAACAGTTGTGGAAGATGACCAAACTGTAGCTATCTCTTGTCCTTTTATAATACAAGCCTCATTCCTTTCAAGTAAACACATAAAACATAACCAATTTCCCTCGCACTAAACGTTAACTTGAGCACTCAGAGAGCACATTCCTCCTCTAAGCAAGGCAACGGAATCGAAAAATTCAAATTGGCTCTGAAACCATGATATTCTTTGTATCAACACCGAAATATAGTCATTTGTGTCTTTTGTTAATAATAACATTTCGGCAATTTTTTTCAAGATCCGCTCATAACATGAGTCAAACGGACCTACCGATCTACACCAAAATTTAATCATTTATGTCTTTTAACATTGCTAACAACTACAGAAAATTTCATAAGGATCCATTAATACCTTTTTGAGTTATTGTGCTATCAAGCATATTATCAATAATAGAGATATCGAACGAATTAACATATCATCACAAAAATTTGGACATTTACTCATTGTAATGAATCTAACAACTCATATAATTTCATGAAAATGCGTCTATAGCCTTTTCGGGTTTTGACGTATCAGAAATGAGGCTAACAAACAAACGGATGAACGGATTTTCACCAAAAGTAGATTGTTCCTCCAAAAATACCAAACAATCCCTGTAAATTTCGTCAAAATCTGCCCATAACTTGTAAAGTTATCTTGGTGACAGACAGAATAGCAGACAACTCCGTAGAAAAAATAATCTCCTCGGCGGCGGTAATTAGCAAAAGAATTAATAGTACTGCAGTACACTGCTGCATCGCAGTACTGAACAATGAGCATGAACTTGGCAGCTACATAATTTCGTTCAATAACTTTCTGATCCTACAATAATGATCTCAAGCTCGACATTATGATTATGTGATAACATTAAGTCAAAGTACGTCGATTTTTAGAACCACGTGATGCTGTTCTTGGAATTGGGTGACGCAATTTTCCATGTACCGTATGCAGTTGAATATCCTCCAATGTTCTCGAGCGCTCGTTTTCTTCGACAACGTTCTCGAAAATTCGAGAACGTTGACACTTTGGGAGACTGAGATATAAATGGCGGCTCCGGAGCTAGGGCGTCAGTTCATCTGAAGTCAACAGACGAGATACAACCTGCTTACGAAGCTTACAAAGCGTGACTTGCATTGTATATCCTGTGCAAAGCTTATTGAGGTGGAACTACTGTACTGTCACAAGCNACGTCATCATTAGACGTTGCTTTGAGATTAGCAGTAATGTGTGACATCATCGTTCCTCCATCCACCCCGGTATAAGACCCGATCGGCAATCAACAGAGTTCTCCTACTTCCTTTACTGTACTGTGGCGTCAGTTCATCTGAAGTCAACAGACGAGATACAACCTGCTTACGAAGCTTACAAAGCGTGACTTGCATTGTATATCCTGTGCAAAGCTTATTGAGGTGGAACTACTGTACTGTCACA
>LQNS02278091.1:23870001-23883821 GCA_001587735.2 Parhyale hawaiensis | reverse complement strand
AGAAGACAATAATTAGGAACAAATACAACCTACAAGACTTCGAACCGGGGGAGTGTCCAATTTCCTCAAGTAGGATCATTTCTCCTACTGCATGCGGTAGGTTACGATGATAAAATATCCATTAATTCCAATCTTCAGATGGTTGGCAAAAAAATTATGACCTGTGAGTGAATATTATTACTTTTTTATGACTTTTATGACCAACCAGTTTTTATTACTTTTTATGACTTTTATGACCTAGTAGACACCCTGGATAATAAGAAAGTACAAAAGCTAATTTCTCTTACAAACCTCTAATACCAAGTCATCTGATAAAAGAATTCGGGAATCGAACGGTCCGGGGGACATTCAGTGTAGCTCACGTTAACTATTGGGCAATGAGGGAAAATTAATAATATGATATAATAATAATAATAATAATAATGAAAGCGTGGACTTTAATTTGACTACTGCATGTGTCCAACTTTCTGCACACCGCAGAGTTACTTGTATGACGCCCTAGGGAGACAGTTATGTCACAGAATGTTCATCATTTGTAGGCCCGACTAAGGTTTACCGGAGAGCATATGAATAGAGACAATGAGTTTTGGAACCATGTTTTGTGATTAGTTAAACTGAGTTGGAGTTTCTTGGCCAGCAATATTATGGGAAATATGTTTGGAGGAGATATTAAAGCATGATGTAATGATAATGTTTTGCGGGTTGCTTCTCTGCGCTTAGTGTGAATACGCTTCACCTTATGGAATAAACTATACGAAGGAAGAACATAACATCTTCGATAAAAGGTTAAAGAAAGAGAATCAAGAACTTAGACTGGGACGAAGATAATGGTTCCAACTTGGCAATAGCCTGAAGCACGAGGCTGAAATTGTGACTGAATGGTTGAAAAACGCAAAACTTAACGTTTTAGAAGGGCCACCTCAGTCACCAGACTTCAGTCCATTCTGAGAATAATCATGTGCCAAGAGCTGATGGCTCACGTTCATTCAAGACCTTCATAAAGATATCTGCTCTGTAAATGGAAAATATTTTTGCTAAAATGAGTGCACTCGTATTTTATATCTTGTATGAACCCATTTAAAAATTGCAACAACCGTTTGGCGAGCGTAATTCAGCGGAGAGAGTCTGGAATTTGTTATTAGTCATGAAAATCCGTTCAATGTAGATACTTTTTGTTTCGTTTGAAAAGCTTTTTAATTCTATGCTTTGCTAATATTATGTCTTGGTTCTTTATTGTTTTTTTTCAGAAATCTAAAATTTTGTGTGCCTCTTCCCATCTTTTTTATTGAGAGTACAAGCAAGTTTTATAAGGCTACATCGCAAGTTTTTTTTATTATTTTATCAGTCGTTGTCACACGAATCCTCTTCATGCAAGCACTGAAATATTTACTAATTCGCTTCTAAACAATTGTTCCAGCCCTGAACACGCACTGTATTACACAATTGTGATGTCAGCGGATGTGCGATTCGTGGTAAAATAAAATAATTAAGTTAATTGTGTTGCGTAGACCGCAGCAAACCGTGACAGGAAAAACACAACACGTGCTCACTGTAGTAGCGGCAGGCTAGAGCGCTGAGTTCAAAGCACCCTGAATGTTGCAGGGTCGAACACCAATCAAGAAATGGGCACTGGGGAGGGTGGTCGAGGCTCGGGTCGTTGCATGACAGCATTCCTTCAACTGAGCTGTAGTTCTTGACAGTCTGTGGTCGCCTGCAGCCGTGAACTCTTTTGTGGTCAGGTGGCCTACAGTATATTTGCAGCACATTGGTTACCTAGTTTAGTAGTGAATCGGCCAAGCTGACTTCTCTTGTTCCCATGCTGCTCTACCGTGAGAATCCAACATAAAGCTCGTTAGCAGCCGCAGTACTTTTGTGTTCAAGTTCGGGCCCAATGCTACTTGGTGAGCACGAATTAAAATAATATGTTTGTATAATGAAAGAACTGGGTCTGATCTATCTTGAGCAAAGACGACTCAAAGGGCAACTAATAGAAACATTCTAGTATTTTATTGGTTTCAATAACGTACCTACAACGGGGCTCTTTGAAAGAGACCTCAATGATCGCTTGAGAAACAACGGTCGAAAACTCAAGCATAAAGCTCGAAGAACGACCTTAAGTCAGCAGTTCTTTCAGTATTTCATTATCAGCATTTGGAATAGACTCCCTTCAGATGTTGTTAGTGCGGATTCAGTCAATGCGTTTAAAAATCGTCGTGACGAACATTGGGAGAAACGTCCTCCACAGCTAAGATCTCCTCCTCCAGAAGTCGCAAACTCTTAACGGCCAGAGCTTCCGAGGCCACCTTAATCCGTCTTCTTCTCTCTCCCGCACCAACTACACAGTTTGACGTCTCTAAGCTCTGCATGTCAGCGGTTCTCGACCGTGCTTGCGTGCATTCATGATCATCTCTTAGGCAGGGACTCTTCCCCCTTTTCTCCAGTCCTCTATATCTTACTAACGTAATGGCAATAGCTCATAGAAGGCCGGGGAGTCAGTTCCGGTGTCTTTTTGGGAAAGGGCCTATTGTTTCGTCTACTGCCGCCTATCTAATCTAATAATATGCTTGTATCTTTCGTGTAATGCTCTTAACGAAATAGGTAGGGGAAAAATAGGCAAGGCTGCAGATTATATAATTATGTTGCGTTTTCATGGTTCGATAGGCGAAAAGGCGACCTGGTTGCAGAAGATGGGGGAAGTGGGATCCTTAGCTCTTTAGCCAATTGCAAACGAGAAGCAAAAATTACCTAAAATGGCATTTTTTGCCCACAAATGCTCTACCAGACTCTGCGAAAAGATGCCCGAAAGGTGCGTTCAGCAGGTTGGATCTAGGCCTATCTTTTTCGCAGCTGTCGAGCAATTCATAGCAACCGTCTTTTTCAATTTTCCCTGTTTTTTGTTAATTACTAGGTACGTAACGCCACCGTTTTTCGTTAAGATTTACTTTAGATGATGGCAGTTGCAACTGCATTATCAAAGTATAAAATGCTTTTGTTTTCAGGTTGCAAAGATGACAGCCATCAGAAAACGTACATGTCAGAGTTTTGTTTACAAGCTAGAAGATAGTATGAAATATTCAGTCACTTGATATTAGCACTATGAACAGTGAATAAAAAACCTGCGGGTAAATAAACAATAAAACTTAATAAATTCATATTTACCATTTCTGTTTTATTATGCAACTTATGATAAGTTTACCCTAATACTTTGAAATTACAAGGCACCCGTCGCTGCTGCTTGCGCATTAATGTGTGGCGGCAGGCTGGCTCTATACCCAGAAAATTGTCCCGTCGAACTAAGCGGAGATATCGATCGTCGGCGCACAGCTTATTTGATTGCATTTCTTGCTCAGCTAACGTTGAACTAGAAAAAAAAGTTGACTGGAACTTATTTTAGAGCTGCCACGGAGTTTGACTTTTACTACCTTTCCCGTACATTGAAACTATATTTACTCTCAATTCAGGACGTACAAATAGAGATGATCAAAGAAGCACAGGCGAAGAGGTGATTTTTCACGGGGCAGTAGATAGTTAATCAATTTGTCTAGCTTGCTTTCTTGCTTTTGTTGGGGCGGCTTTTGTTTCATTGCACAATATTGCAGGTGTGTCATTCGGTAGGTAGCATTTGGTAATGCTTTGCTGCTTGCTAATATGAGTTCATATATCGCATGTCATCTAAGGTGTGGAACGATCGTGCTGCTTGTATGAATTGATAGAGAGAGCCCTTATCTCTTAAGACAAATTGAATAGGCCGTTGTAGCGTATCCTTCGGAAGCAAGTTAGTATCAAAAGTAGGATCAAGGAAGACGGGTTTTACCAATTCCGCGCTGTCATTTTTGACAGCGCGGGTTTCTAGCTATTATTACACTGATTAGTTTAACCCATAAGCGCCCAATGTCTACTTGGGTAGCCCTAATTTCAAAATTTAAAAAAATACACTTGCATCTATAACTTTTAACTTTTTATTTCAGAATACAGTTTATGTATCTAGATCTTTATGTATTGTTAACTAGAAAAATGCACCGCATTTGTTTTTAGTAGCTAGTACAGAAAAGGTAAAAAATAAAAAATATTACACAGAAACTCCATAGGACCGTGGCATGTCGCTTAGGGTAGGAAGATTATTGATCTGGAGACCAGTTGACCGCAGTTAAATATTGAAGAACATATGCTGTAACAATGTAGTAATTAAAGAAGGAATAAACTCATCAGGTATATCTTTGAAAAAACATCAATGCAAGAGTAATGGTCTACCCAGGTATACACTGGGTGGACCAAGGGCAACTTAGGAACAAATGAACGTGACTACTAAGGAGCAAGTCTAGGGAGTCACAGAGTGAAGCATTTGCTGAAACAATGTCAAGGATTACATTCTTGTTAATGAAACACACTTGCCTGCAGCAAACAACCTGAATTAAGGAGAATCGAAGATATCTAAAGTCCAGCCCGACTATGGTATGGCTACTCAATTTATCATACTTCATCATAAACTGTTAGTAGATGAGTCATTGGTGGCACATTTTGGACGTAACACCTGCAAACGATATACGATCTAAACCTATTTGATTAAGTTAAAAGCTATGGGTATTGTCTAGTTCTGATGAAGGTCTCTGTGTGAGGCTGAAATCTACGAAAGTGGAACTGAGGAAAATGAGTTGGCACCTGCAGGGTCAAGGGCAGTATTGAAGCTTCTTCAAGTTTGCGAGAAGCCAGAGAATCTTCACACATTTATGGATAGCTTTTCAACATCCTAAAATTTTCTCGCAAATTTGAGAAAAAAAAACTTCAAGGCGCAGTTAGAGAAAACAGGCTGAAGCATTGTCCTATGACTGATGCAAAAGTAATGAAAAACCAAGAAAAGGGTAGTTACGACTACAGATCTGATGGAAGAATAGAGGTGGTGAAATGGAGAGATAATTCTTTAGTGTCTAGTGACACTTTGGAGGAACTACATTGGGGCCGAACCCATCAATGGAATGAAGAGAAGAGACAAAGTAAAGGGCGAAGTGTATGTAACAAGGCCGGCCATTGTCAGAGAATGCAATAAAGGTTTGGGAGGAATTGATTTATTGGATAGATCACTTTCGGACCTGTGGCCCAAAATTCTCTACAAAAAGTGTACTAGGTTCTTCTTGTGAATGCCTTGAAAATCTCTGTAGTGTTAGCTTGGCGAATTCATGAGATGGTGAAAGGTGATGAAATTCTCTGAAAGCAATTGTAACAAAGTTTGGCAAATGTAATGATAAAGAAGGATGTGTATAATTCACTAAATTGTTTACATCAAAGTGAGCTAGCACTCCGAACTCTGAGAGAACAGACGGTGTAGAGCATTATCCTACACGAAGCTGCGACTACTACGAAGCTGCGTCATGCGCAAGATCGCTGAGAATCAGTGTTGAACATGTAACAAAAAAAAAAAAAACTTTTTCCTCGATGTATCAATTGCTTCCAGAAATTCCATGAGAAAATGTGCTCATTTTGATCGTAGTAAATTTTTTTTGTCTTCTAAAGCATTCCAGTTCCATGTTACCACTTCCATTCTTCTATTGTTCTCATTTCAGCTGGATACTGAATTGTAGATACTAGAAGCCTTGCCAAAGAGGAATCTTTATTTTCAGTGGTATTTGTCACCCAGTCCGCCCAATGTCTACCTGGCTGACCCCTCTAGAAAATATACTTTCAGTTCAAAGAGACATTTCATTTTATAGCACCTAGTTATTTTGTCGAAGAAGATGAGCCTCATAAAGTTTAATGGAAATCCGTTGATTCTTCCACGTCTTGGCGTTTATGGGTTATGCCTACGTGCCCACAACAACAGTGATCCCATGGGGAATTAAAAGTTACAAACATGCAGTATGTCGTAAGAACATGGAACCCATGCATGCAGGTGCTCCGATTATGGATCAACGCGCATGGGAACAACAATTTGGGAAAGAAGATTATGAATAGAAGAAAGCAACGTCAGAAGGAGTAAGACAGCAGATGGAAGGGCACGAAGCGAAGACGTCCCAAAGGCCGAGGTAAAGCTGAGCCAACGCACAGATTTTCTGGGAGGTCGCTGCTCTTCATGCTATAGACAGGGCGGACCTAATTAGACCTAATCTTAATTCTTAGGTGGAGCATCCTACGCCGCCTTAGTTGAGGGGGGGGGGCGTGAGCATACACTTATATACTTTCGCGTTGTTAAGGATTGAGCTTTGCAGAGGCACATTCCCCCACTATTGAGGAGTAGGAATTGAGTCGTGTTGTAACTTGTATGTCACGTAAATACAGGCAATTATACACACGTATGCGCAAGGGGTTACCGCAAATGCAAGAAGCGGTCGGTGATGAAACGAAATAGTAAAACCTCTTCAATAGTCCTAACCAGGGGCGTAACCACCGTCCAAAAGTTGGGGGGACGCTATAAATAGCGCAGTTAACAACAGTTATTAGTACAATTGGGTTTTGTGACGCAATTCAATGTGCGCTGGCAAAACGAAGGTAAATATGACAATGCTAAAGCAAAACGAAGGTAAATATGACAATGCGAAAGCAAAACGAAGGTAAATATGACAATGCTAAAGCAGTGGTTAACAAACTTTTTGTGGTCGTTACCCACTCTTTATATATGATCCTTGTCCATGCCCCCCCCCCAAAAAAAAAAAAAAACTCATAGCCGGTGGCTACCATAACTGTCTACGATTCTACGGCCATTAGAACCCCACAAAAACCACTTTTGATAATTCATTTATTGTAGTAATTCAATTTTATTACATAAACTACATTTTATTGTTTAAATTTCATCAGAATATGGCACTCTAAATTTTGCAGTACAGCAATCCAGTTGGTCATGGTCCCTCCAGTTCGAGAACCACCGTGTTAAAAGAAGGTGTATATGTTACGCGAGCACGATGGATTTGAACAATCGATCGATCGCGCTGCGCAAACGGTGGATGTTGTAGGTATTAATCGAATGCGCACCCATCGATCGATTGTTTTGCGCGAACGATCAATGTTTTTCTTCAACTTTCCCCCTATTTCTGAGTATGTTGCAACATATTTAATTAGTTTTAACTATATATAATTAACATGTGCATTTATTGATTAGGTTAGGTTAGGTTAGGCGTTTGAACGATCGATCGTTTGCGCAAATCGACCGATCGCGCCCAACATACATACCATACAACTTCCAGTAAATCACTTAACAATAAAATTGGAAATAATTACTATTTCCATTTTAATTGTTTAATTCAGTTGAAAAAACACAAATTTTAAGTAAATCCGATGCAACTTCTTCATCTTTTATCAAAAGCAATGCCGACAACCGGACAACGAGAGCACTTGAAGCATATGCGATCGCTCGAGCGTTAATGCGGTCCATGTTATTCGGCAGTCATATTCATATGCGCAACATGCGGCCGAAGATGACAACCCGACGCTAATCACGTGATGAATCCATGAACTGCTGCACAATTGCATGGGGTGAAATGCGTATGATCTGATCCCTGTGCACATGACACACCATTGTCATGATCATTATTAAGATACCCTAGACTGGCGACGCGTGAGAGTGGAGGAAACTCCATTAGGTTAACAAACCCTCACGCAACCATCCCAAGGAGCAAAAATAAAAAAAAAGAAAGAAAGAGAAGATGAGCGGCCACAGAATAGCTCTTTTTACAGATTACTTAAATTAAGCTGCCAATACTAGCACGAGCAAGGGTAGAGGCATCAATACCATTCAAACTTCTACATATGATGGAAAAACGAGCGAGAATACTGGCTTGAACGGTATTGTATTGGTTACGAGGCGAACTCATGAAGAGCACTAGTACGCCGAGTATTAGTACCTCACCCGAGCAAATGGCTCCCGAGAAAAGCCGCCATGGTAATGACTAGGGCCACGAAATATTTTACAGAGAAAGAAAATCAACCCAACGCTGCGACGATGCTCCACATTGATAGGCACAACACCATCCAGCATGAACGCACATCAACGAACCACTCGGTCGAGCAAGCTCAATTGACAAGATGAATGTTTCGTGGCGTAGGACCATCATCCGTAGTGGGAGCAAATTTCTTTGCTGTCATTTTTAATGGCCAGCTAATCTTAGTTTCTTGGCGTGTGTAACATCGAGGACAGCCCACCAGACACACTGCAAAAAAAATTATGAAGATAGCTCAACTTCTTCTGCCTGTATTATTACTAAGCCGCAAGTAAAAAAATGTTTCTCTGAGCAAATTTCATCACCGTTATTTTTTATGGCCTTCTAATCCCATTTTTTTGGCATACGACACATAGAGGGCAACTCACCAAACTCCCTGCAAATATTTATGAACATTGCTCAACTACTTCAACCACTTATTGGGTGGACAGATATATATATATATATACCTAAATGATATCAACGAAAACATTATCATCTCTCTCACTTTGTTCGCGGGTGCTAATTAGCAGCAGGAGCAATATTTGAGAAGGGGAAGGACATCACAATTAAAACAGCGACGTGACAACTCTTCCGAACCAAACACCCTACGAGCACGTCGCATAAAACCAATTTTCTGCGATGCACGTGAGGCAACCGAACGGATGTGGGGCTCAAATGTCAAATTTGGATCGAAATTGACACCAAAAATTACCAAGTCGTTAACCTCAGGAAGTGACACACAATTTAGTATGAATGCGGGAAAAAGCAGGTTTCACTGTACGTGACCTAGACACGAGCATATGTCAACAAAAACTATTACTTATAAAACCACCAATACAGGTAAAATTATCGTACAACGCAAGAAACAAACACCACCGCTGCCGGCAGTACAATACTGTCTAGTACGCGTTCCAATAATGTGGGCAAGCTGGTCGTGTTCCGAAAATGTATATTAACAGAGCTTGAAAGTTCCCTACGAAAACATTCGTGAGAAAAGTGAAATTTCCGAAGTGCGCATTAATCATACTCGGTAGTTTTGTTGAGCGTTTTAGGTTAAACAAGACATTCTAAGCCGTTTTTCATTAATAACGTTTTCTTCGCAAAAGCTTCGTGAAGTAGATATTTGACTTTAAAGTTCCAATTGTGTTTGTATAACATTCGCCATTACAAGCATGTCGCGTTGTACCTTTATCAAGAGAAGCGTGATGCTCGCACTCGTTGTTGGAACACACCCTATTGAGTCTTTAACTAATTGTGTAATTGCAAATAATTGTACAATGTCCACCTTATTTTGTTGAAATATGTATGTAGAATAAGGTGATCTAGGACGATTTTTTTAATAACGTTTTCGTTGGAAACTTTGTAGTTCTTTGTTCATAACACTGTTTCGCCACACAGCACTTGGTACTGGAACAGGTGCCCCAGCAGACTGCTGCATTATTTGAACGCGCTTTAGTCTTCAACTAATTCAGCAATGGTGCGGTGTGCGTCTTACGAGATACACTATTTTACGGGTATTGGTGACTACATACGTAATGCTTAATATTTTGTCGACATATTTAGGAAGAATAAGGCATTCTAAGACTTATCAAGAATTACCTTTTCGTCGGAAATGCTTTGCTCTCCAGAAATTGAATTTGAAGTTCCCATTGTTTTTCTATTGAGATCCGCCATTACGGCCGTGTCTCGCCATCTAGAGTAAAGCCTCGTGGTAGTTTTTTGGCTACAATGTAGCTCTTGCTCATTTAGGTTAGGCAAACATGGACTGGTTATGTTAATATCCTACGGAAAATATATGAGAAAAATGGCGTACAGCGATATCGCCTTCGCCGTAATAGCGGACCCTAGTTTATCGTCTAGAAAAACAATGGGAACGGTAAAGTCCACTATATCAAAAACTAAGCAAGTGCGACGAAAACGTTTTTTATGAAAAACGCCCTAGAATGCCTTATTTGAGGCAAACAAACAAACAAACAAACAAACAAATAAACAGATGGACATATCTTCACCAAAATTTAAGCATCTGTTTCTCCTAGCATGTTTAACAAACCCTGCAAATTTCGTCCAAATCGGTTCTGAACTTTTTGAGTTATCTTGGTGAAAGACAGACATAGGGACACACAAACACGATGAAAACATAACCTCCTTGGCAGAGGTAATAAGGAAGAACTAAGTGATCGATATACATGAACTGCTTAGAACGTCAAAGGCTGTAAGATTTTTTAGAAGAAAGCGTGAATAATTTTGGGACACTGAAAAAAAAACTGCTGATACCACCATAGTTTGCCGACGAAATACAGTTAGTTTTCGTCCCCAACGATTCCTAGTACTGCTAATGGAGTGTTGTAATTTAGTTTTCATCGTTTCAAGAGTAATTTATAAATTTTTGGCGATGTGTATTTCTTCTGTGATAATTATCAGCCAAATATATTATCCACACGGCTCTAAACAATGTTGCTGCAAGTCTCATATACAGTGTCGAGAATAATTACCTCCGCCAAGGAGGTTATGTTGTCGTCGTGTTTGTCTGACTGCCTGTCTGTCTGACACCAAGATAACTCAAAAAGTTATGAACCGAGTTTGATGAAATTCACAATGATTGTTAGATATGTTATGAGGAACAGATGATTAACTTTTGGTGAAGATATGTTCTTCCGTTTGTTTGTTTATCTGCCTCATTTTTCTCAATGACATAACTCAAAAAGTTAATAATGGATTTTGATAAAATTAATATGAGTTGTTAGGTATATAACAAAAAGTAAATGACCAAATTTTGGTAATGATCTGTTAGTTCGTTCGTTCGTTCGCTCATCACTGTTTTTAGTTTTATGCATATTAGCATGATAACTCAAAAAAGTAAGAATGGATCTATGTAAAATTTATAGGAGTTATCAGTAATGTTAAAAGATATAAATGATTTAATTTTGGTGCAGATCGGTTGGTTCGTTTGTATGTTTGATTCTTGTTTGTCACTACGTTTGTTAACAGTATAACTCAATAAAATTATGAACGGATCTTCAAGGAAATTGCACAAACTATTAGTACTATCAAAAGTCACACATGATTAGATTTTGGAGTTTATACAAAGAAAATTGTGGTTTCAGAGTCAACTTGAAGTTTTTGCTACCGTTGCCTCACTTGGCGGAGGTATGCGCTCTCAGAGTACTTTAGTTGGTTCTGTAATAATTTCTCCATTACTTCGTTATCAAGAAATATGTATTTTCAATTTTGATGTTTCATAGGTTCTAACACTGGCAGTTGAGATTATATAGTACATTTTCAGGGAAAGAAACACTACTGTTCGCGGCAATGGAGGCTTCATTCAACACGGTTATGCGGTGCCACTAGCGTAGTGACATCATAATTCACGACCAGTGATGGTAAGGTTGTCACGGTCCTGCCCACTAACAAGCTTACTTCAATGTTTAACAGCAAATTTGCTAACATGTATGACAACTAAGCTACATTTTCAGAGTTTCATTTTGTATCAACAGCGATAAAGAAATGCAGCGTTACTGTTCCCTCCCGTGGGACATTGTATCATTTTGCCGAGTCTCCGATATTTTTCTGTCATTGCTATATTACAATATTGCTCCACAACTTTCTAATTGCTACAAAACATTGAAAATACAATCGATGTCGTTGCAGTATTAATTTGAATATTTCCCAAATATGAAGATCAAACAGTAAATTTTCGTCGAAGCATATTAGATAATCATGACAATATTAATACTTTTTCTAAGTACTCAACCTCAATATCTTCATAAATATCATTAATCTCCGCGGAGATATGTTTCAGCACACAAGCTGCTATAAAGTTTCGAAACTTCTAATCAAAGGTCTGCTTTCGAAGCGACTAGTGCCAGTAATTTTTACATTATTTTTTCTATTCGTGTCATTGATTTGGATTAATAATACTTTGCAGATACAGTAGTATCTGCTCTGTAAGTGCATGTTATAAGAAGATAAGCACGGTGAACCAGGCAGCACGATAGTTCCACAAATTTGCGCCTAATCTCTGTAATGGCGATGGCACACGCTAGTCAAAAGAAAGAGTATCGTCATTATTCCGTCCTAATGTGTTGATGTGCCACTCTAAATAGTATACACTTGCAAAGAATTTTCAAGTTATAAATCCCTCCATATATAATGATGTCCGAAAGTTAACTAACGACAGTTGCAGAGTAAACTGAAATGACGGTAAACATTTTTACACCATTTATTGGCAATCTCAAAGCTGTGTTTACAAAAGTTGAACATAACGTCGGACGATGAGATGACGATAGTTATTCATTTGACTTCCGTGTGTCATCGCCATAAAATTCATTGCTACAATTTTATAAAATAGCTAACTGAACAAGTACTGTAATAGTATTATTGTGTGAACACCTTACTACGGGGAGAAATTACCTCAACTTTTACTGGAACATTCGTTGCCTCCGCTGTGCAGGGCTTGGTTGCAGTTGCGGCGTTGCCATATCTCAGTAATCGCCAAGTCGCGACCAGAAACTTTAAAACAACCATTCGAAAAATTCAGATGTCTCTCACTGTTTACTCACAGACTGCTGATACATGGTTATGCGTTTCCCACAGGGAAGAAGCTCACTACATTATGCCCTGTCTACAGCCGTAGTTGGACAAATGTGTTCGTTTACCCCTCAGTGTTTTCTAGCCATCGATGAGTCTGCCAATACACTTTCTGTTGATTTGTACAAGAAGTAATTACAATTTACCAGTATCAGTTCATTTTTGACGTAGCAGGTCCTTTTCAAGAGTTTTTTTTCTATCTCTGAAATCTACTCGCATGGACCATTTCGACAGATCCGTCAATGATGGAGTTTAACCTAAGCATCAGTTTAATGCCCCTCATCAACGTGGACTCAGCGTCAACAGTTGGGTTTCGACATTAGGCCTTCGAGATTTGACATGTCTGGAACTTCGAACGACAGCGATGACTTCGCTTTTAGTGGCTTTCAGGCTTTAGCCCTAGTTGATTAGGACTCTTGAAGCTTTCTGACACTAAATTTTTGCTTCATAAAACAATACTTTCCAGCCGTCCCGAGCCTCCTTGATATCTTCACATTCAGCACGCATCAGAGTGGCGGGGACAACATTCCTGTCTGGAGTTCCGGACAAGTCAGGTCGAGTGAGTTCGGTTTCAACTCAGCTATTTCAGAGAGTTTCTGAAATCTTTAATAACTTTGGGAAATACATAAAATAATAACAAATGGTCATTTGTGAATTTTGTTGATGCAGAAACTGCGGTTATTAGATTATATTTTACATATTATGACGCCATGGCTACCGTTGCACTCAGTAAAAACTATTGAATCTACCGAAGTTCTCGAAACTTAACAAAAGTCTAGAATATCGGAATATCACCCAAACAACAATATGTGCGATATGAATGGGAACTGAAGCGTAGTTCTCTCTCAAGCTCACACTCAGCAGCGGTGCCGGCATATTCCATTTCGGGAACGTTCTCCGCCGCGCTGCTTGCAGCGCGGTCATGTTGCCGCCCCTGCCAATCGGTGGCGTTGCCATAGCCCTGTAAACCATATTACATACTTAGAGCACATTCGGTTGGGTGCCGAAATTAGGTCGACGAGGTTTGGCTTATCTGAAGCTACAAACAGAAGCTTTGGCTGGGTTAAGAGCAACGAGATCAGTCTACGTTGAACTTGCTGGAAACTACATACTACAGATTAGAATGAGTTGCTTGGAATTTCAGAGGTAGTCGATTGAAGGCTAACACCTGAAACTCAGCTCAGTGAGGTAACGCTGTAGTGGGAGAGTCCTACATAACTTTTAACAACTTGCCGGCCTGCCGGGAGTGCGCTTGCCAAGCTAGCAAGGATGATGTAAAACGCGTATATACAAAACACAGTTTATTCTATGCTACTAATAAGGCAT
>LQNS02278091.1:23800772-23829688 GCA_001587735.2 Parhyale hawaiensis | reverse complement strand
AATTGAATCTTGCCCTCGAAGATGTGTTGAAGTCATCAAACATAAAGGATCGTTCACAAAATATTGATTAAGGGTGAAGGTTTTTGTTAAATTTGTTGTTTTGTTGCGTTTTTTGTCAAGTGTCCCTTAATTCTGCTCACACTAAATTCATAATTATAAGTTAAATAAACATAACTTTTTTCTTATCCTTCGGATCGTAATAAATTCTTAGCATATTATTAGGTATCCCAATACTTCTTTTGTGTTAAAATTTCAGCGTCGAACTTTTCACAATTTTTGAGATATGAAATTTTTTATTTTTGTCCTTTAATTATGCTCGCAACTGTACATAATCTCCATGGCGGAGGTAAATACATAATAGTTTCTTGAAGTATACGAAGAAAGCAATTAAAATAACCTATTTTGAAGCTTAAAGCTAGCGTCCTGACACTCCAAAAATAGCAAATTGGATGAACCGGCAAAGTTACTGGAGCCTTTATTATGGCCATCAATACTGAACCATAACAATAGAAACTAAAACGCACAGCGGTGTAAGACAATCTCCCGCGGCGGAGGGCAGATTTCAACGCCGTTATTTTTGATGGCCAGCCAACTCTACAGTTTTGACATTTTTCACTTCTAGGTCAACCCATCTGATCCCCTGCAAAGAAATTACAAAGATTGCTCAACTCCTTCTCCCTCTTTTGAGTAGATAGAAAAATATATACACAGATATACTGGAATTTTCAACCAAAACATTATCACCTCTCTCACTTTGTTCGCGGGTGATAACTGGAACGCTTCGTGGAGTAAGGCCATCTCCGTGCTATGACGGGAGAGGGGAGACTGAATGTGCGGAGTCAGGACCTGTTAGCACTTTTCACATCAATTCCAACCCACCTGACTGTGCCCGTAACAAAATGTCATGTTTGCTTAGTTCTTTCTGGAAATTTTTGGGTGGAAAGAAATACAAATGAAAATTTATGAGGAGATGCAGAACGAAAACAGGAAGAGCATAAGATCTTCGATAAGAGGTTAAAGAATGAGAATCAAGAACTTAGACTGTTACGAAGATAAATGTTCCAAATTGGCAATAGGCTGAAGCACGAGGCTGAAATTGTGACTGAATGGTTGGCCAAGGCAAAAATTAACGTTTTAAAAGGGCCACCTGAGTCACCTGACTTCGGTCCATTTTGTGAATAATCATGTGCCATGAGCTGATGGCTCACGTTCATTCAAGACCTTCAAGAAGATATCTACACCATAGATGGGAAAGATTTGCTAAAATGGGTGCACTTTTTTTCATGTTTGTATGCACCCAATTGCAACAACCATTTGCCGAGCGTAACTCAGCAGAGAGGGTCTGGAATTTGTTATTAGTCATGAAAATCCGTTTAATATAGATATTTTTTGTTTCGTGTGAAAACCATTTTAATTCTATGCTTTGCTAATATTATGTCTTGGTTCTTTATTGTTTTGTATACAAATCTATAATCTTGTTTGCCTCTTCCCATCTTTTTCTTGAGAGTACAAGCAAGTTTTATAAGGCTACATCGCAAGTTTTTTCATTTTTTTATCAGTCGTTGTCACACGAATCCTGTACATGCAGGCACTGTATTTACTAATTCGCTTCTAGACAATTATTGCAGCCCTGAACACGTACTGTATTGCACAATTGTGATGTCAGCGGATGTGCGATTCGTGGTAAAATAAAATAATTAAGTTAATTGCTGTTGCGTAGACCGCAGCAAACCGTGACAGGAAAAACACAAAACGTGCTAATTGTAGTAGCGGCAGGCTAGAGCGCTGAGTTCAGAGCACACTGAATGTTGCAGGGTCGAACACCAATCCAAAAATGGGCACTGGGGAGGGTGGTCGAGGCTCGGGGTCGTTGCATGAGAGCATTCCTTCGATTGCGCCTTAGTTCTTGACAATCCGTGGTCGCCTGCAGCCGTGTAGCCAGGTGGCCTACAGTATATCTGCAGCACGAACCATTGGGCGTCGGTTTCCTAATTTAGTAGAGGAACGGTTAAGACGACTTCCCTTGTTTCGTTTCTGCTCCGCCGTAAGAATCCAACGTAAAGCTGTTAGCGTCCACAGTACTTTCATGTTCAAGTTCGGGCCCAATGCTACTTGGTGAGCACGAATTAAAATAAGATAATAAACGCGGTCGTCTGTTTTATTGTTTGTATCATTCGTGTTATTCTCACAACAAAATAGGTAGGTGAAAATAGGCAAGGTTGCAGATTTTGTAATTATGCTGCGATTTCATGGTTCGATAGGTTGCAGAGGATGGCGGAAGTGGGATCTTTATCCCTTTAAAACCCAATGCAGAAGACAAGCAAACATTGCCGAGAGTGGCCTTTCCGCCGCCAGATGCTCTACCAGACTCGGCGAAAAAGTTGCCCGAAGGGTGCATTCAGCAGGATGGATGTAGGCCAATCTTTTTTGCAGCTGTCGAGCAATTCAGAGCAGCTGTCTTTTTAAACTTTGCATGTTATCTATTTATTACTACGTATGTGACGCCTCCGTCTTTCATTAATATTTGCTTCAAATTATGGTAATTGCAACAGCATTATCAAAAGTATTAAATGCATTTGCTTTCAGGTTACAACGATGACAGCCATCAGAAAACGTACATGTCAGAGTTTTGTTTACAAGCTACAAGATCGTAAGAAATATTCAATCACTTAGCCCTATGCACAGTGAATAAAAAACCAGCGGGTAAATGATCAATAAAACTTGTTAAATTAATATTTAACATTCTCTTAAATGTAACTTTTGATAATTTTATCCTAAAACTTAGCAATCACAAGGCACCTGTCGCTGCTGCGTGTGCATTAATGTGTCACGGCATGCTTGCTCTACCCAAAAAATTGTCCCGTCGAAATAAGCGGAGATGTCGCCGCTTGCTATTTTTGGGGAAGTTTTTGCTTCATCACAAAATTTTCGGTGTATTGAAGGTATATCAGTCGCTAGATAAAATACGCGGTTGGGATTTTAATTAAATTGAGTAATGGTTTGCTACTTGCTAATATAAGCTAATGTTTCGCATGTCAACTAAGGTGGGGAACGATCGTGCTGCTTGGATGAATTGATAGAGAGAGCCCTTATCTCTTATGGCAAATTGGATAGGCCGTTGTAGCTTATCCTTCAGAAGCAAGTTAGTCACAAAAGTATGATCAAGGAGAGCGGGTTTTAGTAGCGCGGGTCCTCTAGTTATTAAAATATTGATTAGTTGAATCCTCCGTGTGCACAACAAGCATGCTCTCATAGAAGGACACACCTGTAGTATGTCGGTGAAATACGGAACCCAGGTACGCAGGTGTCCCGATTCAGGATAAACGCGCATGGGAACAAGAAGTTGGGAATGTAGACAAAGAACAGGGGAAAAGTTACGTTAGAAGGAGTATGTCAGCAGATGGAAGCACGAAGGGAAAACGTTCCAAAGGCTCAGGTAGAGCTAAGCCAACGTGCAGGTTTTCCCGGAGGTCGCTGCTCTTCATAATATAGGCTGGGCGAATATAATTAGACCTAATCTTAATAATTGTCCAGAGCAGCCTATGCCGCCTTAATAATAATAATAATAATTATGGACTATAACCCCATTCTTCACAGAACGATGAAAGATTCTATTCGGAAGGAGTACCTCACCCGACTCCGGCTCATCCTGAAATTACACCTCAATGGGGGCAACATGATCATCAAGGTCATCAACACATGGGTCGTCCCCGTAGTCTGATATTCTGCTGGCATTATTAACTGGACCAAGAAAGACTGCAGCGACATGGACATCAAAACTAGGAAGCTCATTACATTCTATCGAGCACTGCACCCAAGATCGTGCGTAGACAGACTCTACAATAACAGAAGGGAAGGGGGCCGTGGCCTCATCAGCGTCGAGGACTGCATCGAAGCGGAAAAACGCGCTCTCTCCCAACACTTCAGAGAGAGCGACGACCCGTGGGCACGCTGATTAATCTAGGCGAAGTTGCTGAAAGAGACCGAAACGGCTGACCAATTCAAAGAGCGACGGCGCCTCGATCGGACTAACAAATGGAAGAGCATGAAGATGTTCGGCCAGTACCTCGAAGCTGTTCAGGACAAAATCGTTCCAGACTCTTGGTACTGGCTTCTGAGGGGTGAGCTGAAACGGGAAACAGAAGGCACCATCCTAGCAGCTCAAGAGCAAACCCTCAGATCCAAATACATCCAAAACAAGATCGACAAGAGAAACGTCCCTAGTACCTGTAGAATTTGTAGGAGCACGGATGAAACCATCAACCACGTCATAAGCGAATGCGGAGTGCTGGCGCAAAAGGAGTACAAGCGCAGGCCCGATAAAGTTGCCCGACACCTTCACTGGACCCTCCTGCGGATCCATAACTTCCCGGTCAGTGAGAGGTGGTACGACGACGAACCCGCGCCTGCGGTTGGAAACGAAGGCGTGCTGATCTGCTGGGACAAGAGGATGGAAACTGATCGCCTTCTTCACGCTAACCGACCGGACATCGTCGTAAGAGACAAACAGGAGAAGTCGGCCAAAATGATCGACATTTCAATAGCCTTCGACTCCAGAATCGTGGACAAGGAAGCGGAGAAGAAGGAACAGTACCGTGACCTTGCCATCGAACTCAAGAGACTGTGGCAAATGAAGGTGGACGTCGTTCCAGTGGCCATAGGAGCTCTGGGGACAATGTCCAAGAATCTCAAGACTGCCCTGCGAGAGCTGAAGTGCGGCCATCTCCATCCAGGAACCCTTCAGAAGAGCGCTCTGCTTGGAACAGCGCACATCATTTGCAAAGTGCTCTGAGCGTTAATTAGGTGGCGGATGTGACCCGGCGCCAGAGTGTAAAGCTGAACATCGCTCAACCGATCCAATTTGGTTCGTGAAATCCCCTCGATAATAATAACCTTTATTAAGTACTCATAGACATTACAAAATTGGAATGATATATGGTACACAGGAGAATGTTTCTTATTTCTAGGTTACACACAGCATGTCGAAGTGATCTTACATATTAGACATCATTACGCCCCAGTGCTTGGCCTCCGTCAGACAACAGTATGCACTGCCATCGTATATACATATTAGACCGTTTGAAGCCAAGGCCATTACGGATAGCTTTTATTTATGAGTTGTTGGAGTTTTCAATCCTGTTTTTTAGGCTCCATGCGCATTTCATGGTCCTGACATAGAGACAATCAGTGTATTTTTGAGCAAATGTCATGCTTGTGCTATTAGACCTTGGCACATTCATTAATTTGCGGAATATGTCATTATAAGCAACTCGCAAGCGCTGAATAGATTTCTTTTTGAAGTTACCCCAAAGTGAGTTACAGCACAGGGGGTAACATCAGATCCGGAATAATTCATATTTCACCTCTTCAGTGCAGTGAATGAATTTTCTAATTTACGTGATACCAGCTCCATGGAGCTTCCGCGTTTCTTTCTGTACATCCTGGTCATCACGAAAATCATCAGTGATTGCATGACCCAGGTAAGAGAAGCTGCTTACGTACTTAAGCATTACCTTATTGAGAGCAGAATGCTTATGACCGGGAAGGCTACTTGCCCTAGGCCTAATATACATGCAAACTGTTTTTACTGTGTTATATTCAGGGGAGGGGGGTGGGCATAAACCTATATACTGTCGCGTTGTAAAGGACCGAGCGCTGCAGAAGCACATTTCCCCACTGTTAAGGCAACTGCCTTCCATGTCACAACTCTTGGGAAATAATTATTTCATCATCGCATTCGTTCGTGTCTCGCGTTGGTGCTATGATGTTCTCCGAAGATTAAGAATTGAGTCGTGTTGTAACTTGTATATAACGTAAATGCAGGCAATTATACGCGCGTATGCCCAAGGGTTTACCGCAAATGCAAGTAGCAGTTGGAAATGAAACGAAAGTGTAAACCTTTTCTTTTCAGTAGTCCTAACCAGGGGCATAACCAACGTCCAAAAGTTGGGGGGGGACGCTATAAATAGCTATTATCATAAGGCAGTTAGTAATAGTTATTAATATAATCGTAGTTTGTGACGAAATTGAATGTGTTCTGGCAAAATGAAGGTAAATATGCCAATGCTAAACCGTTAATGACCAGTTAAACCAGTGGTTAACAAACTTTTTCTAGAAATTCCATCAGAATATGGCACTCAACATTCAGCTGTATGGCACGCCAGGGGGCAATGCCCTCCCCTCTTAGTTTGAGAACCAGCGTGTTGAAAGAAGAGGTATATACCATACAACTCCCAGTAAATCGTAATTGAAAATAATTGTTATTCCATTTTAATAGTATCATTCAGTTGAAAAAACACAAATTTTAAGTAAATCCGAAGTAACTTCTTCATCTTTTATCAAAAGCAATGCCGACAACCGGACAACGAGAGCAGCTCTTGAAGCATATGCGATCGCTCGAGCGTCAATGCGGTCCATGTTATTCCGCAGTCATATTCATATGAGCAAAGTGCGGCCGAAGATGACAGCCCGACGCTAATCACGTGATAAACCCATGAACTGCTGCGCAATTGCATGGGGTGAAATGGGCATGAGCTGATCCCTGTGCACGTGACACACCATTGTCATTATCATTATTAAGATACCATAGACTGGCGACGCGTGAGAGTGGAGGAAACTGCATTAGGTTAACAAACCCTCACGCAACCAGCCCAACAAGCAAGAAAATAAAAAAAAAGAAAGAGAAGATGAGCGACCACAGAATAGCTCTTTTTACAGATTGCTTAAATTAAGCTGCCAATACTAGCACCAGCAAGGGTAGAGGCATCAATACCATTCAAACTTCTACATAATATGATGGAAAAACGAGCGAGAATACTGGCTTGAACGGTATTGTATTGGTTACGAGGCGAACTCATGAAGAGTACTAGTACGCCGAGTATTGGTACCTCACCCGAGCAAATGGCTCCCGAGAACAGCCGCCAGTGGATGACTGGGGCCATGAGCCATGGAATATTTTATAGAGAAAGCAAGCCAAAGCAACTCTGCGACGATGCGACACATTACAAGGTACAGCACCATCCAGCATGAACGCATTTCGACGAACCACTCGATCAAGCAAACTCAAATGACAACTGGAACGCCTCGTGGCGTACGTCCATCATCTGTAGCTGGAGCAAATTTCTTCGCTGTCATTTTTGATGGCCAGCTAATCCTAGTTTTTTGGCTTGGGTCACATCGAGTAACAGCCCACCAGACTCACTGCAAAAAATTACGAACATAGCTCAACTCCTTCTACCTGTATAAATACTTCGCCGGAAGGAAAACAAAAATGTTCCTGTGAGCAAATTTTATCGCCGTCATTTTTTTGGCCTGCTAATCCTATTTTTTTAGGCATGGGTCACATCGATGGCAACCCTCCAAACTCCCTGCAAAAAAATTATGAGCATTGCTCTACTCCTTCATCCACTTATTGGGTGGACAGATATATTTACAAATATATATACTTAAATGATAAATCTTCAATGAAAACGTAATCAACTCTCTCACTTCGTTCGCGGGTAATAATCAGCAGCAGAAGCAATATTCGAAAAGGGGGAACACCTCGCAGTTAAAATAGCGACGTGTCAACTCTTCCGAACCAAACACCCTCCAAGCACGTCGCATAAGACCAATTTTCTGCGATGCACGCGAGGCAACCAAATGGATGTGGGGCTAAAACGTCAAATTGGGATCGAAATTGACACCCAAGATTTCTAAGTCATTAACTATAGGAAGTGACACACTATTCACTATGAGTGCGAGAAAAGCAGGTCTCACTGTACGTGACCTAGACACGAGCATATGACAACAAAAACTATTACTTATAAAACCAGCAATACTGGTAAAATTATTGTACAACGCAAGAAACAAACACCACCGCTGACGGCAGTACAATGCTGTATAATACGCGTTTCAATAACATGGGCAAGCTGATCGTGTTCCAACAATGTATATAAACAGAACTTCAAAGTTCCCTACGGAAACATTTGTGAGAAAGGTGAAATTTCCAAAGTGCTCATTAATCACCCTCGGTATTTTTGTTGAGATTTTTAGGTTAAACAAAATTTAAGGTGTTTTTCATGAGTTACGTTTTCGATGCAAATACTTCGTGAGGTAGATATTTGACTTTAAAGTTCCTATTGTGTTTGTATTACATCCGCCATTACAGCCATGTCGCGTTGTACCCTGGCTTATCAAGAGAAACGCGATGCTCGTACTCGTTGTTGGAACACACCATATCGAGTCTTTAACTAATTGTGTAATTGCAAATAATTGTGCAATGTCCAGCTTATTTTGTTGAAATATGTACGTAGAATAAAGTGATCTAGGACCATTTTTGGGAATAACGTTTCCGTTGGAAACTTTGTAGTTCTTTGTCTATAAGACTGTTTCGCCGCGCAGCACTTGGTATTGGAAGACGCGCCCCAGCAGACTGCTGTATTATTGGAACACGCTTCAGTCTTCAACTAATTCAGCAATGGTGCGGTGTGCGTCTTGCGAGACACACTATCTTACGGGTATTGGTGAATTCAAAAGTAATGGTTAGTTTTTTTTCGACACACTTAGAAAGAATACGGCGCTCTAAGACTTTTCGAGAATTACGTTTTCGTCGGAAATGCTTTGTTCTCGAGATATTGACTTTAAAGTTCCCATCGTTTTTCTATTGAGATCTGCCATTACAGCCGTGTCTCGCCATCTAGAGCAAAGCCTCGTGATAGTTCTTCGGCAACAACGTGGCTCTTACTCATTTAGGTTAGGCAAGCAAGTACTGGTTACGTTAATATCCTACGAGAAATATTAAAAAAAAAATAGCGTACAGCGATATCGCATTAGCCGTAATAGCGGATGCTATTTTATCTTATAGAAAAACAATGGGAATGGTAAAGTCCAATATCTCAAAAACTAGGCATTTGCGACGAAAACGTTATTAAGGAAAGACGCCTTAGAATGCCTTATTTTACCTAAATGTATCAACAAAAATACTAGATGTGATTAATGTGCACTTCGAAAAATTGACCGTGAAAAGCTCCTAGAATGCGTTATTCTACGTTCATGTTCCAATAAAATAAACTCGCGATTGCACAATTAGTTAGTTAAAGACTTAATAGGACGTGTTCGAAAACGCATACAATCATCGAGCCCCTGTTGATCAACAAAAGTTAACATCAGCATGGTTGTAATGGCGAGTGTGATAAAGAAACAATGGTAACTTTAAAGTCAAACTTCTCGAAAACTAAGTATTTTGCGGGGAAAACGTTATTCATGAAAAACGTCTCAGAATGCCTTATTTTCCCTAAATATGCTAACAAAAAACTAAGTGTCTTCGGAAATTCACCAAATAAACTTTGTAACACAAGCATTGTTTTATTGATGCTAAAAAAGAATTGATTCAAACTCGCAAGGCTCCTTTTCTGTAGTTTTAGCCTTATTTGATTATTTCATCGGCCTCGGAAGTACAACCGATGACGATGCCCATCGTATGCCATCGCCGATGGGATGTTCAGCCATTTTATCGGACCAGTTCTTCCTCATAACACCAACGCCGATGAAGAACATGGCCATCGGCGATTGTTTGATGCAAATTCCATCGGACCATCGCTATCGCCGATGGATTATCGTGATGTTCCATCGTAAAATCGCAGTTCATCCTATGGTCTTTACGCCATCGCCATCGTATACGGCAATCGGCGATGGCCATCGTGCCAGGTTATGTATAAAATAATAATATTAAAACTTAACCTCGAGACGAAAAGTTCAGGGGGACAAAATTTCAAAATATATACTGTCCTCCCCCCCAGTCTGAAAGTTGGAGGGGACTCATCCCCTTAGGTGGTTACGCCCCTGGTCCTAATTCTTGAATGAGGTTCACCCGTGGGATTTTTCCTGACAGTACATGGGGTGAGGACACTCCCACGAAAATGGAAATGTTTCAAAGTATCAAAATTCAACTAACTTGACGGCTTTAGGTATAATTAACAAACCATTTGAACGATACAGCGGACACACAGCTAGTTATATGAAAAATGTTAGCCAAAAAGTCGGCTGGCTTTGATAAAATTATCGTATAATTCACCTTCCTTTGTTCTATTTTGGCCGATTTGGTTGACTTTTCTGAATTTGGTTGAGTCTTTTGCAGCCGTATCCCAAGCTTGCATTGATCTGCACGTTATCTTTTCAGCTCGAATTCATATTCAGTTATCATTCAACATGCACTAAAGAAAACTATTTACAGTACTAACAAGTTTCAAGATACGCTAAAGCTTAGCGTTTGCATGTGCTGCGCGTGCAGACGGCGATGCAACGATTCGACTATCATAAGAATGTTCTCATGCTATTGTTAGGGCTAGTTCACACTTCCCATTTGTAACGCATTCAATCACAAAAATATACACGAGCTCTGCATCAACTTTTTCTGTCTCTGTCCACACGTAGAAGTGTCCTCCATTCAAATAAATGACGCCACGCGTTCTGTTATGATCTCGTTTCTTTACATTTTCGCCGACATTTCACATTTGATTGAAGTCATATTTGTATTCCTTAATCTGTTAGCATGATTTTGATAGGAATAGCCTATTTTTAAAATATTTATATTCTGATAGAACAGAAATTAAGCGCGAAGCAATCTACTGGGCTTCCAAATCAAAGATGGCGTCCGTGTTCGTACAACATATTCAGGTCTTCTAGTTTTTTTGTCTTAAACGGCAGTACAGCGATTCTGATCGTTAAAGTGATGGTAAAAAAATTGTCAACTTGTTCATGATCTGAAACCGCTATAGAGGATTCATTCAGCATTTATAGGTTCTGCTTAGTGAACATGGATGACGTAGCTTATTCCAAAAAGGGACATGCTTCATCCTTTAGTCTCTCGCTTATGCTGCAACTGATTCTATCAAATCAACGTGCCGCGTCCATCAGTTTGATTGCACGCGTCACGACGATGGCCGTGTGAAGACGGCCTTAGAAAGCTCGGGTGTGAACCCTGTTCTAGGAAAAATAGACAGATAAAAGGGCGGGGACAGAAAATTCTCCAACATGCCTCAGGCAACGTAAAACGCTGGCGGAATTACTCCGCCCAACGTAGGAGTCACGTGCCCTATACCTACAGGCAAATGGTAAATACTTTGCCCCGTACATCGTGTGGAATGTTTTGATTTCTAAAAAGAAAGTATGCGGGAAGTGCGTTACTTTGAACTTGTTAATCAGTATTGCAGTTCAAGGAGGAGGCACAGTAGAAGAGTCTACTCATGATTCAATAATTTTCCTCAATCTTCCAATTGCTCCTGTATCAATGGCATTCATTTTAAGCACGTAGGCAGCCTTTTGGTCTGAATTTCGCTATCGTTCATCTTCTGGCTGGGGTATGAATGGCGTTTAAAGTATTTTGGTATTGGGTTAGAAACTGAGTTCTTGCCGGTTTTGCTAACATTTTGGAACGTATTGTACTTCTCATTCATGAAATCTATTATTATTTTTAATTATATTTTGAAAACCTTTGCAGTATTTTTTTCTTGTTTTCGATAATTTTTTGTAAATTTTTGTTTATTTTAAGCCCAATGGCTTAAATGGCAAAAATGGCAAAAATTGGGCAATTTCGACATCTCCTTTTAGCTTAATCAGCCAAGGTTCTAAGGCCTCAGAAGTTGCTCGCGGTATTTGCGCTGTCAATAGAGAGGGGTCATAGCTAAAGGAATCGCTCGATATCTGTATGCCATGTTCAAAAATGAAAATATTGACCTCAGAGACGCACCTCGTCCTGATCGTCTAGTTGAAATCGAAGAGGAACGATTAAACTTTGGTTTGCACTAAAATCTTCTGCAAACGATAAGGAAGCCGGCAAAGAAAAAATGAATCTTTCTACACAGCTGTGCAGATGCATTTTCGCTCGATCCGAAAGGTTTGGAATTATGTATGGATTACTGGTTCCGCATGCTTTATTCACAGTAACAATAATCCATAATCCGCAAGCTCCGCCGGTTTGCTTGTTCGTCACCGCTTAACTCCTAGATTAAAGCAACAATTTCTTTAGATAATCGTGACTGGAAACGAAAAATGGTGCATGTACATCCGTAACTGCTATGCGCTTAGTTGTGTTTAATACTGATGAAGAATAGAAGGCCTGGTTGGATGTTTTTCGAGTCAAAGCCAGGTAGGTATTACCAATGAGGTATTAAAAATCGTGTTGAACGTAAGGAAAAAGTGACTGCCAGCAGTGGAGAACATATCATGGATTAATTAGTAGTTATCTTTTATTTAACTTTTCAAAATCACTCAACTAAAAATATGGCAAGAACTAAGTTTCTCACCCAATATATATATATATCAATCCAAGTTCCGTACCATATAATCGACTCTCTGTCCATAACTGCGCTGATTACATGCCTATTGAAGGAAATTTATTAGAACTAAAATTAATGTCAACGTCGCTAGCGTATTCGACTATAAAATTTAATTATTCACAATATTGTAAGCTACCGAAAGCTCAATTATATCTGACCTCATAGTCTGCTCGCGCATAAATTATGATGTCAACTATAGCTTCACAAATAGATTGTGTGATTCTAAAGCGGTATTTCCTAATTCTTATTAACGCAGAATACTTTTATCTAAATTTCCAACATCTCTAATTCGGAAAATGTTTGTAATACCAACGTGATTGGACGCCTTCGATGGGGCCGTCAAAGCCAAGCACACTTCACTTAACTTGTCCGAAACTGCAGGCAGATGCCCTGGCTTTGACCCGTTTATTCACGTTTCAAGCATTGACTCAAAAGTGTTCACCTGTGAGACTTCAACGAACTAAATATTGCTTTCGTAAAATGAAAACTTCAGTTGGTTCAACTTAATCGAGTTGTTTCTAAGAACTGCAACGCGATTCAAACTGACAAAGCGAAAGTTCTTGTCTGCAGGTCAGGACAAGCTAAATGAAATGTGCTTGGCTTTGACGTCCCAATCGAAGGCGTCCATTATCCATGTGCAGGCAAATATTTTCAGTCTAGCGAATGATCTTTGGTTTTCGGATATTTTATCAGCGATATCAATGCATTACAAATTCCTGTTTATTCCTCCGTGAAGCGTTGACGATTGACGATAGGCTTTGACGCCCATGAATTGCAGCCATACAGCGTTTAAATTTTTCAGGGTGAATGAAACACATACTAACCGTAATAGTACTAATTTAGGAAATAAAAATAACACAACATGAAAAGCAGATTCCCGATAATGATCTTAACGTCATTGACTTGAGAAAAAGTTGAGAGCGACTGATAAAAGAATGACAACTCTAGAGAGCACTCTGAGACTGCATACCTCCGACAAGCTAGGCAACGGTAACGGAAATTCAAATTGGTTCTGAAACCATGATTTTCTTCGTATCAACCCCAAAATCTCATCATTCGTTCTTTTTGATAGTATTGACAATTAATGCAATTTTCATGGAGATCCCTTCGTAACTTTTTGAGTAATGCTGCTCACAATCATTATGACAAACACAAGTCAAACACACAAACAGATGTGCTAATAACATGAAATCAAACATAGCGACAAACGAACGAACAAACACATCATTAAAAAAATTTGATCATAAGTTTCATTAAAATCCGTAAATTACTTTTCGAGTTGTGGCCTTTAGAAAATATAGGCAGACAGACAAACAAACAGGCAGATGGAGAGATTTTCACCACAAGTTGATCATTTGTTACCGTTAATATGCCTAACAATCGGTGCCAATTTCGTAAAGATCCGTTCACTACTTTTTGAGTTGAGTTCTCTTGGTGACAGATAGACAGAACAACGGACAAACAGAATAACGGGCAGACAAAAACATAAACTGCTCGGCGGAGGTAAATATACCGTATTGGTTCGTTGTGCAGCAGCATTTATTCGTTTGCCTCGAGTGCTTAAAACTAATCAAAACGAAAGAAAGAAGAACTACGCAAAATTATAGAACAACTGACAATTAGGACACAACCTCAATTGTTGTTCATTTGGCACATGAATCGACTTACACTAATAAGCTTTAGTTAGCGGCTGCCAGGTATGGAAGCACCCACAACAAAATTCGGTGGCATATAAAAGCTACAGCAAATATGTCAATTTACCTCGCATTTGCACCTCAGTTAATGCAAGTCATAAGTAGTAGTACAAAATTTTACTAGCGCATCAGGGACACAATGTCTATGTCGCGCCGTACTATTCCTGTGAGTTAACACAGGCTCTTGCGCCTCTAGGGCGCATCTCAAATTATCACTGATTTTTGTTTCGGGAGGTTTCTGCCGGGAGGTCTCAGAGTGGTCAGTGCGCTACTGACAGGAAAGAGGCGCAAGTTGAGCGTCTCCAACCCCCGGGCACGGCTGAACGCTTTCGCTCAGCTACGCCGCACAGGGGAAGGAAACAAAATACAAGAAGGTAGAAGTCTAGCTGGAGTAGGTTGGCCTCGATCGGCAGCCCACTTCCTAAAGCAGAAGGGGAAATATTGAGAGCCTACCTAACTTCACAAAACTAATCTCGTCAGCAGGAACTGCGGCAGGCTGCTACATCTCATGCAGAAAAGACACTCGGGACCCATTGGTGTTTGAGGCCAAAATATGTATATTGTGGCAGGGAAAGGGACGTTCAGTCGAAAATGAGCACTGAAAATAGAGAAAATATAATAATCGCGCATAGCGTATGGAAGGCGCCATAAGGCATTATTGGCCTCAATATATTTTTTAGGGGCAGGTACGTAGCGATAGATTATAGTCTACAAGTATTCGGAGCACTACTACCCAGGGGGAATTTTTTATTTATTCTTCAGAAATATTAGCTGGCTAAGGTCAACTGAAGAAGAGCAAAGGTTTGAATAGGCTTCATAAGTAATGGAAGCGATGACTTTCGTCAAGTTTTAAGTTCTAGGCTATGGAGTGTTGAGGTAGCGAAGTGAACGGTGGTTATAATCTCTCTTCCTTATTTACATTTATGCTACATGACATAGCATGCATACTCTTAGTTGATAGATGCTGAATAATGAGCAGTATTGCAGCGCAGTATATGTAATGATAATACTAGCCCTTAATCCTTTGCTTTCACCATAGAGATAAGTTTTGCTGCTTGGATTTGTACCATATCCTTATTGGCACTGAATAAAGTTAATTGATTGAAAAGATAAGTAGGTAATATATAACAAGCAGAAGACCATAACTGCTCAATAGGGTGTCGCCGCAGAACTGAAGACAAAGAAATAATAATGTTCCCGCTGACAGTTGCTCTGTCGTACGCCCAGCATCAATTTCTATACTGAAGGTATTTTCATCTGAAGTTGGAAACGGAATTCGTCACAGAGTCGATGGCTAGTTAGTGGGTAAGAGCTTCCGCCCAGACCTTTTGCCTTCTGTACAGCCCTACGAAATAACAGACATGGGCTGGACACATGGAAACAGACCTACGGCCGTTGAGGTCAGAACATACTCTGTTCGTACCTATCTTGTTTCCTATGTTCGGCCGTGTACACCTTGATGACATGTCTTACAACACAGTGCTGCTATATGCATAAATAACAGCTATTGAAGGTATTTAAGGTAAAAATTGGTCATAAAACGTCTGCAGGACAAACTCATTCTTTTTGGAAAGGAATACATTTCCTGGTGGGACGTTTGTACGGGCAAGCAACTTTTATGCTTGTTCACATGACATCTTTCGCCCAGCGTTCAATCTTCACTACAGCATAAGGCCTAGCTGGTTATGTTTCAATCACAGAAAAGTAATAAACTTTCTGAATTCTAATGAACTATTTACATATATGTAAATTGGAAGACACATTCGAAATTTATGGGAGACAATTGTTTAGAAAAGTGGCTCGACCTGTTTTCGGGGTTGCACTGACATGACGAGACGTGCGGATACTACGAAGGGCAAGAGACTCACGTGTAAACCTGCCTAAACTTTACGTTGCGCCAGGCCAATCATCGCTATAGCAAACAACACATTTGCTGTAACGAAGCACATCACGTAGATAAGCGCTGCGTCCATACGTGACATATAATATGTATAAGACTGACAGTGTTGCCATTAGAGCTTTAAACTTCTTTGTATTACGTAGCTCAATCTCTTATATCTTACGTAACTATCTTGAATGAAGCTAAATACCTGAATCAACCTCGATCTTGCACCATCTCTGATTCAGTTACCTTATAAATAGCTTAGAATAATAATTATTATTCTTAATGTCACGGGATGTATCGATGTATGAGATACATAATTATTCGTAATATTGTAGATCACTCGAGTCAAAGTTACACTAATAAATAGAAGTCGACTAATATAAATTTTAACTTTTCGGAATGAAAAATCCCATCTTCAGAAAACAAAGGAAAAACTAAGCTACAACCTATAAATAAAATATATATATTTTCTAATCGATAAGGGGAGCGTTGATGATGCCGGGAGAGTCTAAAACGCAAATGAAGGGAGCAGCATGCAGAGCCTTGATGTCAGCTCCTATACAGTCGGTGGATTTTCGGCTAAGTATGGACAGTAGGGAGCGGTACAGCCGAGGTCATAATGTTTAGGCTAGGTCTGGTTCTATGGATGTGGAGGGATTCTAATGTCGTGAGCTCGATGGGATTGAAAGAGTCTATGATGGAAAAATTATTCCTGCTGATGGGATGGTTGTTTTGCTCAGCATGTAGGTGGGGGCTGAATGTGAGAGCTTCGCAAGTGGTAAACCGGTATGAGTGGATACACTAAATGTTGGTCATTACGGACTTTGAAGTGTTGTCCAGTGCTACCCGAGGTGCTGTAGGCCTTGTATCGGTAGAGGCAGATAATACTGGACAAAAGTGGTGTGGGGGTTTGTCTTTAAATTTGAAGTAGGACCCTATGGTAAATGGGTTTTCGTATGAAAATTTGAAGTTAATATGTGAGTAGGCTTCAGAGAGGAACGTTTTCAAAGTGTTTACTGCACAAACAGATGCTTTTTTATACTACAGAAGCGAGTGAAAGAAGTCAAATTTACTGACCCAGGGTTTGCTAATTCCGGGATCGAACAATTTGTCTAGGAACAATTTAAATTAGTGGTCGAGAAAATGGTGCGGATAGCCATTATTTTTTATTAAAGTTCGGAAAAAGTCAACTTCGTTTGAAAATGCAAGGTAGGAGAAAGACTGATGGCTTGCTCGAAAACGTAAATTTTTTATTGCATTGATTTTGAAACGATCGTATCAGTGACTGAAAAACTTGTCCCGAGGCCTGAGAATGTGAGTTTTCTGTAAATTCCAGTGGTGAGTGTTGAGTCTTTGTCAGTAATAAAAACGTAAAGAAAAGCTAAAAAATTATTTGATTGATTTTCGGCAGTGAATTTGATATTTGGATGTTTACTATTCAAATATTACAGAAGATCAGAATCTGCTTGATAGTTGAATATGAGGAAGGTGTCATCTACATAACGATTATAGTGGATCGGTTTGAAGCCACGTGGACAGTCGTTAAGCCAAAGGGTTTCATGATGGCATAGAAAGATATTTGCCAGTGAGGGGCTAAGCGGGGAGCCCACAGAAACTCCATATATTTGCTTGTAGTCTATTGTTAAACATGAAAAAGGAATCTTTGATGGCAAGGCTAAGGAAAGTTCTGAAGGTAGGTTTATCCATATTGAGGAATAAGTAGTTGTCAATAAAGACTTTGTTACAAATAATATCTATGGTTTCCTCTACGGGGATGTTTGTGAAAACGGACGTGATGTCAAAGCTGTTCAAGTGGGTATTGGGAAGCAATTGGAGGTTCTTGATTCGGTCTCGAAAGTCATATGAATTGCACAAAGTGTACTGATTGGTTGTTAAAGGTTCAAGTATTGAAACGAGGAATTTTGCAATAGGGTAGGACGGTGTTATATATGCAGCTCGAATTAGTCGTAGGGGCACCGGTTTTGTGCACCTTTGGAAACCCGTACATAACTACAAGGAAACGCCTAAATTGTATAGTGGACGGTATATCGAATCAAGAATGATGCCTTGGTCTAACTATTGTTTCAGAAATCTATGAATTTTGTCGATGAATTTAAGCGTAAGTTTGAAAGGATCGGTATGAGAGTCGCAAACAGTGAACTTTGTCGTATCAGCCAGAATTGCATTCATTTTTTAATAGTACTGATTTTTATCTAGAATAGCAACACCTCTTCCTTTGTTGGGTCTGCGCCCGACAACGGCATTTTCTTTATGGAAATTAGATAATAAAGGTAAATCGGATCTCGAAAAAATCGGAGAAAACACTTTATGTTTGCTGTACGAGTTGTAATGCTATTACCAGTTTCTTTTATTTTGTTTCTTTCTTCGACAAACGAGAAATTAGGGTGTAGTGGCTGAGATTTCAGTCTGTTGGCTAAGCCCTCAAAACCAATGAAATGTTTATAGTGATCCGGTTTGAATACGGGTAGGCGAAACTCCAGACCAAGGGACAACAAAAATTTAAGGCGTGGTTGAAGGGTAACATTTGCGTACTGAAAATTACGTTATCTGGATTACAAGATGTTAGGTTCGGAGATGCTCCTAATGCGTTTAACTTTCTACTGTTGACGGATTTTGTCCTATCTAAAAATTTTCTATTGTTGTGAAAATAAATAAATGAAAAATAAAGTTTTAATTTGGGATAAGAAGTGTTTAGCTGTATTTATATGGTTTGTAATATAACTCTGTTGCGTTTGAAGAGTTTGCTAAGTCTAAGAGTTTAGATTGCCAAGACTTCTCAGGCCTCGGAATACGTTTCATCAGTCACTGCTATGATCAATTCAAAATGAATGCAATAAAAACTTTACTATTTCGAGCATACCATCTGTCTTCCTCCTACCTTGCAGTTGCAAATGAAGTTGACTTTCTGCGAACATACTTAAAAAATAACGGCTATCCGCACCATTTTCTGGACAACTACTGTAAATTGTTCCTAGACAAACTGTTCGATCCCGGCATTAGCAAACCCTGGCTCAGTAAATGGGACTTCTTTCACTCGCTTCCGTACTATAAAAAAAATATCTGTAAGTACAGTAAACACTTCGAAAACGTTCCTCTCTGAAGCCTAGCCACTATCAACTTCCAATTTTCGTACAAAAACACATTTACCAAAGGGTGATAGGTACTTCAAATTTAAAGACAAATCCCGCATATCACTTTTGTCCAGTGTTATCTACCTTTGTCGATGCCAGGCCTGCAGCGCCTCATACGTGGGCAGCACTGGACAACACTTAAAAGTACGTATTGACCAACATTTAGGTGTATCCAGTCGTACCGGTTTACCACTTGCGAAACCCTCACATTCTGCCCTCCGCCTACATGCCGAGCAAAACAGCCATCCCATCAGCAGGAATAATTTTCCATCATAGACTCTTTCAATCCCATCGAACTCACAACATTAGAGTCCCTCCACATCCATAGAACCAAACCTAGCCTCAACATTATGACCTCGGCTGTACCGCTCCATACTGCCCATACATAACTTGAAATCTGCCGACTGTACAGAAGCAAGCACCCAGCCCCTGCATGCTGCTCCGTTCATTTGCGTTTTAGACTCCCCCCGACAACATCCACGCTCCCCTATCGATTAGAAAATAAAGAAATTTTTATTTATAGGTTGTAGCTTAGTTTTTCCTTTTTTTCTAGAGATGGGATTTTTCATACCGAAACGGTAAAATTTTATATTTGTCGACTTCTATTTATTACTTTATTTTTGCCTCAGTATAGTTTTCAAGTTAGCTATTTTAATGTATATACTTCTCTTCCATGTTTGCATCAGAGTTGGTAGAAGAGTTTGATTCAGTAAAAGATGATAGACTCATTTCAAAGAACAGAGAGAATTAAAAATGCACGCATCGTTCATTGTGTGACTGAGGACATCCGATTTCTTCCGTACATATATACTGTAAAATATAAGAAACAGAAACTGTTTGCAAAACTTTGAGCGAATTACCCCAGCATTCTGTTTTGAAACATTTTTGAATTTGACCATAACATATAGACGTATGCGTAAAATATACTAAATTATTAAAACTGTAGCCTTAGTTTGGCACTGGGGATACACATGTCATATTCAGGAATTAACTTTTAAACAAACGAATAAACAGTGGATTAAAACTCCAGTACCTAGCAAATTAGATCGAGACAATCACATAATACTAATCTAGGAAACTTGAAAGATGATACCAGCGCTATCAGAAATTCATGAGATGAAAAACTGGAATATGACAGGCATGCTTGACACTAATAGAGTGCTATGTGTATTATCGATGGTTGCTTTAACATTAGACTCATCTAGAAGAAAATTCAAGAATTTTATGTACAGATCAGCTTTGGAAAATATTTGCACATCTTCATTTCACCTACCATGTGCCCAAAATGGGGAATTATGAAAATCAAAACTCATTAAGAAACATTCTCTTTCGTAACACTAAAATTTTTACAGTTAGGATTCGCCTCGACGGTGCTGCTTATATTAGTGCTATAGATCTCAAAACGAGAGGACACCTCGAACCCCTGTAAAGGTAAAAGTAAAATCGCGTTTATCCTACACCACAACTGGAAGCCCTCCTGCGCTTGTGTGAGTTGACAATAAATAACCCCTAAGACCCAGAGAAATGTGGACAACTCCAGTCGACAACAGTGTCGGGACGATAGCGTCAAAGACCGAAAGCTCAAAAACATGGTAAAAGCGCCCTAACTCCACTCCTACCCCCGAACGTTCCTACTGCAGTACCCCCGCAGAAATGTGAGTTAGTATTTCGTTTGCCCTACCCGACATATTAAAGCGAGAAGATGTTAGTGATGATGCATTCCCTCCGCCCACTCATAGCAAACGTTCATCACCAAGCCAACCCTCAGCGAGGGTTGTGTGCTGCTGCAGTGAGGTTGATAGTGGGTCGCTCTTGCCGACGTGTATTTTTTTTCTTTCTTGTAAGTTTGAAGTCATATAACTTTACACCTACTGCACACAATGGGTCAAAAAATGCTTCAAATGAAGGAGTAAACCCTTTCGTTAATTATGCTAGAAAACGTGAAGAGCATGGGTTTCCTTCCGGCACGCCGACTTGATGACCCAGGTCCTTCTACAGGTGATCGTGAATTGTCCTTGTTGCGACGTTCTGGAGGAGCTCAGGGTGTTTGTGTACGAGTTCACTGACAATTAAAGCATATTTGGGATAACCTCACACTTCAGAAGCTTATTTGTTCTCAGTGTAGTCGTCTTAGGTGTGCCAGAGCCTAACTTCTTCTGTGGTACCGTCCCTGTTGGTAATTTGCTTCCCGACCGCTTCAGCTGATAGATTGTCTCTCTTGACATCCCCAGATCCTTGGCTACGGCAATCATAGAGTCTGCCTTTTCTAGTATAGTTTACGCAAGGGTTTACTCCTCATTTTGAAGCATTTTTCGACCTATTGTGAGCAGTAGGTGTAAAGTTATATAACTTCAAACTTATAAGAAAGTAAAAATAACACGTTGGCAAATGCAACCCACTATCAACCTCCCTGCAGCAGCACAGAACCCTCGCTGAAGGTTGGCTGGGTGATGGACGTTTGCTATGAGTGGGCGCAGGGGATGCATCATCACTAACATCTTCTCGCTTCAATATGTTGGGTAGTGCGAACGAAATACTAACTCACATTTCTCGTGTAAAGTTTTTCTTGCGATTGCAGTGTAAAGATTTTTTGCCGGCACTGTAAATAGAAATGACAAAATCTGAGTTCTGATATTGGTACTTCTCCAAGAATCTGTTTGTTATACGTTCAGTGAATTTGCGAAGTCGGCCTCGAGCTTCAAATCGTCATTTCCCTGTCTGGCAATCGCCTGTTATATTCGATGTATTTACTTTATCATAGACAACATCTTATTGACTGCCTACTTAAAATTCCAGGTAGTGTATTGACGTAGCTTCCATGAAAGTTTTTCCAGTCAACATAGCGACCTCAAACAAGAAGTAAACTGTGACTATACAAGAAATATGCATATCAATAAGTTACGCAATTCCTAGCTACAGTACAATGTACATATGCAAACAGTAGGCAATGATAATTGAATTTCAAGGCACCAAAATGACTTAAAATTAGCGAAAATCACATATGCAATTTACTTTGACTTAACCCTGTGCTAGGGTGTCTCTAATACCTGTAGTGTTTCCTTATTAAATTATCAACCTTCCATAGCTTAAGTTGTACATGTGATATCTACTAGATACAATGTCACGCACACATTTCGATATAAAAAAGACAGGATTGTCAACATGAAGTTTCACTTACACTCCTCGATGGATTCAATCACAGGATCTTTGAAAAATTTGCAACAATTAATGAAGGAAGGATAAGCACCATCACCTCTCTATACTCGCTCCGGTGTGCGTATAAAGCCCGGTGCCCACGTAAAACCTTTCGTTGCCGCTAGTAGTCTTGCAGCTGCTGAACTCATCCGTTTACGTAGCCGCGACACGGCTTTAGCTTACGCAAAAGTTCAACAATATATAAAGTGGTCGAAAATCTCAATCGCTACTGCAGTTTTTACGCCATAGCAAGTGGCAATAGTGAACTTTCAACAATTGCTCCTGATGATGAGCAGCTTAAGTACACAAAGAGTGTTATTTTAAGAATTAGTGCACGACGTTCATTGACGACATGCCGAAGTCACGGCCACGACTACGAAGTCGGATTAGTTGAATTGGCTCTGGGCTGCTAGCGGCAACGAAGGTACTCAGGTACCGGGCTCAAGAAAGGAGCTTACATTTTTTTAGGCTGAGGTGGTACAATAGCCGAGTATGTTGAGCTTTTTTTTACTTTGCAGTTATAAATGGAAGATTATACCGGTATATAGAAATGTAGCAACTGTCCTAAGAAATAGTAGCATGGAAAGAGATACCACAAACACTTGTCATATTAGCCCTAAGGTAACAACAATTAGAAGAGAAGCACTCTGAAAGCGCATATCTCCACCAAACAATACAGTGTTAGAGACAAAAAATTAATTGGCTCCGAATCAAGGATATCTTTTTAATCTTCTCCAAAATTGAGTCATTTGTTCATAGTCAGATTTTCGGCCCTTTTTATAAAATCTTTGAAGAAATATTTTTAGTAGAAAAATGTTAAAAAAACACCTAAACGGATCAATAAATCATCATCAACTTTGACCGTTTGTGTCGCCAAACCACACTATCAGTTCTATTTATAACTTTACGGGTTATGTTGCTGACAAACTGTTAAAAAAAACATTCAGTGAGACGGAGTAACAGCTAGAGCTTCACAAAACTTAGTCAGTTGCTCCTTGCGTTTACTGCCAACTTAATGAAAATTTGTTAATTCTCTATCACTTATATTGACGAAAAAACAGATTGAGAATAAAAAGAACAAACGTATGAGCGGATCTTCTTCAAAAGTTCGTCATCTATGCCCCCTAACATACCACACAATCCCTGTAAATTTCTTGAAGATCGTCTACTGTTTATTTATTGAGTTATGAAAGTGACAGACAAACAAAGAGACAGACAAAACTCTAATAAAAACATAACCTCTTTGACGGAGGTAAATATAGGCGGATTACATAGACGTCCACCATTCACCCGCGACAGATAAGATAAGGTAGCTATAAGCCAACGGAAAGTTTATACCCAATTGTGTAATTGAACTATATATGGCTAATCCATTCATATTTTTGTATAATACATTACAAGCAAGAATTTATGACAGAACCTGAAGCACATTTCGAACCCTTTTGTTCACCCGACACTGACGTATCGGTTCTCAGAGACCCAAATACGCTACATAGAATCTTTTAGTGTACCAAATTTTCAATTATTTCATCCTACCATGGACGCCCAGAAAGAGTTTGACGATCCGTTGTTTTGGAATCCAGCCGCACATATTACGTGTTCCTACAGGCTCTGGCAAAGTGGCCTTTCTTGCAACACGTGGTGCAAACTAAGTACAGTGCAACGCAGTCGCTAGCGAAGTGCTCGGCTCGTGCACTGCATCGATTGCAAACGTAATCCGCCGCCGGAACTTTCCTTCGTGCTTTCTTCTTTGGAGAGTTGAATTTCTTTGCTGCAGTTTTTCCTTCCGAATTTTTCGTTTTCGTTGAGAGGACCCTGACTGCTCCTTGATGATTGCTGTCGCCCACGAATTCTTTCGCCACCGCCACGCACGCATCAAAAGTTGCGTCCGCAGCGTAGGAGGAAAGAAAAGCCGTTAGTTGGGCGTTCCTGAGTCCCGTGAGAAACATATCTCTGCGCAAGCGATCCCTGTCAGCTGCTGGAAAGTCACATTCAGCTTCAAGATTATCTATTGCAGCTGCGTACTCATCGACAGACTCACCAGGCTGCCGATATCGCTCTCGCAACTCTTTGAAGGCCGCCCCGGCACATCGCTTGGCGGGGTACATTGCCTTGAGTTCGCTTACAATATCTTCGTACTGCATGTCAATCAGCGAGTGATGGTTGAGTCTCTGCTGCAATTTTTTAAGTGTTTTGAGCGGCAGGTATTGCGAGAGTTTTGATATCTTCACTTTATTCAAAGTTGTAAGGTCGTCAATGCTTCTTATTTCCAAATAAGTGAAAAGCTCAAACCTGTCTAAAAATAGGGTGATGGAATCACGGTCGGGATTGAAGCAACGATCTTCCATGACTTTCACAATACACGAAGTCTCTTCAATACACCACACTGCACAGTACACTCGTATTGTAAGCACTCTACACTCTCCAAGTAAGTTACTCACAGGTCGCTCAATTATGTGTCAATCGACACTACAGGCCTGTGCATGGAGGGTAGAATAATTGTATCTTCGGACTTGGGTGTTCAGCCAAATCACAACTACGTTTTCGATCCCACAAGCTGGCAGGAAATGTAACTAAATAATGCACCTGCGTAACACAAGCAGCGATGTACAGCAAGGAAGAATTACAACTGAGTGCTCCTGATGACTGCTGCCACTCACTACAGTCAGCCAGCTTATGTAGCGACTTACTGCCGGCGAATGACATCGTCCTTTTGCCGTCACACCAATAGTAAACACGACCTGCAGGGATACAACAAACCGTGGCTGATTTGGTTCCGGCTGGTGGTACCGATCAATTCGAGACGGAACCATCAGCCTCACCGCAGTGCGCATAACTGCGCTTATGGCCGTGTCCGCCGGGACGCATGGCTGGAGAACAGGAAGTGTACAAAGTTATAGGCATAGCAGGTTGTTTAACATCACATGCCCTGATCATGTGCTCCAGTGTAATTTACAAATAAAGTTAATATAATGTCTGCTATTAAAGTAATATTTGACGCTGCTATCAACTAAGGCAGGTACATTTAAATGTTTCTCAATCGGTAACTCGGCATGTTTGTTACATGTTGCTAAATATCTCTCTATATAAAAATTTCATAGCAATGACATCCCAGTGAAAGTATGCAGTAATTAAGTGACCATAATTACAATATTGTCTTTGACTATTTTGAGTTAGTACATTTCAATTGCCTTATTCTGTTTTTTTTTTTTGGAAAACCACGTTTTTTATTGGAAAAAGTAGCAGAGTCTGCACTTTTATTATAATCAAATTATTGAAACACTGATCATTCTCTGTACCGCATCTAATCGCTTTTGCTTATATTACCATACTTAGCTTGTGCTATACAGTACGTTACTTTTTATTATGCAAATAACATCATTTTACTTATTTTTCAAAATAAGCGTCAAGCATTTAAAATGTTAATAGTAAGTTCACAGGTATGTTGTAACTATAAAAACAGTTAGAGAAAAATAAAACGGAACCATTTCCTAAGTTTTGGCAACATTTGCTTATCGCACGGGGTTGTGCTGTTACGCCAGATTATGCAACATCACTCTCTAGTCAACATGCGCAAGAAAAGCGGTTTAACCAGAGAAGGAAAGATCAAAGTGACCTCGTTATTGGCTTCTGGTAACACAGCACGCCAAGTTTCCAAGGAATTGCAGCGTGATCACCGACAATTAAGGCTTATGCAATAGAAGGTAAAGTCAACCGGAAAACTACGGATAGAGCCTCGACTAGGAAATTGACTGCTCGGGATATGCGACATTTAAAGGTTTCTATGGCTAGAAAACAACTTTCTACAAGTAAGGCGATATTTGAAGACGCTGGAGCCCCAACACTAATCAGAAAGATAAGATGTGAGGCTCTCCAGAAGCTAGAGAAAGTGAAAAAGGCAATTAAACGACCACTTCTATCAAAAACTCATAAGGAAAATAGGGTCAAATGGGCTGAAGAGAACATGAAAACTGATTTCTCCAATGTCATATATACTGACGAATGCAGAGACACTCTTGATGGCCAGATGGATTGGCGTGTTGATGGGTACTCCATGACCGACCTCAACAAACACGGCTTAACCGTCAACAAGTTGGTGGAGGTGTAATATTTTGCGCCGGGATAGTAGGCGACACCCTCATTGGTCCATTTGAAGTGGCAGAAGGAGTTAAACTGAATGCAGAAAGGAACTGCCGGTTTCTTGAAGCCAACTTGATTCCATGACTTGATAAGCAGACTATCGCACGCAGATCCAAATTGGTATTTCACCACGATAACGCTCCCTCACACCGAGCACGGTACACTGCTACCTGACTTGCTGATTGAGGATTTATATCAAAAAGGATTATGACCTATAAAGCGAATAGCCCGATTTAAATCCCATGGAGACCCTCTGGGCAATGATCAAAAAGAAGGTCTATGAAGGTGGTCGGCAGTTTTTGAGCAAAGTAAGCCTGTGGAATGCTATAAAAACAGCTGCAGATTCTATTCTACCATCTGAAATATCAAACCTGACAAAGTCTGTTGATAATCGCCTTATAAAAATCGAGGGATTGACATGTTCAAAATTAACTTGTTTTGTTTAGCACCACTGAACACTTATTTCAGTGTTTATTGAATTGTTTTGGTTATAATTTCGTGGTTTTGGACGTGTACTAAAAATATTCCTGTTCACATGTATTTATTTCCTCTTGATGACGTTTTTATTAACTTGTTGCATAATCTGAGGTAACAGTAAAAAACTCGTAAATAAGCAAATTGTATGATAAACTTAGCAAATGGGTAAATATTTATTTTACAAGTGCAGTTTATACTTGCAACATAGCCATACATTTAGTTAATATTGATACTTCAAAGTTAGACACTTTTCTTGAAAAATAAAGTAAAAAGTTGTCTTTGCATAATCAAAGGAAACACACTGTGTTATCGACTGTTGATGCTGCTATCGCCCTCTATTGGCATCCTCACATCTGCAGTGTTCCTATAAGAACTGAAAAATATCACTTTTTGTGTCGACTGATAATGTTTTCTGATGAAAAGTACATTAGCATTTTAATTATTGGCGTTAAGTGTACGACCTCAGCTGCGCCCGTATAGCAGCGCTATGGCCTATGGGATGACCCACCGTACGCGGGCAGAGTGTAGTGACTTGTTCTTTCTGTCAAGGTATCATTGTCATGTCGTAATCCTAGATGAATATACCGTAGCCTTCGTAACGAGGTTGCACAATTACAATATGGACAGGGTGAACTTTGGTAGCGCTTTCCCTCTAACTACAGCAACTACAGCATTAGTGACGCTACATAGAGTGCGGTATGTTCCTAGAAGTGGGAACTAATCATTCGTTACCTGCGGGACACCGGGAGATAGAACAAAGAAAGCTGAGGGCTGCAACTATAACGTACACTCATACAGTATTGAAAAGCTTAATTTGATAATTCTAGGCTCTTTGCATTATCAGTTTACGGAGTTTGAAAGTGCTGCAGATGTCGCGGAAGTTGGTATCCGGTCCATGTCAAGTTGCGATAGTTCCTCCATTGATGACCACGCATGGTTTCATCCAACCATGCAAGACCCCCAAACAAATATCTAGGTGCCTTGCTCCTACTCATGACTGGCATGAGAGAGCTTTGTAATACTGAGCTTAGTAGGCAGCAGTGTCGTATGACTCTGGGCAGCTCTGGTACGTTTGCAGTTTCCAGTCCACCCATGTGTGTCATTTGCTGCAATACTTCATGCTGTGTTAAACAAACCCTGCGGTTTGAGAAATGTGTACCCGCCCGCATGTCTATTGCAACTGAACAGACTGCATATACCAGTGTATTTTAGGTGTTACAGCGGAAGGCAATGGAAGTTTTGATGACGTTCCGTAGATACGGATTGTTTACACAATAATTTTTTTTAGTTTGCCTACCCGGTGACGCAATGGCCACAAAGTATGCTAATAGTTTCGCGGTTCGGGGGGCGAGATTATTCAACAAAATGCCACGTCACATCCGAAATGTCACCGGTACATAGACTGTGAAATTTAAAAACCCACTGGACGCATACTTACTAAAAGTGCCAGATAAACCTGTTGTAAGCGGCTACGTGAACTGTAGGGATAACTCGCTGTTAGCCATCCCGCTGGTCACGGACTGCAGCATCACCTCTGCGCAAGATGGGTTGCGTGCATAACGCCACCTGGACCTCGTCCGAAGTATCATCAAGATATCAAGGTAATGTTCCCACCCGCTCTTCTCTGGAAATGTATTTTAAAACACAAAGCCAAAACATATGTCATGTTTTCACTGATTAATATCTCTGTTAGTCTATCTATGGTTCTTGTTTCTGTAGGAAAGAAGCCATATAGAGGACCGGTATGCAACAACTGTATGCACGATTGTACTGCACAGTCTGCAACTACTGCAAAGTCAAAGTAAAGGTAAAGTCAACTTAGACCGCACCCTCAACTGGGAAACCCACATGCACTGGTTTGTGCTGCGGATATAGGCCCACTGGCCCCATAGGAGTAAGTGCGGCTGCAGTCGACCAAGGGTCATGTTGTTGTTGATTGTTGAGTTGCCTCCAAGAGGGCGGAGTTTGAACACCACCCTCTCTGACCGCATGGAGGAAATTAGTGATGGCGTTTGATCCTGCAGACAAATACTGCAGGCCCAGGTCCACGTTACCA
>LQNS02278091.1:23772316-23782539 GCA_001587735.2 Parhyale hawaiensis | reverse complement strand
CACACGTAGATACAAGCGTATTAATATATAGAAGACTATTGGGACCAGCGGGATTTCCATGGTTAATTAATGTTCTCACTTTCTAAAATGAAGGAATCCAAACCTACACTGTTCAACATACTTCAACTCCTAAGCTTAACCTAAACTACTCCATAAATATCGCCTCTCACCTAATATTCATCAAGCGCGATGTGCGGTGATAAGGTTTTCCTTGAAGATTTAAGTTTGTATATATATGTATGCATTTGTTTCTTTGCTTGTCCACCCAATAATGGTCGAAGGAGTTGAGCAATGTTTATAATTTTTACAGAGAGTCTGGTGGGATGCCCTCGATGTGACCCATTGCAACAAAAACTGGGATTAGCAAGCCAAAATGACGGCGATGAAGTTTGCTCTGCCGGAAAAAAAACTAGAAGGAGTTGAGCTATGTTTATAATTTTTACAGGGAGTCTGGTGGGCTGTCCTCGATGTGATCCACACCAAAAAACTATAATTAGCTGGCCATCAACAATGACATCGATGAATTTTGCTCCAGCGCCACGAGGCGTTCAAGTTACGAACTGCGTTTAACCTCAAGTCTGCTGCACACAGGGTCTAAACAGGGGAACGTTTCTCCCTACCCTTCCCATTACGCTACTGTGCATGTAGCTTTGACTTGTCTAATATTATTGTATTCAAAAACTGCTTAGACTCCGAGCCGCAGCAGCAATTTCGCTACAGCGGGGCCACTTGCTCAGTTTAGTCTCTCTTTGATGTTGTATTGAGTTTCAATTCGCAGCTGTACATATCTCGAATCAATGTGTCTCAATAGATTCAGCCGTTATCATATGCTCAGAATAATTTGTTCCCAGGACGTGAAGCGCTTCCGTGTTCCGACTTGTAGCCCGTGTATGCCAAGTCGTAGCCCGTCTATATTAAGTAACCCTAGGCAATCCATATAGATGCTATGAAATCACCGGTGGATGTCGGAGATGTTTTACCAGCAAAGTTTACGCTCTTGTTTATCATATGGACATTAAGACAGCATAAAGACAAATATAGCAATCGCACTCTTCAGATGTGCTTTTCTTGTTGCTTTTCTTCTTTATTTACACGCCTTCGCTAAATTTTGTTTCCTATCGTCTAAAGAAAACATTATTTAGACTTTCACATTTCTCACATTTAGATTTTATTTCGGAGTGTTTGGTGGGACCCGTGGCTGCTTTATATAGTCCTCCATTCATTTTTTCTGTGCTATTTATGCGATAGCTTTCCCACGAGATACTGCAGACTGTACCCATTTTTCCAACTTTTAATTCATGAAACCGAAAGTCTTCTTTGTGTCGATTTACGTGATTTCCTTAGACATCGCGCACGGGCCAAGGAGCTGCTGCACACAGGCCGAGTAGTTGTAGCACTGGCTGAGCGGCAATTATCAAAGGCTAGAGGAAGGCGTTATAATTTTGGTCGATAGCAATCCTGCAAGTGTGGTAGAGAGACGGCCGGAGCGTGCACACCCATCTGTAGCGTGCTCAGCTTCTGAGTGCCAAAAGGGCCGAAACATACCAAAAGCAGTTCAGCGAGAAGCTGGCAGGCAGGCAGTTTTGAGAAGCACGAAATGCATTGGAGCGCGCACACCGAACAGCGGCAGTTGAGGAGGCCGCTGCCGCTGATCGGTGTGTGCGTTCCAATGCGTTCCCGTGCTTCTCAAAAACTGACAGCCTGTGTGCTAGCTTTTCGTTGAATTGCTTTTGGTATATTTCGGCCCTAAGCCTAAGGGAGCTGGCACACCAGGAGCAGTTGAGCTGGCAGGCAGGCAGCAAGCCCTACACCCCACGAGTAATATAGCCGGTACGAAGATGCAGCACTGCTCTGTTCCCAATTCAACATTATTTTATGCTAGATTTAGCATTTTAGGAGGTTTGGCATAAAAAATTGGTTTTAGCATTTAGCAGGGAAAAAGTAGGAAATTGGTATTTTTAGCATTTGTAACATTTTTCTGATTTATTAAACCCTAAATGTCGAATTTAATGCTATTGATACACCACAAGACACAAATATTACGATAAAATCATCCTTTGTTGATTATTGCGGCATTGAAGGGAAATTGCAACTCTGCCGACAGAACCAAACGGGCATTAAATTCGTTCATTACGAGACAGATCGAGTTGAGTGAGTTATTGCATTCGCGTCATTTGTCTGTGCAGGAGCTATTCAGTGCAATGCCATATCTATCATAATTATGATCCTTATTCTTAGTGCGGGTTAAACTTGTGGAGTAATTCAGCATATCCTTCCCCTCACAATGAGAAAAGATAAAGAGAAGTACGTTCAAAAGTTCAATAAAACACAAACTCGTCAGTCCATGTTTGAGTACTGTACTTGTTTTACAAGTGATATGTATAAACGTGGTTATAAAGATGAGATATCTACGGTGGAAGTCAAGTCAGCCATGTATTATTGCTGGCATGTTACACTCAATTCCGTGATCGTTTGGACGACATGTGCAAAAACACCAAATCCAATAGTAAAGCAGTGATACATGGCACTATGTGTGCAAACGCAGGGGAGAATGCTTATAGTTCCTCCTTTCAATGAAAATTTGATTACCGATCTAGGTGATAACAAAGTTATCTTGTTACTGGATGAATCTAATGATATCACTACTTAACAGTTAATAGTTTTTCTTTTTAGTTCCTGATTAAGCAAGGATGCCAATTTAGGGACGTGGCAGAATTTACTCTAAGACTAATTTTACCCCATTCGAAAGCCGAAGTCGAACGTTATTCAACAGTATGAACGCCGTGAAAAATAAGGTTAAAAACAAAATGTAACTGCCTATGCCATCGGCTATTCTTATTGTAAAACATGTCCTAGAGAGGCATAGCAAATTTTACAAAAACAAACTGCCAAAAGTTGCCATCAACAAAATTAAATGATTGATGAATTTCTATGACAAGACGATCGCCCAGAAGAGAACGCACAGCTTGATCAATGATCCATCAATTATGATGAAATTGCATTGGAACTGGAATTCAGCAAGAAATCGGTGGGTCATAATCTTTTCCCATTTTCTTTGAAACTAGATACTGATTACAATTTTATGCAGCGATTTTGCAGGAAAGTCCGAATTCCATTGGCAACACTGAGCAGCAGTGCGCGTCTGACGCAGAACCTCTAAAATCAACATCTAGGTGCACTCGGATCGCACTCCAGCGCTGCCATTCAGGGTGTTTCAAATTTCCCAGTTGGGAGTTCTAGATTTCCCCACTCTTATTAAGAAAATTCCCCAGAGAGCTTTAAGTGAATACAAATAAAAACTTCATGCTTCTCTCAATATATGTGGTAACAGATAATAGATAACTCTTAAGTATTAGGCTCGGAAAAAATCCCCAAATTGGTCTGGAAATTCCTGAAACCCATTCAAATTCCCAAGATCTGGAAAAAATTCCCAAAGAGTGGCAGCCCTGAATCGCACGTCTGGCAAGGCACACAGCAGCAGTTAGAGCAGGAATCCGTTGCACCGCCCGCCGCCAGCGCTGGCTGCTCTGGACGGCAGCGACCTGCTACACTGCCGCTGTTCGATGTGCTCGCTCCAATGCATTCCGTGCTTCTCAAAAAGTGCCATCTTCTCTCTGAACTGCATTTGGTGTGCTAGCGCCCTAAGGGAGGGCCGCCTGCGGCATATGACATATTGTATCAGGAAATGCATTGGAGTATGTTACAGGAACTTGTGAAACCATGCAGTTCTTGCTAACTCCTGATTTAAGGAATTCTCTGTAGGCCCATTTACGTTTCCACTAGTTTCAAGTAGTAAATCCTAGGATAACCAAAGTTGAAGTAGTTTCAACAAACGTATTTTGTCTAACCTGAATCATCATAGAGCTTAATTAACATAACTAACACCAAAGAAATTGTTAATGCGATTTATCGAACTAAACGTACCCAGCTTTACACGAATTAGCTGAAGTTTCTGTAATTCCCCTAAATTGTTGAGTTCGTACCCAGTTGGAAATAATGGTTGTGATTATAGTAGAACAACTATGATTATGGGCGAGATCACTGGTTGTTTATTTTCGAAATATCCTCCATATTCAACTGTTATGGGGTGCATTATACCAGAGAAATGTCAGAACCATTGACCATATTGCCAGCTATAATTCCCAACCATGCATACATAATTACAACTATTAAGGTTGTAGCTGCACAAGCATGATCCCCCACAGTGAACCGTAAGAAACACTATTCGCGACCAAAATTGACTGTGTTCAGCGAATGATACAAGTATCTTCTACCAAGATCAACTTTTTCAACCGTTGACAGATTATGCACTGGATGCCTGCTTTGTTTGCTGATGATTAGTTTCTTATAAAAAAAAAGAGTTTAATTCATACACACGTGTTAGGCATGCAGCTCAGAATGGTGAGAGGCTCTAAACTTCAGAAGGATGCTAGAGCAAGAGCTTGAACCAGTCTGTGCAGCTAACGCACGTTTAAATGCAGCTTTGTTAATTTTAAGCCGGTATAGAGCTATATCACACAGTTCAGAGGAAGTCACGAGTTTGATTGATGAAACTTGGCCTTACCCGTTGCGAGGGTACGTATTGCTAAATTTATCATGAAACTTGACATTGCTTGACATAAAGCTAATGAGAATAATTTGTTGATGAAGCCTTACACATATAAACTGAATGAACATAAAAATAGGTGACAATATTTGATCAAAGATTGCAATATTGTTTAACAAGGGAATAACAAATAAATAAGAATGATGGGTAACTACGCCAAAGTGGTAAAGTGTTAGTAAAATTGGAAAACAATAGAAAAAATACCATCAAGGTGGTTAGCTTTCACAAATAACTAACGATTTCTTGCAGTTCATTTGCGGGAAAGAAAAAAATGAAAATTTGCACAATTTTTGTACTATAATGTGAGTTTTAAGATATTTTGCATTCAAACATACAGTCATACTATATGATTTTAGTCGATTTTGTTGGGAATTCTAGCCATATTATAATTCATGGCAACCAATGCATATTCTTCTCGAAATAATGGGAGGAATTCCACTCATGATCGTACGTACGGAAATCCATTGATAACCTACCACGGTTACGCTCTAGCATATGCTCTACCGTATACAGTCTTCAAACATTCATGTTCTACCATCTACCATACATAGTTTTCATAAATCCATGTATTATCATCGACCTTCGTTTCCTGACAAACCTTAAACAACCAATATTGCCTCCACCAATATCGACCTAAATATACTCAAATTAACGTCATGTTTTGGTCGACATAGCTACCATATTGTTTCATCATCCATAATGGACCGTAAGCTCTCATACCCCGCTATATTCTACTATAATCGCAACCATTATTTCCGACTGGGTGGTCGTGTTTCGAAATACAGTAAATTTTAAATACGGTACCTATATACATATATGTATAATGAAATAGTAAAAAAACATCCTATATGGGAGTCGGAAAGAGATGGAAGCCTTAATATATAACGTAGTAAATTCATTCTAAGAAAAATACAAGAACCTTCAAATTAATATGCGTAAACCGATTAGTGAAGAATTTTATATGCATACCCGCCGTTCTCACACCAAGACTTTGATTAACGTAACAGAATGATACTACGATCGATATTCTTTCCTTCACCGTTATACTGAAAAATATTCAACAACTTGAAAGTTGATGATGTTTTTAGAAGTAGGAAAGAAATTATGGCTTCACAAATATTTTCTTTTTTTTTTTTTTGTTTGGAAAATAGACCTAGGAACGCCGTTCACGGTTACATATTAAGTAAAGAATGTTTCATTGCATAATTGTGCAGTTCACTCTCTAATTTTACAGAGTAAAATAAACACGTATTATTTCTACCAACATTACTGCATGTTTATAAACTTTGGTGCACAGTGTTAATATGATAAAAGAGAGCTTTACGCAACAGATAACTTTGACATTCTTTTTATGCTGATTAACTCACTAAATGTGACATCTATAGTAATTTTATATTGTATTGCTAAATGCAATATTGTGTAGTACAAAGTCACTCGGACTGTTTAAAACTTATTGCTTCGAGTAAATAAGGAAACTCCGTTGAACGCAACCTCTCGGTGCTGCTGCTGCTCGAAGTTTTCGCGCTATTCCCGCCAGGTCCTAAATTGTGGCATTAAGACACGTAAAGCTCAACTTTGACTTGCCTCGACCTCACAGCTTTCAACTTTTCCGGACGAAATTTTGTGGACCTATCTCAAATTTTACCCAATGTGTTCATGGCTCTCGAATATTATGATCTATTCTTCCGTCCAGTATTCTAAACGTTTTTGATGAAGGAATATATTACTTAGCATTGTTTATGCAGTTTTATAACACCTACTTCTGGAATAATTAACAAACGTGTAATCAATTGCTTTTGTAACTATTTCCTTTATACTGTAGTTTAGAATGAGGAAAAAATTCTTTCGGCTAACTTAATATAGTCCATGCTTAAAATATAATTTCCTTTGTAAATCACTGTGGCCTTATGGCGATTTCATCTAGTCCGCATCTCTCGCAACAGTCCAAAGTTACAGGTTTGTTTGGTAATAAAGGTAGCAATTTGGATGCTTGCCTTAAAAAACTTCCAGCAGACAGAACTGGATGCCCCTAAGAGATCTGTGCCGTACGGCGAGGTACCGTCCCGCGAGAGCAACATCTGGGCTGAAGGTTATTATCTCGCTGTACGTAGGGACCGACGTGTACGTAGCGAACAGAGCGTAGCTGTTGAACGAAGGACCTGTGCTGGATGTGTTGCCAACTCGAACCTCGATGTCATTAAACTTAACTTCAACTCCTCCACTAGGCTGGGTCATTGCAAGCACCCGAGTGATGGTGTGGATCTTGCCTAAGTCGAAGACGACAAAACCACGGGATCGGTCAACAGCATCGTAGCACTGTTGGATATTTAGTCCGTAGATGCCGTCCAGAAGATTTTCTGCACGCTTTTGTGAATGTGCCAGCGGTGAGTGAGCAACGACTGTCGCAAGAGGCGATGGAAACACTGGAGGGATAGCTCGTTTCGTCCGACAAGGAACTTTGTCTCCACTCTTCGTATCGTTTATTCCGCCTGTCACAATCAAGTTAGTGAGTTGAAAGGTGTTCTCCGACATCTGACACACACAGACGCACCAGTCCCTTGCAGCACATTGGACTGAAGCTGTCAGGAAAGTGGACTGGATGGTCTCCAGCTTCAAACTTCCACTGGCAACAAGCCATTCTGCAGAAATCGTAGCCGTGTAGAACAGAGCACTAAGCGCGTTTGATGCAACAGCCCAGAGCAGCAGGCAGACAATCTGTGAACATAGGAACACATTAGCGAGCTGCGTTCAAAGTAGTTTTTGACAATCTGTGGATCAGTGTTGGCATTCTTGAGCAAACTTTGGGTTAGCCAGCGACATCGATCCGAGCAACACGTCAGGCGAGCCTCGTGTTATACGGCACATAGGTATAAAGATGTCCCTACAATTTTACGTATGAAACATTCTGTTCAAAGAGTGCAAGAAACACATTAGCCTTGCAAAATGAATAAATAGATGAATAAATGAACTTCAAAGTAATAAAAGTTGACACCACAAATTTTGTAGAGGCCTACTTAAGAAACTAGCAAAACTTATTAAATGCCAGCAATCAACGAGGCTAGTGCAACGACAAGCCGAAAGCAAAAAGAAGTAAGATGAGATAAAGCGTCAGCTTGCTCGATCACACAATGAAGAAAAACATGAAAAAGAAAAGCAGGCCATCGAAAAATAAAAAGCAATAATAAATTTTTTACTTATGCTTCACATCATTCCTCTGTACAATCAAAAATCGGGCCACTGATGAATGATAGAAGGTCTCATGTGATTATGACCAGGAAATGAGCGAAATACTGAGCCATCAATATCGAAAAGTCTTTAGTTGCAATATCTCGAATCCTGGTGTCAGGGTTCTCTGGAGGCGGACGGTCTCGTATAGCTTTCGCAGGCTGTCCGGCTTGCGTGAATCGGTCTCCTCTGACCGGCCCGGGCAATATGATGCCGGTGCGGACCGCACGGGCCGTCCGGTTTGCTAAGCGGCTAGCTGCTTTGGTTAGCGTGAGGATCCCTTCTTAGGCGCCAGACTATGGTAGACCTGGAAAGACCAAGGGTGCAGCCGTCGCCGTGTGGTTCCGCTAAAGCTTTACCCGAGGGATCGTAGGAAGACCTGGGAGTGTTCGCTTCGCCGGGTTTAGTCCGCCAAGGCTAACAAGTTTATGGTCCTGGTCGTGTGTCAAACTGGGAGAGCGGTCTTCCTGACAGGTTACCCACTCAGGCGCAACCTGTCCTTCGAGAAAAACGTAGCAAGACTGCTGCAAGAGGTTAAGCATAAGCAGAATCATTTGCTAGTTTTACCTCGGGCTATTATTCAAAAAGCGACCTTCTGCCGTATCCGTATCGGACTACAGATGATCAAGCGCAGGATATTACTTAATTCTAAAAAGAAAACTCTGTTCGCACAATGCAAGTATGAACTTCAGATAGTACTAGTTAAAGTTACACAGATAAACAGTTGTCTCTATCGTACACAGTGGACAATACTACCGAAAAAGCACGAGCGTTAAATACACATTCCAGCGGTGACTAAACCAGGTTCCAGGCGGAAGCCGCAGAACGATGACAGGCGGTAGCGCACCCGGCGGCGAATTTTTTGCCTGAACCTTTTAGCAAGTACAGTCTCTGGGCAGCCAATGGCGTGGCAGGTCACGGGCTACAGTGGGAGGGGCGAAGGGTGATGGTGTTGCAATCAGATGCATACCTCGAAACGACTATGTAAATTCACAATTTACGTGCCGTGAACTTTATTCGGATAATTAATAGGCATCATCACTTAAGGTGTGTGACGTGCTTGAACTTCGTTTATATGTGAGCAGCATGTGAAAATTGCTCGTGTGTTAGCAGTTTATATTGAGTCTTTGTGTATTTTGTGGACATGTAATAGGGAATAAATGTCACCAAGCATTGCGCGCAATGCCTAGCCAATAAGTGAATTGAATCACTCATACATTAAATGGTTAGGTTTGCTTTAAGCTATGTTATACTAGACCAGGTTCTATTAGTTCAATGAACAGTAACATAAGAGGTGCGTGCATAACTATAGAAGTTTACGACGAGTACTATCTGAAGTATTACATAGGATATGTTCTCAGTGTTTTATTCTCTAACTTGACATAACTCAGCCTAGCCGTGTCTAATCTATAGCCTAGGCTAACGTAATGCTCGCGGAACTCTACTTACCATGGCATAACCTTCCCTATCTAACCTAAACATATCTGACTTAAATCAACCCGTTTATGAAACAGCTGATTCATCTCACTTATTTCCGAAGCAGTACGCTGGGTTCGGCTTGTTCGTTGTAACATACACACACATTGTATGTAGACACTGGTCAGTTGATACAGGAAATTCGTGGCTCATTCCGCCTGCTACGAATTACGTTTAAAAGAATGTTAATGCACTGTACGTTCAAAACATTCACAAAAAGCGTTCTGTATGTTCTCATACACTCGATGATGCACTTACATTGTACTCACACTATTCAGATGTACTATAAAGAAATGAATGGTTTCGATGTATGATGAGCGCCCTGCAACCTAACTTAAAGTGAGTTCGATTAGGACATAAACTCAATGGGCGTACCCTAAATCAAGCGGGACTAAGGGCGTGGTCGAATTAGGACCTAAAAGTCGAATTAAAACCAAGCCCACTTTACTTAACTTTACCGGGACTGTTGGCAGGAACTTTAGCTTCGTCGTTTTGAATCGTGTTTTAGGTGTTAGAAGCGACTCGCTTATGTTGAATTGACTGAGATCTCAATTATACAAAGTAATGAGTTTTTAGAAGCCTCACACGTAATAAATTTTGACTCATCGAATGAAACTTCAATAAACGGGACGAATTCGGGACACCTCTCTGCAGTTTCGAACAAGTTAAGTCAAGTAGGTTTGACTTAGATCGACTTTCGGGTCCCAATCGAACACGCTCTATTGATGTCCATTGATTATCAACGGACATCAATAAAGGTATGTTATGTACTTGAATTTAGTTTTAGAATTGAAATTCATGTGAAAAGTGCATGCGTATATTATACACTGGTCTGTGTGTACATGATGCGTACGCGCATAGTGTCTCTATCCATTGTTCAGTTAAGACTGTAGATGAGCAGCAAATTACGGCTCGG
>LQNS02278091.1:23746876-23769612 GCA_001587735.2 Parhyale hawaiensis | reverse complement strand
AGAATGCCTTTGGGTTGCGTTTCGCCATAGCGGCTACAGAAACTTCCTTCTCCCTTTTTGTGTTTCTGACTGTTTTCTTTACATCCCGACAGGCCCTTATGTGACTGGACCTGTTCTCCTCTGCAACACCATCGTAAACCTTCACCCTTCGCCCCTCCCACTGTGGCCGGTGACCTACCACGCCATTGGCTGCCGTGAGACTGTACTTGCTGAAAGGTTCAGGAAAAAAAATTCGCCACCCGGCAGCGTAAGCCTATGCGCTGGAAACGAGACAGCAGGGCGACAGACCCAGTAGTGCTAGGCCTACCGACTGACGTTAGGGGTGACTATGCTGTTTTCCGTGAGTGGGCACGTGGCGTGGCGTGACACCTGGCATCTCAAGAAATAATACAGTTAGCTACAAACTACCTAACTGACTTCGACTTTACAAAACTAAGCGTTAAACTAGCAAAGACTATGCCATTGTCGAACTTAGCTGCAGAAGTGGAGCGGCACCAGATAACGTGTCTACAAAAATCAGTAAGATTTGCAAGCTATGTATATCCTACCAAAAATATTTATGGGGCGAAAATCAATGGATGAGGGAGTATTTCCACCCATCTACAAGCAAGCAATTATTACACCTATTCCTAAAGGTGGAAATAGCTGGGATTCAGCTAACTATTTACCTGTCTCTCTTACCAGCCACGTGGTGAAGACGTCTGAAAGAGTGTCTAGGAAACACCTTGTACATCATTTAGAGAGCATCAATTTTAACCTGCTTACGTCAAATTAACATGGCTTTCGCTTCGTAGCTGCTTGAGCTTAGGACTCTTTTCTAGACCCACCATGTGGGGTCTAGATGAGGACGTAATATATTTAGATTTTGCAGCAGCATTCAATAAAATAGTCCAAGGGATGCTATTACTCAAACTCTCACATGGGTACCTGTGAAAAATGTCTTAGATGGATCGAAGCTTTCCAAACTACCCGAAGCTATTAGAGTTATTAGAAATAGTATATTGCCCAAGGGACAGCCGCTACTCAGTGGAGTCCAACAACGTATTGTGCTTCACCCATACGTTCCCTCATCTTGATATGGGACACCAACGCAAGTTTGCCGTTCCCCATCGTTCGCTGATGACACACGGATATTAGCAGCGGTATAATCAATGGCAGACGTACGGAATGTGCAACTAGATCTAACCAACATCTTTCACTGGACATCGGTTAACAATATGAGCTCTAACGAAACAGAATAGTTGAACTCTTACGATACGGGAGATATTCCTCCCCTACTGAAAAATTTACGTCCTACACGACAAGAGATGGGATGGTCATCGGAAGAAGGCAAATTTAAAGGGACCTTGATGTGAGAATACTAGATAATACTAGTTTTGAAGATCACGGGGCTAGAGCTGTAACCATTGCTAAGAAATGGGGCGGATGCGTGCTTCGAACTTTCTCTTCACGAGAGGCAGACACAATGCTCACTTTATGGTGACATGTCCTCTTCGCTTGGAAGCACGATGATCAACTATGCCGACGATTCCACTTTGATGGCAGTTATACCTGCTCCTCGCCTTCGTGATGCTGTCGCTCAGTCTCTGAATAGGGATTTATCACGCATTAGTGCATGCTGCTCGGCCTGGAGTAAGAAGCTGAATGCCAGTAAGACAAAGTCGATGATTATCAGTCGGTCTCGGACACTTGTACCGCAGCATCCCCAACTGGAGATTGATGACATTTTGCTTCAGGAGTCTAGCTCCTTGGAGGTTCTTGGTGTTGTCTTTGATGAGAAATTTACTTTTGAGCCGCATATTAGGAGGTTGGTGTCCCCTGCTTCCACTAAGATTGGGCTCCTGCGTAAGGTGAATTCTGTGTTTGGTGACAGATGTTTCTATGCGTTTTTGCTGCCTGTGTTAGAGCATTGCTCACCGGTCTGAGATTCGGCTGCTGACACTCACTTGTGTCTGTTGGACCGACTTGTTAGTTCAGCCAGCAGGCTGTGCGCTGATAATGATCTAGTGAACCTGTCCCACAGGTGAAGAGTAGCAGAGCTATGTATGTCTTATAAGGTGTACAGTAATGAGAGGCATTGGTTGTATTCTGCTCTCCCTGCCCTCAAGGTTTTTGGGAGAGAGACTCGTGCTGCGCGCGGAGCGCACTCTTTCACTTTAGAGGCTGTCGTATGTCGAAGTAATCAGTTCTTTCTGTGCTTCGTGTCTTGGACTTTGTTGCCGGCATCGGCTTTTGGTCTTATTGCCTGCAGGCGTTTAAGTCAGCTGTTAATGGTTTTTTGCTGGATTTCCTCTAGTAGCGTTTGGGGCTTCCCGGTGTTGCAAGATGTTTCATTTGGGTGGTATTACATGTCCGTGGGAGCTCAAGCCTGAAGTTTTAATAATAATAATTGAAACAACTGATACTGCTTAGGACACAGTACTGTTCACCTTTTTGGATGCCGAGCGAATGGAAAGACCTAGAGCGCTTCGAGGCAATCCAGAAATCGTTCACGGCCAAAATCCAGGAGACGCTAGAATTTAACTACACAAGACGGCCCGTGACCCGTTGGGTCGTAATTGTGATCGTCTTCGCTTTCGCGAAAAAAAAAAACAGGTACTATTTAGCTGGGCATAAACCACCCTCTATTCGGCCGTCCTCTTCTGCCCGTCAAGGAGAGGCCCGTTCAGTTCGTTATCAACAGATTCTTTGCTTCTCTAACGAATATTCACGAACCAGATTGTAAGAAAGTCTAATTATTATATGTTTCGTGTTTCAGTTGTATTGTCCGTGGAACCAATTACTTGATCATTCCCGTTCCTGAGGCCCAGCTCAGTTTAACTTCCTTTTCACAGATACACTCAAATTAAAGAGCTAATCCATGTAAAGAATGCGACACCCCCCCCCCCAATACCTCGAATTTCTTCCCGTCTAAAGCGAAGAAGCTCTGTCAAAAAAGACAAGAATGCAACTGCCTCCCCCCATACCTCAAATTTCTTCATTTTTGAAAGTAAAGAAACTGTGAGCAAGCAAGACACAAATAAATAAATAAGTAAACACACAAGGTTCACGGAGTTTTAGTATAATACTAGACGACCCGTCACCCGTTGGGTCGTCATCACGATCGTCTTTGCTTTCGCACAAAAACAGGTGTTATTTAGCTGGGCCTCGACCACCCGCTATTCGACCGTCCTCTACTGCCCGTCAAGGAGCGGCCCGTTTGGTTCATTATCAACAGATTCTTTGCTTCTCAAACGAATATTCAAGACCCAGGTTGTAAGCAAAGTCAAATTATTAAGAGTTACGTATTTCAGTTGTATTGCGCGTAGAACCAATGAATTGCTCATGCCCGTTCTTGAATCCTAGCTCAGTTTAACTTCCGTATCACAGATACAATCGAATTGAAGAGCTAATCCATGGAAAGAATGCGACTGCCCCCCTTCTCCAATACCTCGAATTTCTTCCCGTACAAAAGCGAAGAATCTGTGTCAAGCAAGACAGAAATGAACAAGACACAAATAAATAAATAAACAAGATCGATTCACGGAGTTTTAGTATAATAAATATAGATGGATAGATGGATAACACGATAGAAGTGCTCAGCTTCAAATGTACTCAATTTAACGGAGATTTAAGCGCTTTACGATCATATATGTTATGAACACAGGGCAGTACGGTACTGCTGTGGGGAGTAGGGTTGCTGTAAGAAGGGGAACAATATCGCTGGACATATTTTGATTGAATAGCTCATCCGAGTTCGCTTATAATCAGAGACCTACCGGCAAAAAAACGAGACAATAATCATTGATAATTCCAGGCGTACGAGCCTGTGTTAAACCTCAGGAATAGTTCGGCGCGATATAGACATTGTGTTCCAGATGCGCTAGTAAAAATGTTCTACTTCCACCACCATGCTGTATACTGCGGAGAACGGAATGGGCCGAGATTTTACCATGAGCAGGATGATGTATATCTGCGATGCACTGAGAAGATACTGTTTTGACTGTGCCCCAAGACTGTCTACAACTGCCAGGGTTGATGTTTCCTGAAGGAGGTAATGAGCCGATGCCATGTGGTGGGATCCACTGACTATACATAGAGCTGCATTCTACACCACCTGCAGCTTGCTTACTGCAGTTCTTGAGACATTAGGAAGCCAGACCGGGGCTGCGTAAAGCATAACGTTTCTAATTATAGTACGATAGGTCAGTAATAGGGTCTTTACCTAATGCTCCGTCTTGTGGCAGCCAGTACCATGGCTGAACAACGTTAGCAGGTTAACTCACGCGCAGGTAGTGTGTTAAGCCCCGCCCACTCCTGTGACGTCAGGTGGAGTGATAGAGAGCAATCAGTGTTAATTAGTTCAGGCCTGTTACTTGCTTAATAAATACGGTGAGCGTGGGCTTCCATGAAGAAAAAAGAAGGGTAATCATTTCTGCACGATCACAGCTGTTAACTGTGTGATGCAAAAATCAGTTTGCTAGAAATAAGGCAATAAAATGTCAAACGAATAGGTTGACAGACGAAGAAATCAATAACAAGAACATAGTCACGGCTTCCTAAGTACTGATATGGCTTATTGCATAATCATGAAATATCATTTTACATACTAGTACACTCCGCCATGAAAAATTACCGCAGAAGAACATGGCTTGAGCCGCGTCTACACGATCCATCTATTTATTCATCGATCACAAACACTAGAATCGACAATCAAAATTACAAACAATTCGCCTCCTTGTCACAACGGCATCAGAAACAGAAGCCACGATCACTTCACGAATTCAGTATTCCATTACTGTTAATCGATATTCCACTCTCACATTATCGGTGAGATATTTATTTTAGTTGTTGTAGATGCTGATTGGCGGGTAAAACTTTATATATGTATATACTGGCGAAAAGCATAGCTAAAAATTCACTCACTGGCATCCCCTCAAATGCAGATGATAGAACAATAATTTATTATTTTTTATTAATAATTTTCCGCGATCACAAACTTCGACGAAAAGATGGATCGTGTAGACGCGCCCTCACAGGAAAAAAAAACTGCAGTTACATACGTACTATCGGTGGAGTATTAATTAAACGCTCTAGAAGTAATTGTAAGCCGAAATTTATCAACTTTGATGTATGAAGTTTGTGTTTTAACGAACTTTTCTCGTCAAAATATCGCGATTGGTCAAACAGAGGAGTGTGTTTTTCACTAGTTCAAGCTTCATATATCAGTCGTTCAAAAGCAGTACTGCATGTAATTAAACAGTTTCTATTTTCCTGCAAGTTTCAGAGAAAACGTAATTATTAAGGATTACTCGACTAGACATTCCTTCAATGTATTAGAAGAAAATTTTGTTTCAAGTTTCGTGGCTTCTGTAAGAGAAATTAGCGTGGTCTGCGGTTACATGGAAAAATTTGGAGGGGAACTGAATTACTCATAATTACTACGAAGTAGTTTTTTTTCATTTTGTTGGGGCAAAAATGTTTAAAGCACAGTAGATGCTACCGGTGTGAGCGAAAACTTAGTATACTATATTGCTGCCAAACCCCACTGTTTTCGCTACTCTGGAGCTTTGGGAAAACGAAGAAGGTTCACCAAGTTCTTTTTTTTTTAGGTTTAAAATAGCCATACATCAATTATCAGCCCATGGTAGCGGGAATAATGGTATAAATGAATTAGAAATACTATTGATACTTTTGCAAGACCGACGTTCTTCGCTCCACCTGACGTCATACGAGGAGACGCACGGCACCGTCTCAAAATGGTCAAGCGATGAGTTAACCTGTTACGTTGTTCAGCCATGGCCAGCGCGGAGAGAATCCGCAGACGCGAACATCCTCTGTCACGAACATAGCTCGCGTGAGGGGCAAACTTTAGGTGTGGGTCAAACACCATGCCAAGGATTTTTAGGTTACTCTCCAGGGTGAGGTAAGGCCCTCGCATTTTAATTTTTTAGTCCAGCCTGGATTGTTGATAATCTCACGTAAACAGTGAAATGAAGTTTAGAGTCGAGCCGGTCCAGGCTCTCTCTCTCTCTCTCTCCGGCCCAGGCCTCGATGGCCGTAGCATGGACCGATAGGCTCCTCGCTACCTCAAGGAGCGGAAGATAAGACGGCGAAATCGTCTACCTAGGAGCAAGTGACGTCACCAGTCGAGGAAATCACTGACATAGAAGTTAAAGAGGAGAGGCGAAATGACCGATCTCTGATGAACGCCCGCAAGTCACGCATGCATGGGGCAGAAAGACGACCCTCTGCCCGACCACAGGCAGGAAGAACGGCGCCCTCGTAGATAGGCAGAAATCCATCCAATGAAGTTATTAGATGAGCCTGAAAGCGTGATTTTGGAGAGAAGGTGGTGGTGGAAGACCGTAAAAAAGGCCTCAGAAATTATACTGTTAAAACTGTAGACAAAGTTAATTGATAAATTTAATAAATACTTTTACTCAATTTGGGACGTGTAATGAGATTTTGTCGAGCAACTGTATTAAATATGGTGCTGTTCCCAGTTCAAAACGTGAATGTCTCATAACACTTGGTGTGGAGGGTTGGTTGTTGTGTCGACCTGTGCTTGAACCCGATCAGAAGAACTGCGCCAATCAAAGCCGTTCTATCGATGGCACTGTAGTGATTGTATACCCATTACATTCTCACGCCATTGCTATCCACAGTATCGTCTGCATTGTATTTTCCCGTCTTGACCTCTTCGTGACAAGAGTTAATTGAAGTCTACAAAGCATTCTCGTTCAATAGTGCATGAACGAGCGATATTACTTTTTGTATCACCGAGTAATTGCCAAGTTGTTCGTGGAACCGTCGACTTTCCGCGCGGCTGGTGTTCCTTAGCGACCGATTGATCACAGCAAGACATGACGGTTTGTTCCATCGAGCGAAATTTGAGTTTTTGAGGTAAAGAGTGTTGTGTTTTCATATGATCGACAATTGTCATTGGCAAGTTCAAATCTCTCTGCATAATAAAATATATATTAGGCACATCTGAATAATTTTTACCTCCGCCAAGGAGGTCATGTTTCGTCGTGTTTGTCTCTCTGTCTGTTTATCTGTTTGCCTGTTTGTCTGTCTGTCTGTCACCAAGATAACTGAAAAAGTTGTGAACCGATTTAGATGAAATTTACAGGGATTGTTAGGTATGTTAGGAGGAACAGATGATTAACTTTTGGTAAAGATATGCTCAAATGTTTGTTTGTTTGTCTGCCTCATTTTTATCGATGCCATAACTCAAAAAGTTATGAATGGATTTTGATAAAATTAACATGAGTTGTTAGGTATATAACAAAGAATATATGATCAAATTTTGGTAATGATGCGTTTGATTGTCACTGTTTTTAATTTTATGCTTGTTAGCACAATAACTCAAAAAATAATGAATCGATCTTTATGAAATTTATAGGGTTTGTTAGTAATGTTAAAAGACATAAATGATCAAATTTTGGCGCAGATCGGTTTGTTCATTTGTATGTTTGACTTATGTTTGTCATAACGTTTGTTAACAGTATAACTCAAAAAATAACGAACGGATCTTCAAGAAAATTGATCAAGCTGTTATTGATATGTAAAGGCACAAATGATCAAAATTTGGAGTTTATAGAAAGAAAAATATTGTTTCAGAACCAATTTGAATTTTTTGCTACCGTTGCCTCTCTTGGCGGAGGTATGCGCTCTCAGAGTGCTCTAGTATTAAATGCGATGGTTCTTTCTCAGGGTCAACGTTTGATTTTAGAAACACTTGAACCAAACAGGTCTGCATTTCTAAAGGTATCGGGGACAGTTTACCTGAGCTTACAGCCAAGAGAGAGTGGGGGTTTGTGAGCAAAAAAGTACACAAAAAAATGTAGGTGTATATTTTATAATGCTGCCCTAGCTATACCTTGAGGGTTATGGGCCGCCGTAGTTTGATTTACCTCGGGCTCATCTGGCTCAAATCGAGCACTGAAACCGGAATCATATGAAAGTGCATGTTCGGAAATTATCGGCAGAGCAGCTAGGGTAATGCATAGAGTTTGAAATTTCTCAACTCTATTAGAAGTTGCCCGCGAGTTTCTGATGTTATTATTTTCTGTGATCTCGAATGATCTACAGCAGAGACACCCAAACGTGTTCTCAACAGCTTCTTAGCGTAGCCCCGCTCTTGCACCTCTTACACTCTTGCCAACAACAAAGGCTCATCAAATTGACTAGGTAACGGACTCCTAATTGAACTACAAACAGTACTCTGAGAGTGCATAACTCCGCCAAGCAAGGCAACGGTCACGAAAAGTTAAAATTGGTTATGAGACCTTGATTTTCTTTGTATGTAGTAGGTACACCAAAATCTAGTCATTTGTGCCCTTCAACAGTGTTAACAGATTCAGTCATTTTTCGTGAGATTCGATCATATTCTTTTGGTTTATGCTGCTAACAACCATTCTGATAAACATCAGTCAAACTCACAGATGAACCAGCCGATCACCACCAAAATTTAATCATTTATGTCTTTTGATATCACTAACAACTCCTATAAATTTCATAAAGATCCATCCACATTTTTTTCAGTTTTTGTGCTAACAAGCATAAAATTGAAAACAGAGACAAACTGACGAACGAACTAACAAATCATCACAAAAATTTGATCATTTACTCTTCGTGATGCACCCAGCAACTTGTGTAAATTTCATAAAAATCTGTATTTAACTTTTTCAGTTATGGCATTGAGAAAAATGAAACAGACGAACAAACAAACAAACAGATGTACGGATCTTCACAAAAAGTTAATCATCTGTTCCTCCTGACCTACCTAACAATCTCTGTAAATTTCGTTCAAATCTGTCCAAACCTTTTTGAGTTATCTTGATGGCAGACAGTAAGACAGACAATGAGAATATCAGACAAAGAGACAGATAAACCCGATGAAAATAGCACCTCCTAGGCGGAGGTAATTAATCTGGTCTCTTCCTCCACCCACCGACGCTTGTGAAAAGTGAAGACGCAACTGTCATAATTTTGGCAAGCTTCAATGTCATTTCTAGACAACAGTATTAACAGAAAAAGACAAATAGTTGGTAAATGAAGCTTGCAGCTCTCTATATGCATATAATTATACAGTTACAATCAAAGCTATGGGGAAAACTGAAAGTTCGATAACTACATCACTAAAGATCACTGAAAATTAAGGCTCTAACGTATCAAGATGATGGTACTGAAGTGTATAATTAAAATTTAACCTATTCTATAGGAAGAGAAATATTTGCACAAATTAATTATACTTGCTGATTTAGGGCACGTTCTATCCGGTCGTTAGAGTTGATTCAAGCCAAACCCACTTGATTGACTTGTCCGGAAAAGCGGACAGAAACTTCAACTTCGTCACTTTGGATCTGTGTTGCGAGCGCTAAGAGCGACCAGATCACGTTATGATGGCTTAAATATTTTATTTACGGTTCAAGACTGAGCTCATGGGAGTCTCACTATAAGATGTGGTGGTGAAGAGTCAACACTTGTAAGATGAATTACCAAGCCGGAGCCAGGGAACCTGTCCAAAGCTTGAACGATTCACACAACGAAGGGAGAAGTTCTCTGCCCGCTCGAATGCGCTCCAAGAAAGCTCAATTTACAAGAACATTTCCTCAGCATTATTTAATTAAAGTGCTATACTTCAAAGGCTTTTTCGATTTCCATCGAGGAATACATTGTAAAGTTTTCCGTAAATGCTGCACTATACTTCATCATAACTCACTTGGAAAGATTAAGCTAACCATTGTTAACCTGTGCAGCAAAAATCATTACATTCGAGTAATTGCTGAAAAGTAATACTTCGATGATTGTACCTAGTAGAATTGCGGAAGGAAACAAATTTATTGGTCATTTATCAAGCTCTAATAAAGCAAGAAAACTCAGATATGAGAAGCCTTAAATCTGAAAAACTTAGTTCGTGGTGTACTAGCAAGACAGTTCTGCATGTTTTGCAACCTAAAAGCAATGCTTCTCGTCGGTCTGTATATTCTTGCCAATGCCACTTCTTAGACCACGCGGCGCCAACAATTCGAGGACCAACGGTGTCATTTGCGAGCAGGTCAACGCACCTGAGTTACCTTCGAGAGAAAACACTTCTGCTTATGGATTGGCCAGCGCAAAGCCCTGACCTCAAACAGAATGGAAACCTGTGGAAGTTTCTCGAGTAAAATGTGATGACTGGAAACCCAGCCAACAAGATAATTACTATGGGAGAAACTTCAAGTGTTATGGCTAAAGCAAGTGTTGACTATAGTTGTTCACATGAGCTGGTTGTATCTTACTGTCGAAAATATGCTACATTCAACGAAAGTAAAGAACATTCCTCAAAATATTGACAGTACATTATTATTTACTATTAAATTATTTGTTTGTTTCCTGTTTCTTGTATGCAATGCAGGTATTGAATTTTAATGTCAGTGAATACAGCTATTTGATCATAACTTTCTTCACCCGTAAAAAAGGTTGAAATTTTATTACATCATTGTTTAATTTCAATATCAACAAAATAAAAATTTTGAGCTTCAGCGATCTTTAATGGAGTAGGCATTAAGGTTTGAATTTTTATCCCTTAATTTCGACCGCTACTGCGCCTCGCCTGAAGAACGGTACCCTCCACTTACGAACGAATTAACTCTTTCACTTTCTACAGTCTACCTGCAGTGCCTTGTGTGGTGCATGTTGCTGCGTAACTGGGGTTAACATCCGTGAAACTAGAGCACCCTGACAGCACATATCTCCGCCAAGCAAAGCAACGGTAACGTAAAATTCAAAATGGCTCTAAATGTATGATTTCTGTTGCATCAACTCCAAAATCTAATAAATTTCCGCAATTTTCTTGAAGATCCGCTCATAACTTTTTGAGTTATGCTGCTAACAAACTATATGACAGACATACTTCGAATAACCAAACAAGCAAACGAACCTACCGATCTTCACCAGAATATAATCATATATGCCTTTCAACATTACGAACATTTCCTGCAAATTTCATAGGGATCCATTTCGAACTTTTTGAGTTAGGTATTGCGCTAACAAGCACAAAATCAAACATAGCAGCAAATGCACGAATGAACAAACAGATCATCATAAAAAATTGGTCATATACTGTTCGTAATGAAGCTAATAACTCATGTCAATTTCTAGAAAATCTGCCCATCACTTTTTGAGTTATGGTGTGACAAAAATGCGACAAAAAAAACAAACCTACAAATGTATGAATGGATCTTCAGCATAAGTTAATCATCTGTTCCTCCTAACACACTTAACAACCGAGCCTGGCATGATGGCAATCGCCGATTATATGATTGCGATGGTGTGTGAACCATCGCCATCGGAAAAACTACGATGTTACGATGGAACATCGGCAAAATTCATCGGCGATAGCGATGGTCCGATGGAAGTTATTGTATCAAACAATCGGCGATGGCCATTTTCTCAACCGGTGTTGGTGTTATGAGGAAGAACTGGTCCGATGAAATGACTGAACATCCCATCGGCGATGGCATACGATGGGCATCGTCGTCGGTTGCAGTTCTAATGACGGTGAAGTAATGAAATAAGGCTAAAACTACAGAAAAAACAGCTTTACGAGTTTGAAACATTTTATTAGCAACATTAAAACAAAGGGCGAGTTACAAAATTTATTTGGTGAATTTTTCGAAGAGGTCAGTAATGACATTTAGCATTTTTGTTGACGTAGTTGGGGAAAATATAAGGCATTCTAAGACGTTTTTCATGAATAACGTTGTGCCCGCAAATGCTTAGTTTTCGAGATATTTGACTATAATGTTCCCATTGTTTATCTGTCACGCTCGCCATTACAGCCATGCTGACATCTACTTCTGTTGATCAACAAAGGCACAACGATCATACGCGTGTTCAAACACATCCTATTAAGTCTTTAACTAATCGTGCAATCAGGAGGTAATTGTGCAATCGTGAGCTTATTTTAGCGGAATATGAACGCACAATAACGCATTCTAAGAAGTTTTTCACGAATAACGTTTTCATCGGGAACTTTGAAGTTCTTTTTATATATGTTTTTGGAGCACGACCAGCTGGCCCACATTATTGGAACGCTTATTGTGCAATACTGTATTGTCGGTAGGGGTGATGTTTGTTTCTTGCGTTGTACAATAATTTTTGCCAGTATTGGTGGTTTTATACGTAATAATTTTGTTGGCATATTAAGGTCGAATTAAGGCATTCTAAGTTTTTTCATGAATAGCGTTTTCAGCGCAAAAGCTTACTTTTAGAGGTATTTGACTTTAAAATGGCCATTGTTTCTTGTGGAAGAATTTAAGATGCGCCATTACGACCGTAATAATTTTTCGGTAACAACGTTGCTGTTACTCATTTAGGTTAGACAAGGAAGGACTGGTTTTGCTAATATCCTACGAAAAATATATATACAGTGTAATAACAACGTGCAGCAATATCGTGCTGGTCGTAATGAAGATTCTTGTTTTCTCTCATACGAAGACAATGAGAACTTTAAAGTCAAATATCTCGAAAACTGAGCGTTTGCGGCGAAAACGGTATTAAAAAAACCTTTTAGAATGCCTTATCCTACCTAAATATGTCAACAAACATACTAAATGTCATTAGTGACCAATTCGGAAAATGACAGTTTATTTTAATATATTCCCTAGGTTTAACAATGTCAATTACTGTTGAAGTTTCGAAAGGTTATTAGATTCGGAGCATATTGTCTACTAGGCAAATAATAGTTAAACTTTATGAAGCAGGCTTTAACTAACCCTAATAGCCTGGGCTTTGCATTTCGCACATTTTATCATGTAGGAATAGTATTACTGGTGTAAAAACCGCACCCAGGCTGAATTTATATGAGTTGCTGTTGTTTGAAATCTTTGTATTCTTAAAATGTGTTAATGCGATGGTCCATCGCCGATTGTGACGCATTACGATGGCCATCGCCGATGGATATTTCATCGTAGGTCATCGCCGATGAAAATTGGCGATTTTTCGTTCCGATGCCGATGGAGAGATGGTACTCCATTCTCCATCGTAAGTACGATTGCCATAGCCATCGTACCATCGATTTTCCCATCGTATTATAATCGGAGATGCTGAGCTCTGCTGAACGATCCCTGCAAATTTCATCAAAATCCGTCCTTAACCTTTTGAGTTATCTTGATTATAGACAGATAAACCCGACGACAACATAACCTCTTCGGTGGAGGTAATTAGCAATACGAAAGCTTTGTTTTAGAAATTTAGCTATATTGTTTGCTCTAAAGCGCAATGTTCACAACCGCTTCAGTTGGCGACTGTCTGGAGCAGAACAATAGTTCAGTGAGTGCACCTGTGAAGGCATGCGTAGTCGAGCAATATCTTCCGACAGGATAAATTTGTTTGGACGTCAAACTTGCCTCTACATTTTAATGTACATGCAGCATCAAAGCGTATGAGAAAAATGCTCGCAGTTGCCGTGTTCCCAGGTTAAACTGTTATAAGCTGCATAGAACAGAAATGGAAAGTAATGGTTTGATCATGTAAGTAATACTCAGCGACCATCTTGCTGCTTCAAACGAAATTGTTTGCTCATCAGAAGACTCGTAAGTTACGAGCCAATCGCAGCTCAAGTTGCTGTGTCCTCTGCCATTTAAACGAGTAGGTACCGCATTTCTCACTGGCCTTTTACAAAAATTTAGACGCTTTTGACAAATTATTACTGACCAATTGGCTTTGACACTTGCACGCTTTGATTCACGGGAAGCTTATGAGTTCAAAAACCTGAAAACATAATTTGACGATCACCCATCACTTTAACTCAGTAAATTACTTAATTTAACTCTGGTTCATTTGGGTGCGGCATTGAGCTATGGCAAATGCCATTGCGAAATGAAAGATTGACAGAATTCGCATATGCTTGGCAAGGTTTTAATGAATATCAAACACCTACAGACCCCCGACAGGTTCAAGACGTTTGAAGCTTCTGTAGCAATATTTTATTGCTTTTATCACATTGGTGATACTGATTAATCACTTATTTCAGGGCATAGGATAAAAGAAATATGTTTCATTGAAATATTACATCCCTACATTCCAAATTTCACATTCTTTGTTTTTCTATTTTGAAAAGTTAGATTGATAAATTTACCCCTTAATGCCCCTGTTTTCATCACAGAAAACGTTAGATTGCTTTTAAAATGATGATTGCAGAATAAAACTAGAGCACTCTGAGAGTGCATATACAAACCTCCGCCAAGCGAGGCAACGGCAACGAAAAGTTTAAATTTGTTCTGAAACTATGATTTTCTTTGTATGAACTCCAAAATCTAATCATTTGTGCCATTTGATAGTAATTATAGCTGAGGTAATTTTCTTGAAGAACCGTTCCTAACTTTTTGACTTATGCTGCTAACAAATATTTATGACAAACATGAGTCAAACATACAAACGAACAACCGGTCAGCACCAAAATTTAACACCTTATGTCTTTTAACAATACCAACAACTAATATAAATTTCATGAAGATCCATTCTATATTTTCTGAGTTATTGTGCTAACAAGCATAGAATTAAAAACAGTGACAAACTAAGGAACCAACGGATCATTACAAAAATTTGGTTATTTTCTCTTCGTGATATACCAAACAACTCATGTGAATTTCATAAAAATACATTTGTAACTTTTTGAGTTACTGAAAAAATAAGACAGACACACTTACACACGGATGGACGGATCTTCACCAAAAGTTAATAATCTTTTGATTCTAACATACCCAACAATCCCCGTAAATTTTTATCAAAATCCGTCCATAATTTTTGAGTTATCTTGATGACAGAAACACAGAATAACAGACAAACCGACAGACGAAAAGACAGAGAGACAAACCCGATGAAAACATAACCTCCTTAGCGGAGGTAATTACGATAATTCAAGTTAAAGTCATCTGAGGTGAGTCCAAATAGATTCATAAGAGTAATATGCGAGCAATTACTGCATGTGATCAACAGTTATATCACGTGTGGCGTTATATATATGCTTGGCGTTCTGTATTATATTTTGATTCAACAATTTAAATTGAGGGCGCGTTCTATTGGGACGTGAAAGTCGAGCTGAGCTAAGCCCACTTGACCAAACTTGTCCGGAGCTGTCGACTGGAACTTTAGCTTTTTCGCTTTGATTCGTGCTGCAGGTGTTAGAAGCGACCAGCTTATGTTGTACTGACTGAAATCTCAATTATACAAAGTAATATTGTGTTTTTAGAACCCTCACCGGTGATAAATTTTGAGTCAATGAATGAAATTTGAATTAACGGGATGAAGTCTGGACATCTATCTGCAGTTCTGGACCAGCTAGGTCAAGTAGGTTTGGTTTAGCTCGACATTTACGTCCCAATTGACCACGCCTTAATGACATTACGACTGACGCAGTAAAGCTCTACGAAGTAAATGCAATTTTAGTGTCAGGGGGTTGGCGTGTTCCAAGCGGTTTTCTCGGGTGTCCGGAGAAAACTGAAGTTAAGGAGTCACTGCACTATGATTATCACAGGCGGAGCTCGCAGATATTTTACCAGCAAATTTTGCCCTTGTATACTATGATAGAGACATAAAGATAGGATGAAAACAAATATAGCCATCTTACTTTTCGGAGGTATTTTTCTCATTACTTTCTTCTGTATTTATACGCCTTCGCTAATCTTTGTTTCTCATCCTCTGAAGATACCTAACATAATTTTGACTTTCACATTTTTTAATATGTCTATTTTTCATCGTTGTACCTGATAATCTCAATTCTAGAGCGGAACCCGTGGCTGCTTCGTACTTTATGTGTGGTAGCTTTCCCACAAGATTTAGCAGATATTTTTTTTAAACAACTGATTAATGTCACTGAAAACACTTTTTCTGTCAGTTTGCGTGTATTTCTTTAAACATTGCACTTTCAATTGTAAAATCCAGTTTAGAATGAAACAGTTCAGTACAGCTCAGTTTGCACCGTATGATTGATACGAATTTTTCATTGTTTGGATCGGGATGCGACACCAACAACGTGAATATTAACAAGATATGAAAATCGATATCATTGTATGTATCATACGTCTAAAATGGACTTCATGTCTTTGCTTCGAAACTGACTGGAAATTTTTCAAGAGTGAGCGCAAGAAGACAGCTATGGCTGAACTTCCTTCTAGTAAAAATCAGAGCTTCTTGCAAGTTGAAGCTGCCGCTAATACTGAAATGCGTAACGTGCAGACACCGGACGGACGGATGGAGCCTTAAGCAGAATTATGACATACTGTAAATTCCAGGTGTCATTTCTAATATTGCTGTATCTTTTTTTTTTTTAGAAGATCAATTCATAACGATTTGAACAAAAGCATTCTGGGAGCGTATATGTACTTCAGTCAATCAAGGCAACGACAACGAAAAATCAAATTGGTTTTAGAACAGTGTTTTCCTTTGCATCAGGGCCAAAATCAAATAATTAGTGCCTTTCGACGGAAATAATAGCTCTTGTAATTTTCTTGAATAGATCTATTCAAGCCTCTTCGAGTTATGTTGCTGACAAACATAGTCAAATAGACCAACCGATCATCACTAAAATTTTGTCAGTTTCGTCTTCTAACATTTTCAACATTTCCTATAAATTTCGTAAGGATCCGTTCATAAATTTTTGAGTTATAATTGATGACAAATACAAAGATTGAGACAAGCTGACCAACACGACAGAAACATAACCTCTCGACGTAGGTAATTTACGTCGCTAACCTACAGAAGGATAGACGACCAAAGAGACAAACTGACATACGGACAGACGAATTATCTATAAAGTTTACCGATCAATTTTGCGTATTATATAGTCAACAGTTCTAAATTTCCTGCACATTGGTCTGTTACTTTTTTGAGTAATGTTGCAATCAGTCACACCGAAACAAAAACATTACCTCTTTGGAGGAGGTCACTTCTTTTTACAGCTGGTACTTACCACTAGAAAGCTGAGCATTGTCTAGTAGCTAGAGTGGTACTTATCCGTTTTCTCCACTCTCCTGGAAAATTTAGAAACTTCTTTTAAGTTATCAGTAGCTGTCATATCGAAGAATCATTTCATTGGATATCATTGTATGTTTATGAATAATAAAAATAATAAAAACTTCAGTTGCGTAAGCTGCATGAAACATTAATGTTGTTTATGGCGTAGTATTTTAAATATCAGACACGTCATTGATAGTTGCTAAGTTTTTATTAAGAAATCTTAATATCAAGGCTCTCCCACGCTCAGAACGGCAAACTGAAATTCAATCGGTGCATTCACCTCTCTGAAGACGCAGTGGAAGCAAACACACAGCTCACTTGTGGAGAATTAGCTCAATTCAGAAAAGTTAACCATGGCCTATGTTAGCACGAACTACTGAAAACCGCAAATCTTGGACAACACTTTAATATCGCATTCTCAACTTAGGACGTTCCTCTGAGTCAAAGCAAGGACTATTTTTTCACATATTGAGCAGTCAGCGTATAAAAATGACTAATTCAAATCGAGACCGGCAGATATTCATCCACTTAATTCTCTGTGGCGGCAAAGAGTGAATCTTAAACTTGTATATCCAGGCGGGCTAACTGCAGAAAGTCTGTCAGGGCTGCTGTTGCGAATGTTTTTGTCAAAGTACTAAGTTAGAATGAATTTTCTACTAAATCCAAGCTAATCATTAACTGAAGTATGGATATTGTTCCCCAAACGATTAATTATACCAATACTTTCTTAAATGATTATGCTTTGCTTTATGAAGGGAACGCTTACTCACTTTGATTTCCGTGTGAATACTGGCCGAGGAACAACAACAGTGTACGCTTCTGATGTCCGCCAGCTTATGACATTCGGATTTTAAGTGCCCGTTGTTCTGCAGCAATGCACGAGAAAAGGGATGAAGTAAACCTTGTTACTGCCGTAACAAAAGACAATGACAATTGCATGCTGACAGGCGCTCCCAGTCACGAATACTACAAAAAACAGGAGGGAGAATACATGCAGTTCTGCTGGGCTCTGCCAGTACACTGGAATTAACCTACAAAACATGAAGTGTCAAGGTTCGCTGTACAGCAAAACGTCAGTGTTTCGCTGTTCTTTGTTATATCGAATGAAAAACCTTCTCTCTGGAAGACATTCTGTAAGAACATAAAGTACAAGCAGCAAAAGCTAATCGTTCAAGAACTGTGAGTGAAGTTTTCCGATATAAGAAAAACATGAGCGTGCTTGTCTTTGTTTAGAAAAAAAATCACAACTTTCGCTCAACCGATAGCGAGTGCTTACATACAAAGACCAAGAAGTTTCAGGAGGTCACTTTGGCTAAAGTAGACATGGAACAAAAACTATGTGTGATACATTTATTCCCCCCCCCCTTCCTTGAAACAGGATATGACATGTGTACGTCAGCAGGACATGTGCACCGTGCAGGTCAACAGTACATGTCTTAGTTCTTTTAACTTTTACTTATATTTTTTACCGGTTAAACTTATGCGTTGCGTCTATTGTTTTATCACCGCCACATATAAATTTTCGTTACTAGACACAGTGAAATGGTTGTCGTCAAGTACAGAAAGTTTGGCTATTAACAGTTCCTATGGTTTCTCGCGCGTCAATAATATAACATATTGCTTGTATTTTTCGTTAGGATTAAGAGCCCAATCGACGAAAGCCTGAGTCCCACCCTCAAATACTTCTACTCGTCGGAGTGACGTCACTCTGCTACATACGGTCACGGCTGAGTTTTATTTTAATCCTCCTGAATCCTCCCGTTAAACTCTTCGTTTCCTGTTGAAATAAATGTGCAAACACTGGGGTGAAATTCTTATTTGGCAACGTTCAGAGCATAACAAACAAGATGAATGAACTGCAAGCTTTAGAAGCCACTTTTGCGTATGATGTTATCGCACTCAATGAAACATAGATCAACTTATCAAAGAAGAATCTGGAATCATAGGTCGCATTGAAAGGTTACAAACTGTTCAATATAGACCGACCCTCAGAAACTGGCAGAGGAAGGGGTTCAATCATATATATCAAGGAACACCTTAATCCCCTCAGTAAGGATCTGCAGCAACTAGAGAATATGAATTTATCACTACCCGTGCTCTTCTCGGCATTCGACAGTCGTTAAGTATTATGCTTGCCTATAGGAGCCCTCGCAGTTCTGCCGAAACTGATGCAGCACTTTACTACAAGATCGAAAATGCGCTGAATACTCCGAAAGAAACAATTCTAATGGTAGACTTAAACCTCTCCCACATTGATTGGAGCACCTTGTGCAGCCCAGCCCCAGGCAGCAAACTGCTCGAACTCCTTAATTAGCCACCATCACCTGACTCAACACGTTAATGAACCTACGAGATACGATAATATTCTAGATCTGGTTCTCTCCACTCCTGATTGTGAAATTGTTGACCTCGCCATCCTAGACCGGCTTCTTGAAAACCACAACATGATTAAATTTACGCTCCAGACTGGCAATGAATTCACCGCTAATGCGAGTCGTCTCATGCGGTCAGACTATCGAGGAGCGAATTTTCAGGAAATGGTAACTAAGATGGGAACAACTGACTTCGATACCCCGATGAGAGACACCAGTGTTGAACAATGCTCTCGCATTTTGAAGACGAGCATTCTGAGAGCAGCTGAACGATGATTCGGACAGTCAAATGCTGCATTGCAAGGCGACAAGTGCGTAACAAAGCTTGGAAGCGTAATCCAACAGTGGAGAACAGGGTCAGTCACATAAGGGCATGCCGGGATGTAAAGAAAACAGTTAGGATCACAAAAAGGGAAAAAGAAGTATCCGTGGCCACTATGGCAAAACGCAACCCAAAGGCATTCTATAAATATGTGAATGCAAGAAGAATAAAAAAACGAAACCATAGGTCCGCTCAAAAGACCTGACGGTGCAATCACCAATGACCTAAAAGACAAAGCCACACTCCTGAACGACTATTTCGCCTCTGTATTTACTATTGAAAATGTTATGAATATTCCTGATCCGGCACCGATGCAAGTTGTTCCTATAAACTCACGAGTCTTCTCGGAGATCGAGAGCCTTCAAGCACTGACCCACCTGAATGTGTACAAATCCACTGGCCCAGATAATCTTACTATCCGTGTTCTACGAGAAATGGCTCCAGTCATCGTGAAGCCACTGCTCGAAATATTTAATCGGTCTGTGAGAACGGAAGGAGTTTCACAGGATTGGAGGCTAGCTAACGTGATACCGATACATAAGAAGGGGGGCAAGAAAAGCCCCAGCAACTATTGACCAATCAGTCTTACATCGGTCGTCAGCAAAACTATCGAACGCCTCCTGAAAAAGCGCATCACTGACCACCTGAGGATGCATCAGCTCATATCCGACTCTCAGCATGGCTTCCGAAATGGAAGAAGTTGCTTAACAAACCTTCTGAACTTTTTCTCAAAAGTTACGGATATTAAAGATGAAGAAAGGGTGTAGACCTTGTATATCTAGATTTCCCCTGATAAAGTTCCCCATCAATGGCTAATGAAAAAATTGGAAGCCGATGGTATCCATGGAGATTACTGATGATGGATCGGGGCATGGCTCATAGGTCGGCAGCAGCGAGTGAGGCTCAAAGGAGAAACGAGCGACTGGACGCACGTATCATCAGGGGTTCCACAAGGTAGCGTGCTTGGCCCACTTCTGCTCTCAATTTACATCAATGATCTGGATCTTAACATCCGTAGTAAAATCAGTAAATTTGCGTATGATACAAAACTATGTCATCCTGCCACGAAAAGAGCCGAGCTCCAACAAGACCTTGACCACCTCACTGAATGGAGCGCAACGTGGTAGAAGAGTTTAATGTCGACAAATGCTCAGGAATGCACGTAGGGCTTGTGAACCCTTCCACCCCGTTGAAAATGAATGGGACGGAATTGGCTCCTGTCACCCAACAACGTGACTTGGGAATCACAACTACAAACAAACAACAGCACAGTCAACAAGTTGACAAGGGTGTGAAAATGGCAAGCAGAGTACTCGGATTCATTGACAGAAATTTTGAATACAAGTCCAAAGACATCATCATTCCCTTGTACAAAGCGTTAGTGCGGCCACACTTAGACTTTGCTGTTCAGTTCTGGTCGCCACATCTGTGCAAAGATATCGATAACATGGAGAGAGTCCCACGCAGAGCGATGAAGTTGATACCTCAGTTGCGAAACAAGCCGTATGAATGCCGCCTCAAGGAACTGGGTCTGATCTCTTTCGAGCAAAGACGACTCAGGGGCCGCTAATAGAAACAATTAAGTATTTGAATGGCTTCAACGTCGTACCTGCAACGAGACTCTTTGAAAGAGACCTCAATGATCGCTTGAGAAACAATGGTCAAAAACTCAAGCACAAGGCTCGAAGAACGACTTTAAGTCAGCAGTTCTTTCCGTATTTCATAGTCAGCATTTGGAATAGACTTCCTTCCGACGTTGTTAGTGCGGAGTCAGTCAACGCGTTCAAAAATCGTCTTGACATACATTGGGAGAAACACCTCCCACAACTAAGGATTCCTCCTCCAGGAGTCGCACACTCTTAACGGCCAAAGTCTCCGAATCTTCATAAATCCGTCTTCTTCTCTCTTCCGCTCCAACTGCACTGTCTAACATCTTTCACTCCGCATATCAGCGGCTATTGACCATGATTGAGTGCATTCATGATCGTCTCTTTTGCTGAGACTCTTCTCCTTCCTCTTTTTTTTCTTTTCCTTTCCCCAGTCTTTTATATCCTACTAACATAATGGCAATAGCTCATAGAGGGCCGGGCCAGTTTCGGTGTCTCTTTGAGAATGGGCCTTTTGGTTCGTCTACTGCCGCCTATCTAATCTAAAAAAACTTTTATCTGCAGGCTGTAGGGTTTCATTAATTCGAGATGGGATTACGAAAACTAGAGCTCATATGATCGGCTTGCTCAAAAGATATCTTCAATGGGGTATTTTATTAATATGTCCATGTGCCAATTTAAACCAAAGCTTAGAGTATCGCCTTGACCGGCATAGCTAAGCGATGATGCCTCTAGCATGGACAATGTTGAGCCTTTGGTAATGTACATTCAGGCACATCAACAACACCATAGCTGTCTGCACGCGCTACTCCGCACATTTTATGGCTGACTACAGCAAACAAAAACAGCAGCTGTTCCAGTAATGCGCTACGTTTCTCGTAGCTCCTGTATGAAGAAGCGCTGTAAATTACTGCGCGACTCGAGGATTTATTTGTGTTAACCAAAGGCACCTGCAGCAACGGAAGCAATTAATTCTGTCGCAGATGGAGAACAATTCTCCACTGTAGATGCCAAGTACGAGAATTGAGCTAGAGCAGTTTGAATGTATTTTAAGAACTTTCATTGCCAAACTCAATGCATACACGAGTAAGACTACCGTCGTCTTTGCGCTCTTTCCTGGTCTATTCAACCCAAAGAAAATTCGAACGCTTCTGAATCATATACGATCAGAAAATTCTAGAACGTATCTTTGTAAATGTGCATGACTGGATTATCCCCAAACTCTCGTACAGAAAGGAGAGGAAGGATTTGTAATGTACGCCTTCCCAGCAGAGACGGCGGCAAAGCCGTGGGATGAAATATTCAACTAACTACACTGAACGAGGATCGAGGCCGTTTACTCATATGCTGCGACACATTTAATGTGTCACTGATATGAAAGTACTTTGGAAACTTTCTCCACCTTCCTAAAAATTTTCAGACAGTCATTTGTCAATTTCCTTAAAA